>CM045772.1:2427841-3027841 GCA_025200525.1 Camellia lanceoleosa
TTTGTATACCGTGCATACAAATGATGTATGAAAAATCTTTTTGGCATCTGATTATCCATGACTCATTGGACATTATTTATTCTTTGTAATTATCACGACCCAAACCCGGCCCTATAGGTTTTAGCCCCGTAACAAGCGATGTCAAGGATTACGAAGCTATATGATGAAACGATGCGAGTTGAGAACTGGCGAAGCAATCGATAATTAAATAATGTCCATTAATTTGTAGCCGATCTGTATGCCAAAAGATTTTTCATGCATTCAGTTATTATCTAAACAAGATGTTTATACAACATTTACAGCCAACAAAGGTGACCTAATTCCTTGACAATAGTACAAGAAGTATCTGCTTTTTACGAACAAGGAGATGCGAGCGTATGGGAATGCTAAGACACCTCTAAGCCCCTGCATGATAGGGCTTTGGAACCTCGCAGAATTAGGGCGCGAGGTTGGCTTGACAAACTCGAATAAATCCCCGACCTGGTCTAGCTCCTGCCCCTGTGGCCGAGCACCTACATATATATATATATATATATATGAGTAATGAGCTAAAGCCCATGAATAACATAACGCGTAAAGAGGTTTAGAATGAAATGTCTTTACAAGAATGAAAACAAGCCATTAAACAAAGATTTCACCGCCAACAATGCTTATTCACCATATGTGGTACATCCATTAGCATAACAAGAAACAAGAGGTCTTAAAGACCTAACAAAGAATGATGGCCATCAACAAGAATGAGGGTTCCACGAGGAACCGACAGAGATCTTCAGAATAATAACAAGAACAATAGATGCTAAGGATGCCACAACAAGTCAAATAAAGGACATACATTCATTCAAGAATAATACCACCAAGAAATGCTTTAGTAAACAAGCTACTAATATTCAAAGATAACCATTTTGGACATATCTTTACACAATTGTTACTCACGTAGTTTAGCTACAATATGCTAGAGCGTGCCCCACGCCAACCCTACACAAATCATTGTGCTGAACACACACTAAGCCACACTTGGGAAATATCATAATTTAATCCCTAACATGCCTTGGTGTGTTCTACATCAATATCCTCATTAAGATGCCTTAAACTAGGCCTAAGAATACCTAGAATGGAATGAGGATGCAAAATACACTTAGAAAACATTTTGCAAAATTTTGAAAATAGGACCTCGCTAAGCGAGCCTTCCTTCGCCGAGCGAAGCTTCCAAAATCAAAGGCTTCGCTCCAGCGAGGAAACCTTCGGGAGGTCCGATGAAACAAGAAATCTGATGCTCGAATTTATGCTCGAGTTACTAATCCTTCGCTCGAGCGTAGCTTCGAACAAAGGTTGGTCGCTCGAGCGAAGAATCCTTCGCTCGAGCGAAGAAGCCAAATTCTGGAATTTCCAGATTTATCTCCTAAGCTCAAACCAAGCATTCTTTCACTCAAAACTCGACCTCTTGGGCCCAAATTCTGGAAAACACATCTAAATTCAATGTATAACAAGTTTTAAAGCTCAATTTATGAATTCAAGCCCCAAAGGTGAGTCAATTAAAACCATTTTTCAAACCCATTTTTCATGAACATGGAGAATATGTAACATGCATGGATTCAAACCAAATTCAACCTTCAAAGCTTGTCCAAATGGCCTCATTTCTTCAAGAACATGATGAACTCATGGACTCAAGCCTAATTATGAACATGCATGTACAATTTTGCCATGAATCCAACTCAAACTCATCAATTCAAACATGCATGCATAAATTATGCTCTAATTCAACATGTGTGAACTAATTCATGACTTTATTTTACAATGATGCATAAACCATGCAAGACTTAGCTCAAAGACAACAATAAGGAGATGAATAATCTACCTTAGGTGCAGGATAAGAAGTGAGGAAGCTTAATTTGTGAACTATAAGCTCCACCCTACCAACATCCAAGCCAATTCAACAAAATGAATGCACTCTCTCCTCTCTAAATTCGGTGGAACAAGGGATGGAGCTAATGGAATGTTGTTTTTAATCAAATGCATTATGTAGTAAGGCTCAAAGGGTTTGAGGTAGTGGGCCACTTCAAGGCTAGTTTGGTAAATAAGTCCAAGTTTGTAACATTTCAACATTTAATCTAATTTAATCGCATCTAATCGCTTTCGATAATTATACCATTAAATCACATAAATTCCCATCGATCATGAAACACTAAACAATTTCGTTCTACTACCGATAAGGCCTTCAATTTATAATTTAAACATAAAACACTGACAGATAATCAAATAATCAAACAGATAAGAATGCAATACAATAAACATGTTCATGGTTCGGGCTTAAATTTTCAATCATCTGCTCAAGATTAGCTTAGCTCAATTATCACTATAAGCATTCCATTTAGCGTAAATCAAGAGGTAATTCAAGAACTTATCAGAACCAGATAGGTGTTGTTACAGCTTCCCTCCTTATAAGGAGTTTAGTCCTCTATACTGAAAGTTACCTTCATTCGAAGAAAACAGATTCACGAACAAATCAGATATCGCTTAGCCATGTCATCTTCCCTTCCCAAGTGGCATACACACCACCATGGTTCTCGCCAAATAACCTTCACCAACGGATCTCTTTGTTTCTCGCTTAATCCGTCTGCTTACAACTGGTAGGCCGCTCGTAAGTGTAGTCATCACTCAACACGATACGGTAGTAGGCTCAATCACGGAAGGGATCCCGAGATAGTCTCTCAACATCGAAATGTGGAAAACATTATGCATATGCTCCATTTAGGAGGGAGCGCAACTTGATACGCCCATCGATTGATCTTCTCAATAATCTCATACGCCCAACGATCTCGGGCGCTTAACTTGCCTTCGACTCCAAAACGAGTCCGCCTTTCATTGGTGTCACTTTCAAAAACGGATCACCCACTTCATACTCTTCGCCCGCTCTCGACATCAAGATAACTTTTCCGGCTTACCGTGCGCTTTTTTTTGTCAGACGCTTTATCTTTTCACTATTTCATACACAATCTGTGCCCAAGCAAAGGCCTATTTCCAACTTCGCCCAAAGAAATTGAGATCGACATTTCGCCATACAATGCCTCGAAGGTGCCATACCGACACTGAATGGTAGTTGTTGTTGTAGGCGTAATTCACCAATGGCAAATGACTTTCCTGCTTCGAAAATCAAGGACACACATTCTCATTAGATCCTCCAGAGTCCTGATGGTCCTTTCTCGACCGGCCATCTGTTTAAGGATAATAGGCACTACTCAAATTTCAATTCAAGACTAATGCATCAGAGGCTTTGCCAAAACCTCGATGTAAACTTTAATCCTCGCTTAAACAATAGACACAGCACTCCATGCGCCTCACAATTTCATCAATATAGATAACAACCAATTTGTCCGCATTATAGATTGTTTTGACAGGTAAGAAGTGTACAGATTTGGTTAATCTATCAACGATAACCCAAATTGAATCCATACCTTTTCTGGAGCGAGGTAACCCAATGATAAAATCCATCGTGATATGCTCCCATTTCTACTCTGGTACGGGTAAGGGTTGCAATAATCCCACAGGTCGTTGATGTTGGCTTTGACTTGTTGGCAATGAAGACATTTGGACACAAAGTCGGCAATTTCTTTCTTCATTCCCTACCACCGTAAATTTGCTTTCAAATCTTGGTACATTTTCAGATTCCCGTGGATAGATAATTTTGAATTGTGGCCCTCTTGCGTAATCCTTCTTTTCATTTCGTCATTCGGCACACACGCCTTTTCTTGAAATTTCAAGACATTGTTCTCAAATTTGAAACCCGGTCTCAATTTTAGACTCTCTTTCTTCGATGATCTTGTTCAAAATGTCATCCATTGTCAAGCTTTCTTTAACTTCTTCAATCAATGCCGATTGAGCGTAAATAGCAACCTAGCTGCTCCACCTTGTTCTCTCAAAACAATTTCAATTTCAAAATTTTCAAGGTCACAAAGCGCCTCTTTCGTCCTGTGAGCAAACAAGCTAGGTTGGCAATTGACTTTCTACCAATGCATCGGGCAACAAGATTGGCTTTTTCCTGATGGTACAAAAATCAGAGGTCGTAGTCTTCGATCAATTCTAGCCATTTGCGCTTATCTCATATTTAGTTCTTTCTGTGAAGAAATATTTCAAACTCTTGTGGTTTGTAAACTTCACATGTCGCCCATACGCATAGTGACGCCAAATTTTCAAAGGCAAACACCACCGCAGCGGCCCAAATCATGGGTCGGGTAGTTCTTTCATGTGGTCTCAACTCGCCGGGAGGCGTGAAGTAATAACTCTCCCATTCTCATTAAAACACACCCCAAACCCTTATGAGAAGCATCACTAAATACAATATAACCATCCGCACTGGGTAGAGTAAGGACCGGCAACACAAGCCGGCTTTTCGCCTCAAATGTTGATTCCTTTGGTCACCCAACAAATGATGTCCCTTCGAAATAATCGAGTCAATGGTAAGGCAATTTTGGAGAAGTCTTTAACAAACCTTCAGAATATCCACCAATCCCAAAAAGCTTCGACTTCAAATACATTTGTTGGTCTAGGCCAGTCACTACCTTCAATTTTCATTTCGCGATCAAGAAATTCCATCTTTGCTAACAACATGCCCCAAAACATAACATGATCTGCCGTAACTCACATTTAGACAGCTTTAGCATACATTGCCCTTAGGGTTTGCAAGGTAAGTCTTAGATGGTGTTCATGTTCTTCTCTACTTTTTGAATAGATCAGTATGTCATCAATAAATACTACAATGAAATCATCAAGGTATGGTTTAAAAATTCTGTTAATAAGGTCCATAAATGCAACAGGGGCATTCAGAATCTAATGGCATAAATAAAAATTGTAATGGCCATACCTCGCTCTAAAAGCGCTTTATCAATGTCTTCCGGTTTAACTTTCGGTGATACCCCGATCCGAGATCAATCTTGAAAACACTTGTGCACTTCAGAATCGATCAAATAAATCATCAATACGGGCAATGGATATTTATTTTTCACTTACCTTGTTCAATTCACTAATCAATGCACGCCTCAAAGAGCCATCTTTCTTCTTTACAAACAAAACAGTGCACCCCACGGTGAAATCGGGCCCGATAAACTTCTTGTCTAGCAGCTTCTGCAATTGCACTTTCAACTCCTTCGCTCAATTGGGGCCATTCTAAGGAGCTTTAGATATTGGTCAGGTAAATTTAACCATATCCACAAGAAATTCAATTTCGCCAATTAAATCCTCGGCAGATCATCCGAAATACATCCGGGAATTCTCTAACTATAGGAATACAATTCACATCGCTTTTACACTATCATCAAGAGACACAACAAGACGTAACACGTATATCCTTTACACCCTTTTCTAATCGGCTTTAATGTTTCACAGAAGAAATTAGATACGGAGGAGGTACTACTCCACCCCATTAAACACAAATTCAGTAAAACCGTGGACGGAAAACAACTTGTTTTGTCACACAATAGTGGCATGATATTTTTGCAACCAATCCATCCCAAAGATAACATCAAAATGATCAATGTTCAATGGCAAGAAATCAATAAATGATGCATATCCCCAACAAGAATTTCACAAGCAGGATACATATATGCACATGTCATGGATCCCCCTATGGGTGATGATACAGCTAGCAAGTAATTCATGGGCCCTAAGGGTCTATTCAATTTCCGTGAAAAAGCATGCGACACATAAGAATGTGTAGACCTTAATCAATCAAGACATATGCACTTTGAGCACAATAGAAAGAATACGACACTACGGTCTCGGTATTTTGCACGCCTCTAAGATTAGGGCTAAGACTGCCCGCCTCATAGGCTCCTTCCCTAGCTTTAGGGTTCGGTTTTTGTGTCACTTGCTGATGTCGGGCGCTCGTAGCTTTACTATTACTGAGCAAAGAGGGGCAATCTTCACCATGTGGCCCACCTTGCCACACACTGAATAAGCACCGTAAATTTTATAACAAACTCCTTATGGTTCTTACCACATTGGACATGTATGTATAGCATTCCCTTGGTTATTTGTTGACCTCAGATTCTGCTTCTTGTTCAATTGATTATGCTTGCCTTTTTTGAATTTGAAATTGCTTTTACCACACCAAATATTAATCGGTGTTTAAGATTGTTTCAGAAGCTTCGATGTTCAACTCGACCATCAATGCTCGGGTCAAGAACACCCACATAAGCTCTGTAGCTTTAAAACACTTATCCCGTCCAAAGATTGCAACATTCAGCCGCCTTCAAACCTTTCTAGCCTTTTTGTAATTCCAGATTCACCATATGTGGTGCGATCCGCAAGTCCAAGAAACTTTGTTTCATACTCAATGAGATATTGTGCCCTGCTTAATCGTTTCACCAAATTCGGACCTTCCCGCCCCGACATAATAATCGAGGGAAGTACTTTTCAAAGAAGGCTACTTTAAATTGAGCCCAAGTCATAACAAAAGGTTGTCATCCCGAGTAAGCATCCACCACCTTCTTGCTTCCTCTGCAGAGTAAAGGTAGCCAACAAGATTGTGTGCCTCCGAGCACCAAACACCGCAAACAATTTCTCGGCCTGTAACCCATGCTTCACTTTTAATGGTTCAAGGCCTCCCTAAAAGGATGGCGGTTTAGTTTGTCAACTTCGGTAAGAGCAATTATGTCCCCATCATTAACATTCACATTCTCGTCCCACTGCACTGGCGAGGAGGATGTGGGGTGCTGGTTCGTTGTTGATCTAGTCTTTCGCTTATTCGCTCCAACATTCTTTCCACCGCCATTCGCCTCGATGATTCAGTTCAAGAGCAAAGATTTGCATTATCCATTTCACTATAAGCGCTTATAACTTATAAATACCATCAATATAAACACTATTTCTTTAAACAAAGTTAACACATTGGCATATAATCAGTCATGTCATAACCACACATTTTTCATGCTCATGAATGCCCTAATCACTTTTCTAGGACACCCTATGGCTCATTTGGACACGTGTGTGGGGTATAACTCGTGGTTAAGTATCGCTCTGATACTACTCTGTCACGACTCAAACCCGACCCTATGGGTTTAGCCCCATAACCGCCAAGAATCCGAGATTATCAAGGCCCGCTAACAAAGAGAACAAGAAAACAGAAGTTCGTTCCTGGCAAGCCAATACAAAGAATTAAATAATGTCCATTGAGCTGTGACAGTCTGTATGCCAAAAAGATTTTTCATGCATTCACATATTCAAACAGTACAGTCTATACAACATTTACAAATAAACAAAGGCAGGACCTAATCCTTGACAATAGTACAAGTATTCTGCTTTACAAAACAAAGGAGACAAGATGTATGGGAATGCTAAGACACCCCTAAGCCCTGGCATGATAGGCTTGGAACCTCGCAGTGAGGCGCGTAGGCTGGCTTGACAAAACTGGAATAACCCCGACGCGTCTAGCTCCGGTCTGGTGGCTGAGCACCTACATATATATATATATATATATGAGTAGTGAGCTAAAGCCCAGTGAATAACATAATGCGTAAAGAGGTTGAGAATGAAATGTCCTTACAGTAATGAAAACAGTTCATTAAACAATATTTCATTTTTCAATGTAATGCTTATTCACCATATGTGGTATATCCATTAGCATAACAAAGAAACAAGAGGTCTTAAAGACCTAACAAAGAATGATGGCCATCAACACAAAAGAGTGGTTCCACGAGGAACCGACAGAATATCTCAGAATAAAGAATAACAAGAATAAAGAATGCTAAGGATGCCACAAAGACAGTCGTAAATAAAGGACATACATTCATTCAAGAATAATACTACCAAGAAATGCTTAGTAAACAGCCTACAAGATTCAAAAATAACCATTTTGGACATATCTTTACACAATTGTTACTCATGAGTTTGGGCTACAATATGCTAGAACGTGTCTCCCCAACAGCCAACCCTACACAGCTTCACGTGTTGAACACACACTAAGCTACACAGTTGGGAAATATCATAATTTAATCCCTAACTTGCCTCGGTGTGTTCTACATCAATATCCCCATTAAGATGCCTTAAACTAGGCCTAAGAATGCCTAGAATGGGATGATGATGCAAAAATACACTTAGAAAACATTTTGCAAAATTTGCTGAAAAGAGGACCTCGCCGAGCGAAGCCTTCCTTCGCCGAGCGAAGCTTCCAAAATCAAAGGCTTCGCCGAAGCGAGAAATCCTTCGCCGAAGCGGTTCGATGAAACAAAGAAAAGTAATCGATGCTCGAATTTTACGCCGAGCGTAGCTTCAACAAAGGTTGGTCGCCGAAAGGAAGAATCCTTCGCCCGAACGAAGGAGCCAAAATCTAGGATTTTCAGATTTGTCTCCTAAACACAAACCAAGCATACTTTCACAAAAAACTCTACTTCTTGGGCAAAAATTCTGGAAAACACATCTAAATTCAATTTATAACAAGTTTTAAAGCTCAATTTATGAATTCAAGCCCCAAAGGTGAGTCAATTAAAACCATATTTCAAACCCATTTTCATGAACATGGAGAATATGTAACATGCATGGATTCAAACCAAATTCAACCTTCAAAGCTTGTCCAAATGGCCTCATTTCTTCAAGAACATGATGAACTCATGGACTCAAGCCTAATTATGAACATGCATGTACAATTTTGCCATGAATCCAACTCAAACTCATCAATTCAAACATGCATGCATAAATTATGCTCTAATTCAACATGTGTGAACTAATTCATGACTTTATTTTACAATGATGCATAAACCATGCAAGACTTAGCTCAAAGACAACAATAAGGAGATGAATAATCTACCTTAGGTGCAGGATAAGAAGTGAGGAAGCTTAATTCTAGAACTATGTTCCAATTCTACCAACATCCAAGCCAATTCAACAAAATGAATGCACTCTCTCCCTCTCTAAATTCGGTGGAACAAGGGGATGGAGCTGATGGAATGTTGTTTTAATCAAATGCATTAAGTGTAGTAAGGCTCAAAGGGTTTGAGGTAGTGGGCCACTTCAAGGCTAGTTTGGTAAATAAGTCCAAGTTTGCAACATTTCAACATTTAATCTAATTTAATCATACCTAATCGCCAGATAATTATACCATTAAATCACATAAATCCTACTGACCATCAAACACTAACCATTTTTCAGTTCGCCCGCCGATAAGGCCTTCAATTTACAGTTTAAACATAAAACACGGACAGATAATCAAATAATCAAACAGATAAGAATGCAATACAATAAACATGTTCACTTGGCTCAATTTAAATTTTCAATCACCGCTCAAGATTTTAGTTAGCTCAATTATCACCATAAGCATTCCAGCTTTAGCGTAAATCAAGAGGTAATTCAAGAACTTATCTAAACGGTATGTATACATGAATGGCTTCCGCCATGCCCTTGTACTGCTCATCATATTTAAGGTGCCTTCGTAATCTCTTGACATCGCCTTACGTGCTAAACCCATAGAGGCGGGCTTGGGTCGTGACAATGTAGATATACCGAACACTTGAAAAGAATGGTTAAGTATTTGAGTTTAAATTTGGTTGTTTTACAGTTGTTATGCTATCTTTGTAACTGTTCATGTTTATCTAACTACAATTACATTTTTCTCGTAAAAAAAAAAAATAAATGAAAAAAAAGAACCATTGAACTATATAACTACAATTAAATTAAAGAATCACATTAAAAAAAAGAACTATTGAACAAAGTACAATCACATCACATTTTTTTCATAATAAAAAATAAATAAATGTAAAAAAAAAAAAGAACCATTAAACTAACTACAATACATTCACATTAAAAAAAAGAACTATTGAACTAACTACAATCACATTAAAAAAAAAAAAAAAGAACTATTGAACAAACTACAATCACATCACATTTTTCTCATAATAAAATAAATAAAAAACTATTAAACTAACTACAATACAATCACATTAAAAAAAAAAAAAGAACAATTGAACTAACTATAATCACATTTTTCTCTTTGTGAGTGTTTATGTTTATCTAACTTCAATCATATTAAAACATTATATTTTTTTTTTTTTGCTAGACAAAATACAAATCACAAAAGGAAATAACTTCACCATACAAATCACAAATTTTTTATCACATTAAAAAAAGAACCATTAAACTAACTACAATGAGATAATTCAATCATACAAATCACAAAATTTTTTATCTCATTAAAAAAAAACCATTGAACTAACTATTTATAACATTTTTCTTTTTGTGAGTGTTTATGTTTATCTAACTTCAATCATATTAAAAAAAAATCAAATTATAATTTATTTTTTTTTTTGCTAGACAAAATACAAATCATAAAAGGAAATAACTTCAATCATACAAATCACAAGTTTTTTTATACTATGTAACTACAATCGTATTTTTTTTATAATAAAAAAAAATAATTATAAAAAAGAATCATTAAAACAATAAATAAAAAGATTATATAGATTGCTCACTGTTTGCATACGTGGGAGATAACTTCGAGTTCCTTTGGATGTTATTGCTCAGTGATTGCTCACTGTTTGCATATGTGGGAAAGGGTGCTCACTGTTTGCATATGTGGGAGGTACTTCAAGTTCCTTTGGATGTTATTGCTCACTGTTTGTAAGGGAGAAGTTGAAAGTGAAGAAATGCTGCCAGAAGAAGTTGAAAGGGTCCAATAGGTATGGTAGATATGAGAAAGGTTGTAATAGGTATGTGAGAAATTGAGAAGGGTGTGTGTATGGGAGAAGTCAAAAAGTCTTCGGAGAATTCAATAAGTGTTACGGTTTTTGTTTTTTTTTTTTTTAAATTAAAAAATTAAGAAATTAAGGTTGAGATATTGGAGGTCCCACAAAACTTATGGGTTAAAAACCCTCTTTTCTTACATAATACTAGTATATTACTCGTATATGCACGGATTGTGTTTACAATTATCTATATATGTGAATTGTAATTTTTAAATATTTTTTTTTAATGTCTTCTTTTTTTCCTTTTTTATATTATATTAAAGTTTAATATTTTGATAATAATAATATGTGTTGGACTTTTCAAGAAATTAAATGTCTTTTTTTTAATTATATTATATTAAAGTTTAATATTTTGATAATAATCATATGTGTTGGACTTTTCAAGAATTTTTTTTATGCTTGTTCTTAATGAATTAAAGTGCTATTATGAGGATAATAATCATATGTGTTGGGACTTTTCAAGGAATTCATGTGTTGCATTTCAAAGAATTTTTTTTATGCTTGTTCTTAATGTATTAAAGTGTTATTATGAGAGTAAGACTTGGGAGTTTAAAGAAGTTAATAAATGCTAAGATTTTTTTTTAAAATCAAAAATCGTGAAATTTAAATTGGGAGATTGAACTCGCACAAGGCTTGGGGTTAAAAACGCTCTTTTACTTAATATATAATATAGACTAGTTTATCACCCGTGCTATGCATGTGATAATTATAGATATTTAAATTTGTTTTAGATTTTTTTAATATATAAATTATGTTTTTAAAGATTTTTATAAAAAAAATTTAACAATCTTATCACTAACCATAGTGTATAGGAGAAGTTGAAAGGATACCGCAAAGGACTATACACGGATTGTATCTATAATTATTTGTATGAGATAATTTTAAATGCCGATCGAGATTTTGACCAAATCAATAAATGCGTGCACGCGGAAAGACATGTGGATTGAAAAAGTTAATAAATGCCGATCAATAAATTTTGACCAAATCAATAAATGCCGAGTTTTTTTTAAATAAAAATTTAGAAAATTTAGATTGGAATATTGAAACTCCCACAAAGCTTTGGGGGTTAAAAATCTCCTTTTACTTAATATATAGTATAGATAGATATAGATAAATATAGATATTTATATTTGTTTTAGATACTTTTTAACATACAAATTATTTTTTAAGATTTTTATAAAATAATTTAATAATCCCATCACTAACCATAGTGTATGGGAAAAGTTAAAAATGGTAATCTAAAGAATTATGAGAGAAGTCAATAAATGTTGAGGTTATTTATTATTTTAAATCAAAAGACATATGGATTGGCAAAAGTTAATAAATCGATAAGGAAATTTTGACCAAATCTCTCAAAAAGTATGTGGATTGAAAAAGTTAATAAATCTGAGTTTTTAAAAAATAAAAAATTGAGAAAATGAATATTGGGATATTAGAGCTCCCACAAAACTTGTCATTAAAAAGATTAATTACAAATTTTTTTTTGATCAAAATATAATCTAATCATCATCAATAATTGGTATATTATGTGACCCTAATGAGTACAATTCATTTTGTTTTTCATAAAATACAGTGAGTTAAAAATCAAATCACAAATTAAGTGAATTGATAGTTAAAAAAACACAACAATTTTTTTTCAAAAAACACAGTGAGTTAAAAAAATCAATTACATTTTTTTTTTCAAAATACAATATAATCATTATCAATAATTGGTACTTTAAAAATCAAATTACAAAAAAAATCAAATCAAATCACAAATATTTTTATGCTATCTAACTACAATCATATTTTTTTCATAAATAATTGTAAAGAAAAACCATTAAAATAGTAAATAAAAGATTAAATCATATTAAAAAAAAGAACCATTGAACAAATTACAATCACATCACATTTTTCCCATAATAAAAAAAAAATAAATGAAAAAAAGAACCATTGACTAACTACAATCACATAAAAAAAAAAAAACCATTGAACTAACTACAATCACATTTTTTTTCTTTGTGAGTGTTTATGTTTATCTAACTTCAATCATATTAAAAATAGAATTAAAATAGTAAATAAAAAGATTAAATAACATTTAAAAAAAATCATTGAACTAACTACAACAATCATATCAAAAAAAAGAGTCATTGAACAAACTACAATCACATCACATTTTTCCCATAATAAAATAAATGAATGAAAAAAAAGAACTATTAAATTAACTACAATCACATTAAAAAAAAAAAAGAATCATTCAACAAATTATAATCACATTTTTCTCTTTGTGAGGGTTTATATTTATCTAACTTCAATCATATTAAAAAATCAAAAATAAAATTAAAATAGTAAATAAAAAGATTAAATAACATTAAAAAAAATCATTGAACTAACTACAACAATCATATTAAAAAAAAAAGAGTCATTGAACAAACTACAATCACATCACATTTTTTCCATAATAAAATAAATAAATGAAAAAAAGAATTACTAAACTAACTACAATCACATTAAAAAAAAAAAAAAAGAATCATTCAACTAATTATAATCATGAAAAAAAGAACCATTAACTAACTACAATCACATTAAAAAAAAAGAACTATTGAACTAACTACAATCACATTCTTTTCTTTGTGAGTGTTTATGTTTATCTAACTTCAATCATATTAAAAATAAAATTAAAATAGTAAATAAAAAGATTAAATAACATTAAAAAAAAAATCCATTGAACTAACTACAACAATCATATTAAAAAAAAAAGAGCCATTGAACAAATTACAATCACATCACATTTTTCCCATAATAAAATAAATAAATGAAAAAAAAGAACTATTAAACTAACTACAATCACATTTAAAAAAAAAAAAGAATCATTCAACTAATTATAATCACATTTTTCTCTTTGTGAGGGTTTATATTTATCTAACTTCAATCATATTAAAAAATCAAAAATAAAATTGAAATATTAAATAAAAAGATTAAATAATATAAAAAAAAAGTGGGATTTGGTGATAGCTCCCCCACTATCTAATTTGTCTTTTAAAAGGACAAGAATTATATAAGTACTTTCAAAACCCCCTGATATTTTAAAACTTGTTTATTTTACTATATTACCCTCATATCTATCAGCTCTCCTATTAAGCCATCTTCACTATGTATTTCAGAGTAAAATTTTACTCTGTATGAAAGTAAAATTTTACTGCTTAAAAGTAAAATTTTATTCGACTAAGAGTAAAATGTTACACTCAAACTAAAGTAAAATTTTATCAGATAAAAGTAAAATTTTACTTTAAAAGTAAAATTTTACTCAAAAAGACTAAAATGTTACACTCAAACTAAAGTAAAATTTTACTTATATAAAAGTAAAATTTTACTCAATAAGAGTAAAATTTTACACTGAAACTAAAAGTAAAATTTTACTCAGATAAAAGTAAAATTTTACTCAAAAACAAGTAAACTGTGAGAGTTCTGAGTTAAAAGTAAAATTTTACTCAGATAAAAGTAAAATTTTACTCTAATTTCACAAATGAAAAATAGAAATAGAACCAGAGTAAAATTTTACTCTGGTTCTATCAAATGAAATTAGATCATTCACAACCACTATTCTTCTGTTTCTTCACAGTTACTTGCCTCTTTCGTATCACCTCTTTGGCTTCTCTATTATCTATTACATATACACAATCCATATTGCTCACTCGCGATACACAAATTTATCAAAATCAAAAACAATTTTACAACAAAAAGTTGAGAGAACATAGTAACAACTCATCAATAGATCAATTTAAGAACTTAACAACACTATCCAAATGAAAAATCTCTCACTCACACACACACACACAATCACACACACACACACACAAATACACACAATCTCTACCTCACACACACACACAAAATCTCTCCCTTAATCTCTTCTGTAATTCTTCTTCGAATTCTCTCTCTATGATAGCAACGACGACTATGATGATTCCATGGGGACGAGATGTGGCGGTTCTTCTTGCGGGATCTAGTGATTACTAGAATTATAGGCACCAGGTGATCACGCTTTTCAACTAATTTGAGCTTAATTATCTTAGAAAAAAAAAATTATTTGATTAGAGTGACTATCTTAATTTTTGTGTGTTTATTATTGATTCTATGCAAACCTAAATAATTGAACAGAAATGTATATATATATACAAATGGAATTGAACATATCAACCACATTAATTAAGGTTTTGGTACAAGAACAGAGCCTACTGACCAATATCAATTCTAATCAACACAATCAATCATTTATGAGTGTGTATATACACATACACACAAATGCACATGAAATCATAATTTTGAAGGTAAAAATGAGTAATATGATGGAATGTTAACTCAAATTCAAGAATCAATTAAGAACAACAGAGATCGCTAGCTACCAAAATTGTCGAGAAACAGAGCTTCAGATATGGAAGGGAATCATCATAGCCGTCATTGCTATCATCACCAGAGAAGAATCTGGAAGTTTCCGAGAGAATCAATTAACAAGAACAAAGATCGCGAATTCGTCGGAAATACTACGATGATTTTGATCGAAAAGGAAATCGAGCCAAATTCAGAGAGAAGCTAAAGCTTAACAAAAATGTAACAATAAAACTAGAGTAAAATTTTACTCGTTAAAAGTATAGACATGCATCTAATAACTTTCAATGAGCAGTTAATTAGAAGAATGTAATTCTTCCGATAAAGTAGATTATTATTACCATGCTCTTCTCCTTTGTGTCAGCGACACAAATAAACAAACAATTTAAAATTCAAATCTAAGTTACAAAAATTAGCATCCATGGAAGAAACTCTTTCCAACAAAGAATCTCTTCCTTGGAAGAGAGATAACTTCACGACTTGCTCTATATTTCACCTTTGTCTTCGCCATCGCATCGCACTCCGATCGATGAACTCTCCGAAAAGATCACAGAGCTAACGATGCCTCGGCCTTATCCTCGCACCGCGCCACGATGCTCCACACCGGAGGACAAATATAATGTACACTGGCCGCCGAGAGGAAGAGACGACGTCCCAAACAGTAAAGGTAGATATCGAATACCGAGATATCTCCTCAAGTGCCGATGCCGCCACCGCCATGGTTGGATCAGTGTTCTTGACGAAGGTTTGATTTATATACATAATTCATGTACATGCATTGTATCTGTGTGAGGGTATAATAGTCTGATAAAATATTTAAATAATAAATTTTGTCCTTTATGCAAGACTTTATAATTATGAAGGCGTTTAGAAAGTATAATTTTTTTCTTAGTCCTTTTAACAATGAAAGGAAGGTAAAGGGGGTTTATAGCCAAATTTCCCTAAAAAAAAACCATTGAACTAACTACAATAATCATATTAAAAAAAAGAGCCATTGAACAAATTACAATCACATCACATTTTTCCCATAATAAAATAAATAAATGAAAAAAAAGAATTATTAAACTAACTACAATCACATTAAAAAGAAAGAATCATTCAACTAATTATAATCACATTTTTCTCTTTGTGAGGGTTTGTATTTATCTAACTTCAATCATATTAAAAAATCAAATTATAATTTTTTATTCGCTAGACAAATCACAAATATTTTTATGCGCTATCTAACTACAATATTAAAACAGTAAACAAAAGGAAAAGTCAATAAGGAGAAAACAAAAAGAATACTTACTATTTGCATACGTGGTCACTGAAGTTAAAAATGTAGAAGTGAGAAGTCAAGAAAGAGAAAACAAAAAGAAGACTCACTGTTTGCAATAGGTATGTGAAAAGTTAAAAAGAGTGTGTGTATTGGAGAAGTTAAAAAGACTTGAAAGAATTTAATAAATGCTAAGTTTTTTTTTTTTCAAAAAAAATCAAAAAAATTAAGAAATTAAAGTTTAGATATTGGAACTCCTATAAAACTTGTGGGTTAGAGATAGGTATAGATATAGATATGTATATTTGTTTTAAATTTTTTTAATATACAAATTATTTGTTTTGAAAAAAGTACTGTAGTAATTATGAGAGAAATTAAAAAGTCTTATGAGTTGAGATAAATTAATAAATGCTAAGGTTAATTTTTTTATAAAAAAAATTAAAAAATTAGGATTGACATATTGAAGCTCCCACAGGCCTTGGGGGTTAAAAACCTCATTTTACTTAATATATAGTATAGATATAGATAGATAGATATATTTTTATTTCATCTTTCGATTAGTTAAATAAGAGAAACGCAAAATTCTTTCCTTTTTTTTTTCTCTTTTTTTTTTTTGTGTGTTAATTTTATAATAAATCATGGTGATTTTGATGGCAATGCAGGTGGCAAAGGGGGCACATTGTTTTTGGTGGTTTTGATAGTGGCGAAAGGAGGTGGTTTGGATTGTGGTGTGCTTATCTCAGAACCTATATATAAGAGAATGGAAGTAGACAGCTCTTTTGAATCTAACACTTCAAATTCTCTCATTTGCCCTGCCTTGGCTCTAGATTTTGTGAATCGATTTGGTTTGGTTTGGTTTTTTCTCCCCTTAATAGCAAGAGTGAGGTGAGTCGAAGCTAATTTGGTAGGTCTCTTCAAATTCTCGAATTTGGTAGGTCTCTTCAAATTCTCCTATTTGCCCTCATTGGTTTTTTGCTCAACGCTTTCTCCTTATCGCTTGAAGCAATTTGGTAAGTCTCTTTAAATTCTCCTATTTGCCCTCTGGTTTTTTGCTTTGGACGCTTTCTCTTGTCTCAGAATAACCACCTCCTTAATTAATTGTTAATTCTATGATTAGCTTAATTATGTGTTTATATGTTCAGTAATTACCTTGTGATATTTGCATTGTGATAATGTGAACGGATATAAAGAGATTGGGAATTAAACCTGTCTGAGTCAGAGTCAGTAAACCATAAGATTAGAATTAAATATTTGAATAGGTAATTAGAGCCTAATTCACATTAGTTCAATTAAGCTTAGCCAAATTTAGAGTAGATTAGATTATGGTGAGCATAGAGTTAATTAACGTTGTGTTTGGTTGAGAATTTGAAGAGGAATTTGGAACAGGAAAGGGAAAAGTTTGGTGAAATATGAATAAAATATACTTACATTTCACCTAGTTTCACACATATTTTCCCTTTCCTTTTCCAAATCCCTCCCCAAATCCCTCAATCAAACACAAAGATAAGTGAATTTGATTTATTAAGAACTACTTGGAATTAGGAAGAACTAATTAAGTCCTCATCATAGTCATCGAAAAAAGAAAAGAAAGAAGACTTAGTGGGTTTGTTGGAGATATACATGAAAGAAGGAAAGAGAGTTAGTGCTTTGTATAGAGAGTTCTAGATCCACAGAGAGAGAGAGAGAGAGAGAGAGAGAGAGAGAACCCTAGAGCTCAAGAAGAAGGAGAAAGGGGGATTTGAGCAAATCTTCATCAAATTAACCATTTAAGGTAAGAATTGTCTTCTAATCTCATGAATTGAAGTAGTATTATCCATGAAAATATAGAATCTAGGTTGAAATAAGAGGTAGAGTGATGTAATTTGAGGGTTAGAACCCTAAATGGAAGAATGGTAAAGCACAGCTTAAACTTTTGTCATTCATGGCTTCATTCTTGTTTTTACACGTGAGATTTTGCATGGTTCCTTAACTTTGAGGAGAATTTCATGGATTTTATCTTTGGCATTTACAATTTGCATAGAGTACGATTTTACACTCTAAGGTTAAGAGTTTGAGTTCTTATATGAGAATTGAGTTGTGATTTGAAGCCATGGCCCTTATTTGAAGTTGGAAAAGTTTTAATCAACATGTTTCTGAAGAGTTTTGAGCCTTGTTTTGTATCAATTGAGGTTGGTTTTGTCAAGGGGGAAGTTCCTTGTTTTAGCAGATTTTTGAATTGGGTTTCAACCCAGGCCGCTCGAGCGGTCTGGGCCACCGCACGAGTGGCTAGCCTTGCTTTGCTTTATTTTGCATTCTCGCCGCCAAGTGGCTGACCACTACACGAAAGCCAAAGCATCAAGACGCGGTCACAGGCCGACTCAGTTTTGTTTTCTTCCTATTTTTTTTTTTACTTTTGGCCCTCCGTTTGCATGGTTTTCAAGTGTTTTTCATATGCATATGCATTTCATGAACATGATGGAAATTAATGAATGAAAAGGAAAGTTTAGTGACTAAGTAACGAATAGACCGAATAGGTTATGAATTGACTACATGAAAGGACTGTATGTTGAACAGTTGTGCTTGCATGTGTCTATATAGGTCAAACATCGTGATCCTAACCACGGTTTCAAGGAGCCAAATGTGAGTAATGATGTTGTAAAGCTATGTTCAATTATAATTATTTTCTGAACTATAATTGTGACATCCATAGCATCTCATCGTTACCAAGTATCTATCACATTACTACTACTACATTACTACTATCATATAGAGATCTTTGTCGGCCAATTTTAGAACTATTGCCATCGTATTGATAGCCATCAAATGATTGTTCAGTCTTTAAGACCTACTGTACTATTCTGCTATTGGATGTACCACGTATGACTGCTATAATTTCATTATGACTCTGAAATGTATGAGATACTGCTTGGTGAATTGATTCACTACTGAAAACTGACTGTTTGAAATTATTACGAGGACATCATTCATAAACTCCTTTACATAATTGTTATTCACTGGGCTCTAACTCATTGTTTTAATATATAAATGTAGGCGATCAAGCACCAGACTGGACTTAGCGGCATTGACCGAGCCTCGCTTTGTCAAGTTAACTCATCAGGCCTTTTCATCGCGAGGTTCCAAACCGTCACGTGTCAAGGCTTTTGGGTAGTCCCGAATTCACCCTTTTGCATTGTGATCAAATGTTATGAAGCTCTGGTTTAAGATAATTTGTTTTGTTTAATTTTGTTAATGAGAATTAATTCCCTAGGTTATGTAACTGTTTTTGTACTTATGTATGAGATGGATTTTGTGAATATCTGTATATAGTATATAAAGCTGTTTTGTTCCATGTAAGTCCCACTTCTCATTGAACGATTTATTTTTATATTGGCTTCGCCAAATTTCTTATTACTATTTACTGTTGAGCAGGGCTTTAGTAATCCCAGATTACTAGCTAGTTACGACGCTAAACCTATAGGGGTGGGTTTGGGTCGTGACATTATCAGTTGATGCAATTTGGTAGGTCTCTTCAAATTCTTATTTGCCCTGCTAGTTTTTTTCTTCGGACATTTCTCCTTATCAGTTCATACTTCAGTTGGTTTGTTTTTTTGTTGTTTTTTGCCTTTCCACTATGCAGAACCAAGCAGGTGAGTCATTCTGAGTAATAATTTGGTATATAGAAATTGTGTGGTTCCAATTTTTCAATCTGCAAATCACCAATTGTCTTCCATGCAGTTTGCATCAAATGGCCAAGTGTATAGGATTATAGATATACCTTCGTCCGCTGCTGGTACTGCTCAAGATCTCAGAGTAAACAAAATTGCTCAGATGCTTATCTTCTCTCTCTGTTTATTTTTCTATTTTATGTCTACTTCTATTTAATATTATTATACATTCATGGGCTTCTTTTATTGATGTTGTGTTTTTTCTTTATGATATGATTTGTCCACCATGTGTTTGCAAATATGTTTGAATAAGAGATTGAGATGTTTTGGCTTCCATACATTGTTCACCATGTGTTTGATAATATGCCTGAACCACAAATTCAAAAGAGAACAAAAAAATTGAATCACAATAAATAATGAATCACAAAATTAGAAGAGAACAAAATTGATGTGATCAAATTCTAAGAAAAAAATAACAAACCTATTGGTAAAATAAAATAGTAGAAAAAGGCAAGAAAAAGCAATTGAAAAATATATTTTCAATTTGATGAAAGAAAAACAAATTTGATTTCAATTGTTTATTCTAATTCTATGTTTGTCAAGATTCTTTGCTAGCTTTGGTATATCAAAATTACATTCTCGCTTTGTTCACCATTGCTAAGACATGTGCATTCGCAGCTAAAAAAAAAATAAAAAAAATTCCCTAAAAATATTTTCTATCGATGTAAAAATATAAAGAAGGCCATTGTACCTATTTAATTATAGAAAATGATTTATTCAATACATACATTCATTAAATAACAATAGCTCATGTGAAAAGATTTTAGAAAACTTGACTCTTTCCATTAAATGTAATGGGATCCTAATATAATCAATACATACATCCATTAGCTTCCTTAGTCTTGTGGCTGAATCAAACCATGACAACATAAAATCTTTCCACCTTGCAGTTTTTTCATGAATTGCTACAAATAGTGCTGGTGATAAAGCCAACCTCACTACGCCAAAAATCAGCATTAACGGCGGTTTTTAATGACGGTAACGAAACCGCCGTTAAAAGTACTATTAACGGCGGTAATAAAACTGCCAGCATTACCGCTTAATGTAACATTAACGGCGGTTTCGCTATCGCCGTTAAAAACCACTAAAGGTGTCTTTAACGACGGTAATGAAATTCACTTTTAACGGCGGTAACGAACCGCCATTAATGCCCACTTTTAACGGCGGTAATAAAACCGCCGCTAATGCCCAACCATTACCGCCGTTAATGTCGGCGGTCTTTGCCGGCGGAGCTCTGGCGAAACTCCGGCATGCTCCGACGACACTCCGGCGAGCTCCGACGAAACTATCTACAAAAAGTAAAAGTAATGTTTAAATATTTATTTAGGTAATATATTTCATGAAAAGTGGCTGTGGCAAAGTGGTTGGTGTGGGTAGATGAGAGGTCTTGGGTTCAAAACTTGGGGAGTGCAAGAAGAAAGAATTATTTTTTGAAAAATTTGAACCTATTTACGGCGGTAAAAAACCGCCGTTTTTGGTCCTATAAAACCGCCGTTTTTGGTCGACTTTTAACGACGGTAATTTACCTTTTTACGATGGTTTTATTTTTTCCGACATCAAGATAAATCGGCGGTAATAAAATCGTTAAAACCGCCGTAAAGGCTTTAACGGCGGTTTTACAGCCTTTAACGCCGGTAAAAAACCGCCGCTAAAGCCCAATTTTGGCGTAGTGCCTTCAAAACCCCAAACTCACATTAACCTGCAAATGGACATAACTTAGCTTCCAAATACAGAGTTTGATCGCTTTAAAGAGGTATGTGATGTTAAACTAAACATCTCATGCTAAACTAATTCTTCTATCACAATATTTGCTCTTCATGGATTGAGCCCATACTTTTAAAATTTATTTGGCATCGAGTTTGTAATCAAATGAATCATTAAATAAACTTGATGTTCACCCACCCTCTCAACACTCTTGATGAATGTGAAGTTGTTGCCCATACATTTACATATAAACTACAGATAAGTTTCCGAAAGCAAGGAAATAGCCGAAAAATCGCTTTTCCCTACTCTACTTTATTTTCATTCGTGTTTTGATTCGTAATTTTCTTTTTCTTCCTTTTTGTTCATTTCGCTAAGATTGGCAACCCGAATCCAAAAAGGCAATGATTGGGATGAAAATTGGGACAAGTTTGAAGATGAAGGTATGTCAAACAATTTTCATATAGGATTATGGACATTTAGCGTGAGTATCGCTTGGCGATAAGTGTTTGATGATGGATCTTTGAGCCTCTCAGACTACTTGTTACTCTTCTTGACATTTAAAATGCATCTAATGCTTTCCTTTTTTGATTGGCCTAATTGTTTTGTGGCTTGAAAATTTCTTAGTATAGGGAATCTGAAGCCAAGATGTGCAAGTTGTTGTCGTGTTGTAATTCTAATGAACTCTTGCCACTTCCAAGTTTCACATTTGTCAAAGAGCTCACTTTTGATGTGGAAAATGTTGTAGCCCCTCCCTAGCCAAAATCCTCTTCAGATTTAGTAAAGCATCTTACACAAAAGAGGTGTACATGTTTCATCAACAAATGCTGATCATAACTTAGAAACGCCATCAAGTGAAGGGGAAAGGATTGTCGATGATGCTCACAGCAAAGACTGCAAAGCTCGAAGTCCAAATTTCATGCTCAAAATTCTCCATCTAGCAAGAACTTCAAAGGCAGATGGTTCACCCCATGCTAGAAAGAGCCAGAGGTACATGTTTTAATTTGTAGCTTTTCTCAGATTTTCCTTCGCGTTGGATTTGAAATTTTTATTGGTGTCCTAACCTTTAAACCATTTCATGGCATCTATCTACACCTATTGTTTTATTAGAAAATCAATTTCTACATGATTTTATTGGTGCAATCGAACACGGGGTGTTGAATCAGGTTGTCTGGGGACATGAGTATTCATGAACGAAACTAGGCTGCATTTGACACTCATTATGATACCGATTTAGGCCGACTTCGCTCGTCCCTTCAATCATTCACCGGTTTTTCTTTGGTGTTGTCCATGAGAATCCTTTTTCCGTAATTTTTGGTTTAATATTCTTTTGTATATCATGTTTTTCCTCTAATAATAAAAATAAAAATAAAAAATCAAATATTTCATGCATGTGAAGTTTTGATCCAAATCCTTAAAAGTCTATTCTCAATTATTTTGACTTACCATAAAGAAAGGGATGTTTGTGTGTATATAGTTTCAAGGACAATAGGGAATTACAACATTACCAAGGCAATTAGAAAATTAAATTAATGGAGTATTGTTTTCAAATAAATCAATATATATATATATATATATTTCAATTATCTACGTTAACACGTTGCAACCCCATGCGCGGAGCATGTGGGGTTCAACTAGTATGTGTGTAAATAAAACAACTACGATAGATTTTTATACAAAAGTATGTTAAGAGACCACAAAAGTTGATTTTATTCTATATGAAAATCTTATACAATAATTCTATTCTTATAACATTACACTTGTGAAAAATAAAGTCATTGTAGAGGAGGTAAAGGAAGGTGGGATATACCAACAGAGGATTGGTTCAATAGTAAGACCTTTGATTTCTTCACTCAAAGTCCTAATTCGAGACTCCATAATCTCTTATTGGGGTAAACATACTTCTTAGCATTCAAAATTCGCGAGGGTATTATCTTCGGCCCCAACGTAGGTGTAATGAGGTTCCTTACAAATGTGTTACGGGTACTAAGGAGCAACAATTCCTGGCAAGTATATAGAGTAGTCTATCTCATATTCATTTTTATGAATCAAAAAAAAAAAAGGGAAGATAGGATATAATGTATAAAATGTCTCGCTAAAGTAATTGTGAGCAACACGTGATCATTTTTCATGAAAAACATACTTAAAGGATGATCTCAAAGGATGATACTTAAAGGATGATACTTAAAGGCAATTATACACAAATTGAAGAACTAAATGACAAATTGTCACAATAAAAATTACAAGCCCCAAATTGAAACACAATTTTTTTTGGCTCGTTAACATTTTTTTTAGGATGATCTCAAAACACGTTCTCACTTAAAATAGTCTAGCCAAGATAGTAGATAGGCAATTCTGGAACGCCTCAACTCATCACATATCATCAATATTGTCCGCTTTGGGCCATGCTTACACGGATTTGTTCTTCCTAGTGGCTCATCCATACCAGAACTACTCTGGTCTAAGCACGCTTAACTGGGGAGTTCTGCTAGGGATTTCACCACCCGAGAAAAGGCCTCGATGCTATATAAAAGTTTAGGTTTTTACTTTTATAGTCCAGGAACTCTCCCTCAATTCCCGATGTAGGACACCGGGACCTCACAATTCTACCTTTAGTTAAGTGAGAGTAATGTTCCACACTACATATGGTGTCACTCGTCTTTTTGTCTCCCAAAAATTAATACAAAACAATAGATCATGCTGTTTCAACCAATAAAAAACAAATTAGAACACCTCACAAACTTGCCTAAGGACCACAACATAATTTTTTATATCGTTCAATCTTATGTGAAGAGAATAATTCCTATGGCTTCAACTGAGTAAAGATATATATATGTGTGTGTGTGTGTGTGTGTGTGAAGTCCACTTTTCATGTAAGAAGAGAATAATATGTGTAAATTTTTATGCGTTCTCAATATTGAACCTATTAATTTTCCTTTGGGTTATGTAGATAATTTTTAAGGGTTCAAATTTTGTCTCCAGTTGGAGATTAAGATTGGACCGTCCAGTTCACATTGTGAACTCACTTTTAGGCCCCGTTTCGGTAATCTAAATTGTTTACATTTTAGAGTATGTTGAGTACATTATCCCTATAAAAAATCAAGTAGATCGGATAACGATAATTACGTGTTCGAATAAGTTTTGTATAAGAAAAAAAAATGGACGATGAAAAAATAAATGATTCATAAAAAATTGATTCGAACGTGTAGTGGCCATTATCCAATCAATTTATTTTTTTATAAGAATAATGTATTTGACGAATCTTAAAATATGAACGGTTTGGATTATCGAAACAGAACCTAAACGGTCCAATCTTGATCTCCAATTGGAGATAAGCTGGACCCATTTTTAACCCCACCGTGGGAAGTGTGAAAGATAGAATTTTGTTGATTATCAAAGGTAAAAACTCTGAAGTCATTTCTTAAATTCTCTAACTCACTCATGATGAAAATATGAATCGCAAAATTATTAGATAAGAATTACATAAAAAAAATAGAAATATAAATTAAATAAGTCATTTTTTTGTATCTTAACTTAATAAAAGTGAGTTGACATGTTTCACTGTGATTAGTTTAAAACAATATTGTGAATAATGTCACTTGATTTTCGCAAGGAAAGTGAGTCTACAATTGATCATTTTTATTCAACATGAAAAGCAAACTCATTAGACCTTTCACATTCCCATCCATTTCTAATTGGTCAAAAGGGCTCTACTATCAAACCTTCATCTCATAAATACCCAATCACCTCCATTGCATTATTCACAAAAACCCATAAGGTAAAAAGTCAAATCAATCCCCAAAAAAAAACATATAAAAAATATCATAAAAAATCTCATCACATCTTCCGTATCTATATCTTTACCAATAGGTTCTTTTTTCTACACTTAAATCTTCCATTGTTGTTGTAAGTTCTTGTACAAGAATGGATAGAAGGTTAATTGAGACTGCCCAGATGGGTAATGTTGACCTTTTGCTCAATTTGATCAAATATGATCCCCTAATTCTACACTCTGTTTCATTAGCAGAGGAAGATACTCCATTACACATTGCTTCCATGGCTGGCCACCTCAATTTTGTACAACAAATACTAACATTGAGGCCAGAATTCGCCACGGAGCTCAACCAAGACGGTTTTAGTCCCCTCCATGTTGCCTTGGCGAATGGAAATCTAGAGATTGTTAAAGAGCTCTTGAAAGTGGATTGTGATCTGTGCGCAGTGAGGGGTAGAGAGAAGAGGATACCCCTCCACTACGCGGCTTAGCTAGCCCGGATTCTGTTGAGCACGTCACGGTTCGGGGAGAGACTGCCCTTCACCTTGCAGTCAAGAAGAATCAAATTGAAGGGTTGAGAGTGTTGGTGGAATCGACGCATAATCTTCTGACGCTTATCGCAGGTTGCCACGGTCGCATTTAAAGGACGATGCAGAACCGTGTGTCGATTGAACCGCTACCAAGGCCAACCGGGAGAAGTCGAAACGACGCGACGCTGAAGGCGTAATAATAGCTCCCTAAGGGAACCTTAGCGCAAGCTAGGGCAAATGAAGGGCTAAATGTGGAATGGATCAGATCCAAGCCTTGGGCCGGCCCAATCCGACAAAGCCCAAATCCAAGTGGGTCAGATGAGTATATGGACAGAACAATTGAGCCCAACTTCATGATCAACAGTACGCCCAAGTCCTCTAGCACTTGGGCCCAACCCGCAATGGAAAGGTCAGCCCACCAGAAGGCCGTCCGGGCCGAGTCATGGATGGGGTTCGTGGGTAACAGATAATAACCCAAATTTCTCTCAGAAATGAGCTCGAAAAGGCCGAGCTAAGGCACACCAAGACGAATCAAGAACGAAGTACCGAAATGGAGAAGCCTCGCAAAGAAACGTGGGATCTGTGGAGTGCAAGCATGTGCAGATGCCACCTCACCGTCCCCACTCCTAAAATCACGGAAGTTGTTGAGCCAAGGAATGTGGTTTGTTATCGATGCTTACAATGAGAATATACAATGAATGGCAATTATCAAGTGGTCCACCACGTGGAGCAATGCTGAAAGGACACCTGGCAGCACCTATACTCCATGAACTCACCTTGAGAAGCAAGTAAGGAACACTATATATAGAACACGAACTTCACATTGAAGGTAACTGAACCACTCCAATCAGCACCACACTTACATACCCATTCGACTCTATATTCCTTGACCGATCACTGATTACCACGCCGGAGGGGTCATCCGCCAACTCTACCGGGCAAAGACTAATCTGCTTGTGGCAGGAACCCCAGTCTCTAGATAGTCCAATCGAGCACAGAGCCCCGATCCACTTTCATCTAGTGCGGAATCCGGTACGCACAATTGGTGCGGTGAACGTGGATCATTCTCATCTCTGAGCTCTGCATTCAGTTTCAGCGATGGGGATTGAGGATGTTCCGCCTTCATCACATACTCCGCAGACGAAAAAGACAAAGGAAAAAGGTTTGGCACTCCCGACATCTTTGGAGGAGCAAACTGGAAACAATAATCGAACCCCCGAATTTGTCGAGCATTGATTGCCCTTCGCCGGAGGTTCTTCTCATCATTTCCTTCTGGAAAAGGATTATAGAGATCGAATTATAGATTCCATGGAAATGGAGATACAGGAGTTGAAGGCTCAACTTAAGAAAGTGTTGGGAGATCCGACGGAAAAGAGGACGGAAGCAGAGCCCTCTCGTTTGCAACGAAGGAGCTCATCTAGAGAATTACCAGTGAAAAAATTCCCCAGGAATGACTCCGAGCAACGAAGCCAACTAATCCCAACACAGAGCGAAGCAGCGAGTAGCCACACCCGTGGGTCACGCCGGAAGAGGGCCAAGAGGCAGAAGACGGGTAGTCAACAAACTGAATACCCTCCTCAGGACCTTCGTACTTGGCTGATTGGCAATAGACAGAACGAGCAACATCGAGATCATTTGGACCGCATCGCTCACCGAGAGAGAACATCGAGCAATCGATGCCTTTGTCTCTTCGCCATTTTCTCCGGAGATAGAGACCATGAGACCTCCAAAGAAGTTTACTCCACCAAAGTTCACTTCCTACAACGATATCGCCCATTTCAGACAGATGATGTCTCTCTGGAGCCGAGATGAGGCACAGATGTGCAAAGTCTTCCCATCCAGCTTGGGAGAAACCAGACTCCGATGGTTCGATCGACTCCCCGCTGGATCAATTCATGGCTGGAAGCAGCTCTCCGAAGAGTTCCTGGCCAGGTTCGTTTCCAATACTAAGATCTCGAAAGAGCCGGACACACTGTTCGGCCTTAGGAAGGAGCAAGAGGAAACGCTGCGTAGTTATGCTAGGAGATATTGGGAAGAGTATAACGATCTGGAAGAAAATGTGCGCATGAGCAAATGGTCATTATGTCCTTCAAGCATGGTCTGCGTCCGAAAGTAAGTTGAGACAATCACTCACCAAGCGCCTGCCACAGCTCTGAAGATCAAGGCCAGATTGAGCAGTATGCTCGCCTGGAGGACGATCAGATTCCCATTGAGGTAGTATCAGCAGAACACGCAGCCCGGCAGAAGAAGAAAACGGATCGAGGAGAACACCGAGGAATTGCAGTGAATAAGGTGGATAAGTCTAAATCCCATGAAGCCGTTGTGACCGTGTTCAAGGAGCCAATCTATCGAATCCTGGAGAAGATCAAGAGAGAGCCCTTCTTTGTTTGGCCGTCGAAAATGATGGGAGATCCAGCTCGGTGCAATCAGAAGCTCAGATGCACCTACCACCAAGACAGGGGACACATGACTCAGAACTGCAGGGCACTAAAGCAACACTTGGAGGACCTGGTGGCAGCCGGGCACTTAAGGGAATACATTGATCAGGGCAAGGAGGTGGCCGAGCTGGGGAACCCACTTCCAGAAGTAAACGTAGAGCATTCGCCCGGCTGATAATAAATGTGATCCATGGGACAATGTTCCTAATCTGAGGAGACATCGAAAGAAGAGATCGCTAAGGTCGCCTAAATTCAAAGAAATCATGTCAAGGAGCCTAAGATCGAAAAAGGTACGACTGCATCAAAATCCCCCTCGTAATCGCCTCATTTACTAGCAAAGATTTAGAAAGCATACAACACCCACACACTGATGCATTGATCATAACTATTGGGATTGAGAAACGATTTGATATGAAACGAGTCCTAGTAGATCGTAAGGCAAACAGACATATCAGACATGATTTGTTCAAAAGCTTGGCCTCTCCGAAAGATCTCACCCCAAATGACACTGCTTGGTCGGTTTCAATTCACAGCCGGAGTGGCCGCTCGGCCGAATAGTATTGCCAGTCGTAGCGGGGACCAAAACCCTCCAGATGGAGTTCTTGGTTATTAATACCCCATCCCCTTATAACGCCATACTTGGCCGCCCGTGGATTCATCGAATGGAAGCGGTCTCCTCAACCTATCACCAGCTCATTCGTTTTCCTACGGAACACGGAGTAGAGCAAATTTCGGGGGACCAAGTTACGTCCAAACATTGCTTCATGGCAGCGTTAAAGGCAAAGCAACTCTGCAACCAGGTACAGATAGTGGAAGTGGCCGGACAACCAGTCTTGGAAGATGTGGGAGGAACTCCAGAGGAAAAGATGGTGGAGGATTTGGAGAAAGTCATAATAAAAGAAGACGACCCGGAAAAGTACTTCCTTATCGGTACCTCGCTAGGCGCTGATGAGAAACTTCAGCTGCTGGAATTGCTGAGGGAAAATATGGAGGTATTCGCGTGGTCAGCATATGATACTCCAGGGTTGGACCCAGAATTTGCTTGCCACAAGCTCAACATCAATCCTTCAATTTCTACCGCCCATCGCATGTAAAAGCTCTGAGATCCTCACGAGCACATCAAGCAAAGGATTGCCGGTCGAAAAACTCGGCCTTGAGCAATCAGAGAAGCACAGTACCCGCAGTGGTTGTCCAACACAGTTGTAGTCAAGAAAAAGAACAGAAAATGGAGAGTTTGTGTCGATTTCACTTGCTTGAACAAAGCCTGCCCTAAAGATAGTTTTCCACTGCCTCGCATTGATCAACTAGTAGACTCAACAGCAGGGCATGAGTACATGAGTTTTCTGGACGCCTATAGCGGTTATCATCAAATACCATTGTTCGGCCCGGATCAAGAAAAGACAGCGTTCATTACTCCGAGAGGGACTTACTGCTATAGGGTAATGCCGTTCGGCCCCAAGAACGCCGGAGCGACCTACCAGCGAATGATCACTCGGATGTTCAAAGATCAACTGGGGAAAACCATGGAAGCCTATATAGACGATATGGTAGTAAAAAGCAAGTTCGCTACAAACCACTTCACAGACTTGAGAGAAGTATTTAGCATCCTGAAAACCCACCAGCTTCGCCTCAACGCCTCGAAATGCGCATTCGGGGTGGGAACAGGGAAGTTCTTGGGATACATGGTCACTCATAGAGGAATTGAAGTGAATCCGGATCAGATCAGGGCTATACAGAACCTCGAAGTGCCAACAAAGTCTAAGGAACTGCAGAAACTAGCCTAATGGCACCAAGATCAACCGGTTTATCAAGAAATCCTCGACGGATGAAGCCCTTCTTCCATCTTGATGAAAAAGGCAAGATTTGAATGGAATAGCGAATGTATCAAGCTAATCAGAGAATCTCAAAAGATACCTCAAGACACCCTCTATTATCCACTCCGTAACCGGAGAGGAGTCAGATCTTTATCTAGCAAAGGTCGATCATGCCGTGAGCATGATTGATTCGAGAAGTTGGTAAGGAGTAGAGACCAATATATTACGCCAAGAAGACTTTACTAGATACCGAGACACGTGATTCTACCATCGAAAGTTGGCTTACGCTACGCTTATTGCCTCGAGAAAGTTGCAAGATTACTTCCAGGGCATACCATTAATGTCCTCACCGACCCTCAGACCAGATTCACCGAGCCAATTTCTCCGCGAACAAAGAAAGTGGGCGAGAGCTTGGTGAGTTTGACATTAGGTATCAACCCGTAACAGAATCAAGGCCTGTGTCTTGGCGGACTTTGTCACAGACCACTCTCACCAGAGTACCGAACCGGAATCTGAGTTCAAGACAAGTGCCATGCACCGAACAAGAAAACCCCGCCGGAAGCATGGAAACTCTTTATTGGAAACATTTGGCAACTCTACGCCGATGGTTCGTCCAATAACCGAGGCTCAAAGGTGGAGTAGTCCTTATTTCTCCGTATGATTTATCAGGCTCGTGGTCGTGCTTGGCTCGAAAGCTTCGAACAACGAGGCCGAGCACGCGTTATTAGCTTTATGAGCGCTAACACTTCAAGCGTAATTCTTGTTTTCAAATGATTTACAACTAGTAGTAAACCCTTTTCCGGTCTATGAAACTCGGGATGAAAGAATGACTACGTATGCAGTGCAAGGCCGAGACCTACTCGTAAAATTTCAATCCATACGAAAGTGGAGCGAATCATGGCAAAAACAGCCACGCAGATGCTCTGGCATGCCTAGGCTCATCAGTGGACACAAAGGATGCCAGAAGAATTTGGGTTGAGTTCATACCAGAACCAAGTATTGCATCTCCGGTCCTCTACAACAACTTAGAGCCGAGCTGGATGGATCCAATATTGGTCTTTTTGAAATCTGGTGAACTCCCCGAAGACAGAAAGGAAGCCAACAAGATCAGGCATAAATCAGCTCGATTCTGGATCTCACCGTCTGGAAAACTTTACAGACGTTCCTACCTTGGCCCCTACCTCCTATGTGTACATCCAAACCTTGTCCAGAATGTTCTCTACGAAATTCACGATGGGATTTGTGGATGCCACGTTGGTGGAAGATCACTGGCGCACCGAGCCCTAACTCACGGGTACTGGTGGCCACGAATGCAGCAAGATGCACAGCAGTATGTGCAAAGGTGCGACAAATGTCAGAGGTTTGCTCCACTCATTCATCAGCCAGCCAAAACTCTCACTCCACTCACCAGCCCATGGCCCTTTGCGCAATGGGGCTTGGATATTGTTGGACCATTGGCACGAGGCACTGGGAATAGGCGATTTTTCATTGCTGCAACCGACTATTTCACCAAGTGGGTTGAAGTTGAGGCACTGGCAAATATCAAGGAGGCAGACACAAAGCGGTTTGTTTTGAGGAGTGTGGTAGTGCGTTTCGGCATTCCGCGGGTACTGATCGCGGACAACGGAACTCAGTTTGATGGTAAGATCTTCAGGAAATTTTGTGCCGGCCTCAGAATCGAGTATAGGAACTCTTCTCCAGGGTACCCACAGAGCAACGGTCAGGCAGAAGCGTCGAACAAAACCATCATCAACGGAGTGAAGAAGCGGCTTGAGCATGCCAAAGGCAAATGGGTTGAGGAGTTACCACATGTATTATGGGCCTACCGAACTACAGCACGGCGCCTCACAAGAGAAACACCTTACTCTTTAACCTATGGAATGGAGGCCATCATCTCACTTGAAGTAGGTCTCCCAACCCTTCGGTCTGAATTATTTGAAAGCTCCAGTAACGAGGAAGCCATTGCGCAAGCACTGGATGTGGCAGAGGCCCGAAGAGAGGCAGCACTGATCAGGCTCGAAGCATATCAGCAGCAGCTCATCAGAAGTTTCAACCAAAAAGTTTTCCCAAGGCAATTTATACTAGGAGAATTGGTTTTGAGGAAGGTCATGGATTATAAACGGGTGCCTGGTGAGGGCAAACTTGGGCAATCGAGGGTCCCTACAAAATCACAAAATGTAGTTGGAAATGGAGCTTACTACTTAGAGGATCTGAATGGCAAAGCAATACCTCGGCCCTGGAACATAGCAAACCTCAAGAAATACTACCAGTAGAGTCATTTCACAACCTCTTTATCAGGATGTAAAGGCACTTATTTGTTGACCAATACAAATGTTTTCCCGTTCCTCTCAGATTTATTCAATTCTTGTAATTAGTTTTGATGTTTGTCAAACGGAACTAGCTTTGGTTCTTATCAAACTGAATTAGCTTTGGTCTATACCAAACGGAACTAGCTTTGGTTCTTACCAAACGGAATTAGCTTTGGTCTATACCAAACGGAACTAGCTTTGGTTTTTACCAAACAGAATTAGCTTTGATGTTTATCAAACGGAATTAACTTTGGTTTTTAACCCAAATGGCCCAGTTTCAGAACGACTGAACGGAATTTAAATTCAGTTAGCACTCAAACATGCTAAGTGGTATAGCTTGGTGGAAAATGTTTGGCAACTGGATTGGAATTTAGTGTATCTTAAGTAAACATTTCTATTTAGCCAAGTGGAATTGCTTGGTGGAAACCGCACTAACATGTCTTAAGTAAACACCCCTATTTTAGACAAGTGGCATCGCTTGGTGGAAGCTGCACTGACATCTCATAAGTACACATCTGTGCACCTACAGAACTTCTTAAGTAACAGCACAACAACACTTCAGTATTGACTCAACAACCAGAGCTGGAACAAACTCAATTGAGCTACGCCAAGGGCAAACTTCTAGCATCGGCCTTACTCAGCTCCAGCTGGGGGCAAACAATCATTTTTAAAACCTACCTAGACCTGAGTAAGACATCTCTCCTTGCATTTCCCTTATTCACACTTGTACTACCAAAGTTGAAACAGACTCAAGTAATTCTAGACAAGGGATAACTCTTCAGTATCGATCTTACTTAGCTCCAGATGGGGGCAAACAAATTGTTTTCTTTCAAAACCAACCTGGACCTAAGTAAGACCCACTTATGAACTCAAATCACAGCCCATACCATTATATCCAGTAGTCAGCCGATCACTAGTTCGCCCCGAGGTCCCAACAAAGGTTTCTGGGGGCAAATAAGTGAAATGCCACACAGAGCATCGCCTCTGAAGTCCCAACAAATACTTACCGAGGGCAAGCAAGATAGAATCGCATGTAACATCCATTAAAAGGCAATAGAACTGCATCGAGCATCTATTCAAATTTCGAGGTCCCAACAATGCTCGGCCGGGGGCAAGCAGTGTAAGAAATGTTCAAACATAGAAGCTAAACAACATCAAATTGCAGAGTTCAAAAAGAAAATCATATCATCCAAGCAAAGGGCACAGAAGGCCTCATAACCAGCAGTGAAAAAAAAAAAAAAAACAAAAGGGAAAGGAAAAAATTGTCTTCATTAGAACAGAAAAGTAAATAGTTCAACTTTCAACTTTCATCATTTCACCAATCAACTTTCATCAGCAGTGGGCAATTCAGGAGCAGCATCAGCAATTTTGTCAAGGCCATCCGCGGGAGGAGCAGTAGATGAAGCTCCAACTTCTTGAGAAGTAGGAGCCACCTTAACCACATCCTCCATGGCTTCGGTCTCCGGGGTGTCAACCCCTCCAATGTCCATCGTTTCAGTGGCAACATTCACGCTCTGGGTCTCATTCACAGGATCATCTTCAGGGAAAACATTGTTTGGCAGAACAGCAGGGATAGGAGTAGTCTTTAAACCTGAGGATTTCGAAGGAACAGGGACATCGTGGTAAAGAGAAGAGCCTTCAGGAACCATCGCAGCAGCTAAGGCACTCGTCCAACCCTTCACAAAGAGCTTATCTCGCAGCACCAGAACCTCCTCCTTGTATGCGGCCACTCCATCCAAATTGCTGCTTGGCCTCTAGTGCAGTACGCTCGGCAGCCATCACAACAATAACGGCCTCCAGCTCGGCCACCTTCCCCTCAAGTTGAGCCTGGGTCTCAATGGCAGCCTCCTTCGATTGTTCAGCGGAAGCGACAATTTTGTTCAAACGGAAGGCTTCCCTCTAAGTGGTTCGGCGTCCTTCCTTCTCCGACTCCAAGCTTACTGTCAGTCTTTTCGCATTCATTGCAGCCTCCAGCACGGCCCTTTCCAGCTCCTCAACACGGGTAATGGACAAGTGCATTCTCTGGATACACTGGAAGGACGACAAGGAACTTAGAAAAAATGAAGATAGCAATGCAACAGTGAAGTTAAGAAAAACGAAGAAGAAAAGAAAAAAAAAAAAAAAACCTACAGCAGTCAACATTTGAAGGGTCCCATTCAGGATAGGAATGTCACGAGGCCCATTATGGCCAGCCATGTCAACCGGCATCAACAAAAACTTAGTCAAACTAAAGGCAAAATCTCGTGAAGCAACAATCGAATCGGGGTGGAGATGGGCTGCCTCATATGATATCGGCGGCTCCCATCTCTCAAAAGTTTCATCTTCAGCGATCCTGAGAAGCCTCTCCCACCACGGCCTTGCCAATTTCCCTCCTTCTCTTTTTTGCTCGGGCAGCGACTGAAGCGGTGGGCTCGACGGTAGTTACCGGGGTCCCAGAAGCCCCAACCTCCATCTTCACCTCCATAAGGCTCTTCGCCTCTGCCTTCTCCACGGGAATTGCAAAGCGCTAGAGGCTCAAGGCCTCGGCCTCTAAGTCCACCAAAGACCTCCTTGCCATCGATCCGCCTCCTGCGAAACTAGGGCGGGAGGGCGCCTCAGTGCATCTTGACCAAGGCGGCGCCTGGAACCAATGGGTGAGACACCTCGGTCTCAGATATGAGAATCCAAAAGGGCATGAAGTCTCGCCTTCTTCTAATAACAGAGCGTAACTTGACCGATAATCCAACAACTCAAAGTGAGATCTTTTCTTATACCTCAAGGCACTTTTGATGGCTTTCAAAGATTCTCCGATTCGCCTTCGCTAGAAACGGGAAGGTTCTGCAGAAAGAAAACAAACCATCAGAACAATATTCAGAACGAAGTAAGAAACGCAGAAGGCATTAAAAAGGGAGGCCTGCACTGGTAGCCGTCTTTTTGTGGCATCCTCTCCGACTGAAATTCGGTCCCAGCAGGAAACTCCCTATTTCCCCCAACTTGCAAGAAATCATCATTGTGTTTATCCGAGTCCCAAATTCGCTGACTAAGTGACAATCAGCGGAACGAACACACAGGTAGTATGTACTATGGTCTTTGTTGTGAGAAAGGGTGTAACATCCCAGAATATCCCATATATCAAGGTTCAAACCTAGTCGTTTATTAAGGGCAGATACGCCACAGACAACACGGAAAAGATTTACAGACACCTGCATTGGGGTCAACTGGACCTGATGCAGAAAACGGCGCACCAACGGGTCAAGAGGAAACCGAACCCCTCCCTCGACAATCGCAGCGACGGGAAAGGCAACGGTGTTCCTCGGGCCCATGCGTTTGGCATCCACCTTCGCCAGTGACAAGGTAACATCATGAGGAATGTTGTAATCTAAACGGAACATGGCCATGGCTTCTGGGGTATCGACCAAGGAACGGAACTTTCCCATTTGATTAAACTAGTAGGACAGAAACGGGATTCAAATAGCGGAATACGAGACGCAGATGGCAAACGCACCAGACCAGATGATTAAAACAGAAAGAGAGGAAAAATCATAAGAAAAATTACAGAAATCACAGCAGCGACCACGAAGCAAGAATCAGCGGTGAAGAAGCCCAAGCGGAGCACCGGTGAGATCGATCCAGCGGAATAGGAAGAGGCCCCTCTCTCTTTCTCTCTCTGTCTTAGGAACGCACTAGCGGTATGAGAAGATCAACACGAGGGAGTTGAATTGCTAGCCTGGGCATTTATTCCAATAGTCGGCGCACAGGCATACAAAGCACAATCTTCGGTATGAAATCGACGCATAATCTCTGACGCCTATCGCAAGGTTAATGGTCGCATTTAAAGGACGATGCAGAACCGTGGTGTCGATTGAACCGTCACCAAGGCCGAATCGGGAGAAGTCAAACGACGCGACGCTTGAAGGTAGAATAATAGCTCCCCTAATGGAACCTTAGCGCGAGCTAGGGGCAAATGAAGGGGCTAAATGTGAAATGGATCAGATCCAAGCCTTGGGCCGGCCCAATCCGACAAAGCCCAAATCCAAGTGGGTCAGATGAGTATATGGACAGAATAATTGAGCCCAACTTCATGATCAACAGTACGCCCAAGTCCTCTAGCACTTGGGCCCAACCCAAGATGGAAAGGTCACCACCAGAAGGGCCGGTCCGGCCGAGTCATGGATGGGGTTCGTGGGTCGACAGATAATAACCCACCCATCTTCGTAAAATGAGCTCGAAAGGGCGAGCTAAGGCACACCAAGATCGAATCAAGAATGTAAGGCACCGAAATGGAGAAGCCTCGCAAAGAAACGTGGCATCTGTGAGTCCAAGCATGTGCAGATACCACCACCGTCCCCACTCCTAAAATCACGGAAGTTATTGAGCCAAGGGAATGTGGTTTGTTATCAGCATGCTTACAATGAGAATATACAATGAATGGCAATTATCAAGTGGTCCACCACGTGGAGCAATGCTGAAAGGACACCTGGCAGCACCTATACTCCATGAACTCACCTTGAGAAGCACGTAAGGAACACTATATATAGAACACGAACTTCACATTGAAGGTAACTGAACCACTCCAATCAGCACCACACTTACATACCCATTCGACTCTATATTCCTTGACCGATCACTAATTACCACGCCGGAGGGGTCATCCGGCTAACCCCGGCCGGGCAACTCTAACGGTGCTTCTTGTGGTAGGAACCCCAGTCTCTGGATAGTCCAATTGAGCGCAGAGCCCCGATCCACTTTCATTTAGTGCGGAATCCGATACGCACAAACATTGAGGCCAGAATTCGCCACGGAGCTCAACCAAGACGGTTTTAGTCCCCTCCATGTTGCCTCGGCGAATGGGTATCTACAGATTGTTAAAGAGCTCTTGAAAGTGGATTGTGATCTGTGCGCAGTGAGGGGTAGAGAGAAGAGGATACCCCTCCACTACGCGGCTCAGCTAGCCCGGATTCTGTTGAGCACGTCACGGTTCGGGGAGAGACTGCCCTTCACCTTGCAGTCAAGAAGAATCAAATTGAAGGGTTGAGAGTGTTGGTGGAACATATCAAGGATTTCAAGAAAGAGGGTGTTTTGAATATGAAGGATGAGCATGGCAACACCATCTTGCACCTAGCTATCTCGGGAAAGCAGTACGAGGCAAGTATTTCCCTTTTACCCTTTTGTGTCCATAAATTTTTTAATGCAAATATTGAACTTGAATGATGTGATAATAATAGTCACCTTGACAAGTCTTTTTTTATTTGAAATGATATTTTTATTAGAGTTTCTTTATAATTTTTTTATTTGTATATTATTGCTCTTTTAATTTTGAGATAAATTATGAGCAGGTTGTCGACTTATTACTTGGTGAACTTTCCGCTACTAGGGCAGTGATGGAAGTGAATTCCTTAAACAAGAATAGCCTCACGGCTCTTGATGTTTTACTAATTTTCCAAAGTGAAGCGGGCGATAGAGAGATTGAAGATGTTCTTGAGCAAGCTGGTGCTAAGAGAGCCAGAGACTTGCACACATCGGCACTAGCATTAACTAGCCAAAATTAGGGTGCTACAACTAACCCATCAAATGACCCGTTAATGCCAATTGAACGGACTCGATCTCCAGCTAGACAGTTGCTAGAGTATTTCAAATACAACAAGATTAGAGATTCGCCGAGCGAGGCACGAAACGCCATGCTTGTGATAGCTATACTTATTGCCACCGCAACATATCAAGCCGTGCTTAGCCCTTCAGGTGGTGTTTGGCAAGACGATTCTCGTCCAAGAATAACAATGGGACAGATACTACCAAACCACATATTGCTGGACAAGCAATCATGGGTTCGGAGAGTATGGTGTCGTTTGGCTTGTTTATCTTTTTCAACTCAATAGGGTTCTTCACCTCTCTCAACATGATCTAATGTTCTCACAAGTCGGATTCGGATGAGGGTCATCGTTGAAGTTGCAAGGATCGTGAAATGCCGTTTGAGGTGTAATTTGGCCTTATTTTTATGATCTAAAAGGGTTTGTTGAGTACTTCATGCCTACCAAAAATCATATTAATCGGATATCAACAACTATATGATCGATAACCAAAAAAATAAATAATAAGTTTTATTTTGAGAAATAACATAAATAATATGCAATTCGATCATATAGTTTTTGATATCCGATTAATATGATTTTTGGTAGGCATGAAGTACTTAACAAACCCTACAAAATAGACGGTTTGGATCATAAAAATAAAGCCAAATTACACCTCAAATGGCGACACCATAGTCACTACTGTGCTTCTCATCCAGTGGATTCCCTTTGCAATTGGAGTTGCAAGTTTCAATGTGTGCGCTCATAATAACATATGACACTTCTATGACTTTCATGACATCTAATAATGTCTTGTTTGTGTTATTTAGGTCAAGTTTGGCAAGTTCATAAAAACTTAAAAAGTTAAAAAGTTATTCAAAAAGTTAAAAAGTTAACACTAATCACCAAAAGTCAAAAATTACGGCAGTACAACTCCCAATCTTAATATTTTCCTATACACTAATTTATACAATTTTTTAATACATATTTTTTTATAAAAAGTCAAAAAGTTAACTCAAACATCTATATTTTTTTTCTCAATTTTTTAATTCAAAAAGATAAAAAATACACTTATTTGGGATACCCCAAACAACCCCTTAGTTTCTAGTCCACTAGCCAAAAAAAAAAAAACCAAATTCTATTTTTTTTCGCTTTCACTGAATAGTGGAACGATGTGAAATCTCAATTGAAATAGATTATTTTAATTAATTTTTTTTATATTTTTATGAAACAATATATTAAAACAAAAAGATAAAAAATAATTTGATATAATAATTTGTAATGACTTTTTAACTAAAAATCAAAATTTCCAAACAAAATGCACATTTGGATAGGTATGAATCCAGTCCAACAACATCATTGGCTCACTACAAGAAATAAGTTTTATAGGGTCAAATTTATTCTCCCTAAAAGTATAATATTTGTTGAGAAAAACTTAAGTCAATCAATTTTCTCCATTGCGAGTCACGAAATTTGTCCCAAATGGCCCGTCCGGAAAAGTCAAAAAATGACTTTCAGAGACAAAATCTTACATTTGTCACTATAAATAGAGTTTTAGAGATAAAAATATGTGGTTGCAAAAACTTTTGATTTTGAGACAACCAAAATTTGTCTCTAAAAGTCTAATTATAGTCAAATAGGCAGAGTAGTTATGGAGACAAAAATTAATTCAGATGTGAATTTGGAACAATAGTGATCCCCTCTTCCCAAAAAAAAAAAAAAAAAAAAAAAAAAAAGCTATTTCTTTAATTCTTTTGGGAAGGAAATTGGCCTCTAAACTTTTAGAGACCAATTTCTGTTGTCTCAAAAATTAATTTTTGTCTCCATAACCACTATGTCTGCTGGACTATAATTAGATTTTTAGAGATAAATTTTGGTTGTCTCAAAATCAAAAGTTTTTGCAACCACATATTTTTGTCTCTAAAACTCTATTTATAGTGACAAATGCAAAATTTTGTCTCTAAAAGTCATTTTTTGACTTTTCCGGACGGGCCATTTGGGACAAATTTCGTGACTCGCAACGGAAAAAATTAGTTGACTTAAGTTTTTCCCAACAAATATTATACTTTTAGGAACGGAATAAACTTGTCCCTAAAAAACTTATTTCTTGTAGTGGCTTCTCTTTTTAGTTAAGGTCAACTTTCACTTTTTTTTTTTTTTTTTTTTTTTTTTTTTTTAACATCAAGGAGGTCAAACAATTTGAGGAATAGTTTTTTATTTTCATTGCATAAACTTGACATTTTTCCGCATAAATGAAAACATGGACTTTAATAGATTGAACTCTTGCTTATCTCTCTATCAATTTTGTTTAGGTAATAACTTATCTCTCTATCAATGGATTGGTTTGGGATGTGTGTTACCTTTTTGATTATTTTAATTTGGGGTTAAAAAGTTTTGTTTAAAATAGGTTTTTTTAATTTTTTAAATTTTTATGAGAGAAAAAAATAAAATGATTATAATTGACATTTTATCTTATTTGCTTTTTAATCTATTTTGTTATTTTATGATTAAAATAACCTTTTTGTCCCAAAATTTATTATGCCAAACAAGTGCATTATCGTTGTTGTTATCCCAGGTAGGTAACCCAAGAGGGGGTGAATTGGGTTATTAAAAATTTTACAATATTAAAATTAACACAATATTTAGAATTTTCACAAATTAAAAAAAATAGAATAATAATTATCAATATAAAAGTAAAAGAGATAGGGAGAGAAAATCAAACACTGATATTTATAATGGTTTGGCACGCCAGGCCTACATCCACTTCCCAAGGAACCTCCTTGAAAATTTCTTTACTATCAATTGAATAAATACACCACCAAACTTGTGGATTTGGCACAGGACTTACTCTTGGGTCATTCTATTTACACACCACTGTCCCTATCAAGGCAAATCATTAATTAATTTATTTTTTATTACAATTTTAACCTTAAGTGAAATGACTATAGAGGACAAGTTATGATACACATCATTTGTGTATTTACCATAAAGGACAAGAATCAATGTAATATAATTCATCATTTTCAAACTTGTTCCTTACGTATCTTCTCTGTCAAGAATCCAAAAACCCTAAAACCAAAATCAAAAACCCTTCAACAAATAATCAAAAATATAGTATTATTGAAGATTTTGATTGGATTCAATGAAGGATGCATCTGACAATTCTCATTCGGAACAATGGAGCAATGAAAAGGTTATTTTTTTGTTGTTTTTGTCTTCGTTTTCGTGTATGAGTGGTAAATCCTTGTTCGGTTAACCAGAGGTGAATAATATATCATTATTCAACAAACTACAATCGAACAACTTACATATGTTCAACAAAGTTATAGCGATCCCGGTTGTCCCTTTACTGTTCAGTTGTATTCCGGACTCAGTTCCATGAAGTTGATAGTGTTAATTATCTTGTTTACATCCTTTACACTTTGTGTTTAGGTTTTGGAATGTTTTGGGTAGGTGTGTTACAGGTTGGTTAAGCCTAAGTCTCAAATCTAGTTGCCCAGGTTTTTGGCATTACATTTGAGCGGGTTATCCTACGCTCGAGCAGAGTTTGGTTTTTGGTTGTCCTCTTGAGCGGGCCTTATTGCGCTCGAGCGGGGTTTACACACTCCCAGTATTTCGTGTTCCTGCAAAACTTCTGCAGGTGTGTTTTCTACGCTCGAGCGGGTTTCCTACACTCGAGCGGGTTGCGCTCGAGCGGTCTTGTTGGCGCTCGAGCGGGTGATACATTTTTGGTGTAAGTTCTGGGAGGGAGAAATCCACGCTCGAGCGGACTGATTTTCGCGCTCGAGTGGATATACTTTATTCCTGTGTCTTGGCGCTTGAGCGGCCCTTATTGCGCTCGAGCGGACCTAGTTTTTTGTTCTTGACGCTCGAGCGTTGTGTTCTCCGCTCAAGTGGAAATGTTGTATATCAGTTGGCAGCTGAGCATTTTGAAATCACTTTTTACATTCTCTCTCTCTCTCTCTTACTTTCCCAAAAACATTTTTGAGAGCCCCTCTCTTTAGAAACTCCCTTCTCTCTAGGGTTTGATCTAGTTAGAGTGTTTTCCTTTCCTTCGGTCTTAGTAAAAGTTATATTGATCGTCGAGAGCTTCGTTTTGATCCGTGGATCTTGGTGTTTGGAGCATTTTGGTTTTCTTCAACTCCTCTATTCGAGTTCCGAATTTGAGGTAGGGATTCCTACTCACTCTTATGGGTTTTAACCTAGATCTTTGGGCTTTTTGTTAAATGGTTGATTTTGGGAAGTTGGGGTTTGAAAATGTTGGAAGTGGGTTTTGTTATTTTGATTTTAAAATGTGTATTTTGGATTTCAAAATGATGCTATTGTTGTTAGTTGTTGATATTTGAACCATTGGGTTGATGTTGGGAAATGGGGTAGAGAACCCTAATTTGTTGACTAAATTAATTGGTATAATTAGTTTGGGAAGATTGTGATTATATGGAATTGAGTTGGAAATAATGAAATTGGTTCATTATATGGTAGAATGGTGGAGTTGGATTTATTAATCACTCACCTTTGAAAACATTGATATTTTATCTCTGGATCTTTTATTATTTGTTTAGAAATAATTGCTTTAGACTACCGGTGGAGGGTAGTTGTGATTGTCGTAGACAATGCATGATGATTAGGCAAACTAAAACTAATCAATTGGATGTGTCATAGAGTATGACGGTTGATAAAATACATTAACGTTATGTACTGATTGATTGTGTATATGACCTATGAGTATATACCTTGTGTGTGTGGGAGGAGATATGGGATGTACTCCACGGTTTAGGGGAACATAGGGGATGGACCTCTAAACCGGATGTTATTTGGGAGAAGATAGGGGATGGACTCCGCTGATACAGCTCATATGCTTGTCAGTTAATGTGTTGATACAGGTCTTATGCTTATCTATGGAAGTGTTGATATAGCTCATATGCTTATCTGTTGAAGTGTGGATACAGCTTGTATGCTTATCTGTTAAAATATTGATATAGCTTATATGCTTATCTATCGAAGTACTGATATAGCTTGTATGCTTATCTAATGTAAAATGGGAAACATTTAATATGAGTTACTGTCACATGTAAGTTGTTGGCCAGGTTCTGAGCCGGTGTTGGGAATTGTGAACTTAATAAGAAATGAAAAATGAAATGGAACATGGATATGGTGATCACGTAATGGAAATGGGTTAAGAATTGATTTATGGGAATTTAACATTTATCAATTACTAAAGTCTTAGTTACTGCTCATATTGTGTTTAGCATATCTCTACTGGGCGTTAGCTCACCTTATATGGGACATTATTTTCAGGTACAGGTAACATGCCACCTCCAAGGACTTAGCTTGGATGGATATGGGAGTTGAAGACTCTTTTTGATTATTTTGTTTGTATTACATGTATATCAAGCCAAGGGCTTATTTTGTATAGAGTTAGTACTCTTCTTTTGTGTAACCAAATGTTAACTTGGAAAGCTGTAAGCCTGTAGGGCATTTGCTTTTGTTGTTAACATGTAATACTGTTGTAAGAACTACTTTGATAAATGGAAAAGCGTTGATTTCTTTATGTCATTGCATGTCTAAAATGATGGGTTTTATGCATTTTTTGAGGGCGTTACAGACTACAACTGAACAAATTACATATGTTCAACAAACTACAATCGAACAACTTGCATATGTTCAACAGACTACAATTGAACAAATTACATATGATCAACAGACTACAATCGAACATATTCCATTTGTTCGACTATCTAAAACCGAACAAACATTTGTTCGGATTACGAAGGTCGAACTATTTCATTTAATTCAACTTTGTACTGCCGAACAGTTATAATTTTTTTTTTTTTTTTTCAGAACTATGCATCCGTGGAATGCAATAATGTTGGATCTGGGGGTCTTGTTGAGCACCAACAACGTCTTCACCACTGCTTAACTCTGTGTTGAGCACCAACACAGTGTTCACCGCTTGAAACTGAGAATGGAGGGAGGAAGATGGACGAAGGTGGGTGTGTGGGGGTGTGTGAGTGAGGGTAAATATGGGAGTTTGTGTGTATATTGTTGTGGATGGGTGTGTGAGTAAGGACAAATATGTAGATTTATGGTGTGTGATGAGCAAAATATATATTTACTAAATTATTAAAGGTGTGCTTTTAGAAGTGGCTTGCCTTGAGATAATTTATGGTGTGTAAATAGAGGCACCCCTTACTCTTATCTATTGAGCCTCACTCAACAATAAATGTCTTACCCTTACAAAATCTCTCACAAAAATAATGAATGCAAATAAGTGGTAGTTAAACCCTTTTTGTCACACCCCAAAACCGGGCATGACCGGCCGTGGCCCACAGGGACTTAGCCCAAGGCACACGTAAGCCTAAACATGAACCCAAAACCATAAAGAATAAATGTGATGATAGCCCAAGAATAATTCAACACTCAATCCAGTGACATACCACAATGTATGCACAAAACTCGACAAGCAATCTAAAACAAATAGATGTATGTCCTAGAGGTCCATGCAATCGAGTCCCCGCTATACCAAGAGTCCACTCTAAGTCCTGCTAACACCTGGAAGTGATAAAAATTGAGTCAGCTGATAGCTCAGTGAGTAGCAACATGGATAGTAAATACAGCTTCAAAACAGGGTTCAATTCCAAAATAAGATATATTTCACAGAAACTAGATTGGCATACAGTTTGATAAATACAATCTGTTTCAAAGAGAAGGTTCCACAGTTCAACACTTAAAATACTCATGTCTCGCAAGAACATGTTAAATGACAAATACTATTTGTTTCAAAAAGAAGGTTCCACAGTTCAATACTTTAAATACTCATGTCTCGCAAGAACATGTTAAATCACATCAAAATACTCATGTCTCGCAAGAACATGTTAAATGACATTAAAATACTCATGTCTCGCAAGAACATGTTAAAAGACATTTTCCACAGATTATAACATGAACACCAATAATTTTCTGGGTACTAATAAAACAATAATCTGCCACACATTTCTCAGGCTATAAGCCCCGTTGGATCCAATACCGAACTAGGAGTCATCCTCAGGGTGGCACCTGGGCCTTTTCTGCTAGTCGATCCGATTGAAGGTCACCTAGTTATTTTTAAAGGTCTGTTCCTTACAATCGTTGAGCACTAGAGTCATCACGGCCTAAACCGGATCTGTTCCCTAGTGGCCAGAGTCACCGCACACAGTGGAATAAGTTCTCTGGACTAAATACACACATGGTCCCAATATTCAAATACACATCAGTTTCGCAAAACATGGTAGTTCATCATTATAAACATGAGACCAAAAACAAATAGTTTACAGTATGCCAAGTTCACACATGTTTCAGAAATAATTTGATTCACTTGATAATATAATAATTATCAAAACACTTAAATCATGAAACAACAATTTAATTTTCCAACAGTTCAAGGTAGGGGAACATTTATAAAAATATGTAGCATGAAACTACTCACCTGGAAACGAAATAATATAATCCTCGAATAGAGTATGAAAGTCCAACTAGTGCCCTGAACCAATATGAAAACTTCACGTCACTACTAATTTCAAACAAGCCTTCCCAACCTATTCGCTAACTTTGAAAATTACAAAACCCACTCCATGTTATTCGAAAAATTCCAATAACCTCCAGATATGATCTAATATATCCTAAGCTTCAAATCCAATTGGTTTCACTTGATTCGCTTATCAAATTAATTATCTACAATTTATTATATCCAAACAGGCTGTTTTCTGTCGCACTTCAAAGAAATTAACGGTTCTCTTAGTATACACGAGCAATCAACGCAAGGCCAAAAATGTATGAAACTAGACTCGTAACCGGTTCTAATGACACTAATTTGATAATTTTTGGATTTATACCCAAAGAGAACAACACTTCCAAAGTTACTGTTTCGGACTGGTTTCCTGGACAGATTTGAATACTTCAATTTATATGGATTTTGCCTCTCAAAAATTATGAGAAAATTCAGATATACTAATCAGTATGTAATTAATCTACGGTAAAAATTTCAGATCAAAATGCCTCCATTTGATATGATTCCTCAAAATTTAAAGTTCATGCTTTTAGGATCAAGAATTTCCATCCACCTTGGCAACCCAACACTTCCCAGCAACCCATTAATAAATACTAATACCTCTCTCTTAAACTCCTTCACAGCATAACCAAACCACCAATTAAATATAAATAAATAATAAAACACACACCTTAATTTCGTAGAATCAAGGATGGCTCCACTTTTGTTGACACGGTTAAATTGAGAATTTTTCAACAAGTTGCTCGAGGGTAAAGAACTCACTTTCAGTACCATCACCCCAACCCAGTAGTGCTAGATAGTTCGCTCCTTGAACCTCCAGCAACACGATACTTAATATAATACAGAGTACCAGATTCTTCAGAATACTCTACTTCCTAGTCTGAAACTGCCGTCTGTAAGTTAGGAGACCAGTTGATCATGTAAGATCCTTGATAGATTAGGCCTTTCTCATGAAGCCTAACAAAAGCCTTACAGCTCGACTTAGCTGCTCATCAAGGGTGAAATGTTCTCGGGTCCAATCACAAGAAGCACCAAGTCTCTTAATCTGATTTGTAATGGTTCCACCATACTTCTCTTTCCACTCCCAAACCCGATTTGTGAACTCCTCTCTGCCATTAACAGCCTGAACAGCATCCTTCAAAGCCGTTCAAAGCCGTCTCACTAAGCTGCAGGTTCTTGAATAATTGCAGGCCAAACCTCTTAGCTGAATAGAATGCCAACACTAAATGCTCCACAGACACAAAGGCATCTCCCATTTTTCATATTCTTTCTTGCATTGTCCAAAAGGGCACTGAGATGCGAGCCCAATATAGGACCACTAGTGTCACCCACCACCTTTGGTTGTTGAGATATAAAATCATTTGTAGAATGCCTTCCAATGCCCCAACTATAACAGCAATGGCATCCTTTACAAGTGGATGCTTCAAAAAAGAAGAATAAAAACAAGAAAAAGGAAAGAGGGGAAGGAGTGGAGGGCAGCCCCCAACGTGATTGCCTCCCTTAAAATAAAAAAGATATATTTCCTTCTCAAAAGCAATATTCCATTGCCCCACTTTGCTTTCTCAAATTCATTTTCTGCTGTGTGTATATCACCCAGATGCTCTCTTCTTTTCTTTCCACACCGATGCTCTCTTTTTGCTTTCTCTTTACACCAACAAAAATGTATTTCAATGCCCCACTCCAGCACCTCTTGTTTTCTTTTATCATAGTGTGCCTCTCCTTTACAAAAAGAAGCATTTCACTCATATCAAAAGAATTGACAACCCCCTAGTCCACTAGTGTTTCATTATGATCCACCGAATATACATCATCATACTTCTACAAAACTAATATTTTATTCTTCCAACAAATATTTTTTCCATGTTTATTTATTTTAAATTTTCAGGTCATCACAACCTACCCACCTTAAAGAAATTTCGTCCTCGAAATTAACTCAAGTAATATAATACATTTTACAGTCACCCACAAACTCCCTCAGGTATTTACCAATACATCAACAAAATTCTTCGACTACTACATGAATCAAACCATCACTTCTGCATAACAATTGATTATAAAAATCTGTACTAGTATAGACTATTAAATGATTTTTCTATTCACATTGATAACCCAAAGCAACAAAATAGGATCTCATTTCCCTAAGTATAATAAAATGACTCTTCAAAATACCAAGACGCCATACCTTATTGGTGATAATCCAACTTCAACGAATTATTTCCATCGCCTAACACACCATGCATCTCAAGGCCAAAAATAACTGTCACCATTCTGAGACCTTAACAAAACGAAATAATAATTCTTCAAAAGCATTAACCACCAACTCAAATAATGACCGTCAATCGTCACAAAACAGATAATACCTTACCAACACTATTCTTCATCCCACTAATATTACGATACCCCACGAGATTAAACCCAAATTATAATAAAATCTCTCCAAAGGAAATTCAATGTACATCCTAATATCAAAATAACATTTCTATCACAACTCTCAAACATCAATAAAAAGGTCCGGATACTTCTCACGGACTTCATCCTCATGTTCTCAAGTCACTTCCTCAACCCCGTTGTGTCTCCATGATATTTTGACCAAAGGACTAATACGAACAAAAGATACACAGATACCCTTGGAGAATATTATTGAATTATATGATGTAAATTGAATTATATTACGGAATTAGAAAAAAGTAGGTCGAAAAAGACAAAAAATTGAATTATATGATGTAAATTTAAATTTGTGTGAACTAGACCATACTCAATGAGTCTGCTTTACAGTTCATTTTATTATTTTTCAGAATAATTTTTGTAAGTTGCATTGTTGTTTTTGAAACTATTGTTGGCATGTGGTTTGAAAAAAAAAAAAAAAAAAAAAAAAAAAAAAAAAAAAAAAACTTGGAATGATAATAGAGAAATTTATCTTATTTGCTTCAATTGTTTATTTATTATAGATGTTCACCAAATAAGCTTCTAGGCCTATGAAAGTAACAAGCGAGGAATACTCACAAACAATTAAAAAATTTCATATAAACAAAGAGAAAAGAAGTAGAACAATATGCCTCTAATTCAAGCACTTCGTAGGCTTGTACATTGCTATGCAACTCTTGGCCATTTGAGGTGATTCCTTGCCACCGCGGTTGCAGTAGGTATCACCCATGGCAAGGTTATGTAAATAGCAATAAATATCACAGACAAGACATTATTAGATGTCATTGAAACCATAGAAGCGTAATATGTTAATGCGAGTGCACCCATTGAAACTCGCAACTCCAATTGCAAAGGGAATCCCCATGTGAGAACGTAGATCATGTGGATAGAGGTGAAGAACCCTACTGAGTTGGAAACGAGAAACCAGCACCACCAGAACATACTCGATGAACTCATGACCGATTGTCCAGCAATATGTGGTTTGGTAGTGACAGGGATAGGCCCATAGAGCCCACGGCCCACCATTCAAACCCCACTATACAACCCGGTTAGCCAAATTCAACACAGCTGGAGTCCAACTGGACAGGGAAGACCAACGATGCTCGGACACGTGGAAGGCGCAGAACAGACCACGTCAGCAGACAAAGATCTGCAAAGTTATTGCCACAACACATCACCATTAATGCAGCCCATCACAGCATTTATTACGACAACACCTCTCAGCCGGAATCACACCCCCTCGCCCTGAACAAGGCGAACCACGCCTCAAGCTTTCGGCGGGGACAATCAGAACGACAGAGACAGCGAAATGATTACAGTTGGATATAAGCTAAACTCGAAGAGAAGAAGAAGGTTAAGTTTTCATCTCTCTCTCTCTCTACATCTGGTTCATCACCTTTTCTAATTCATACGGAGGGTCCGCCGGGACTACCCGTTCCCGATTGGACTTGTTTGTAGGGTTATCCAAGGGCTAAAGGAGCTTGGATCGGTCCAACCCATTCGCGGACTCATCTGCATCATCAGTTGCGCCGTCTCAGGAAACCGGTTTGTCCGGCGCCAGCTTGTGTTCATTGTCACGAGGAGACCCTTTCCCAGCAACCTATTCCATCTCACCCGTTACGTGCATGGTAACGACCAGATCCATGGCTTCCCACCATAACGCTGCAGATCACCAGACCGACCCCCCCAACCCGAACAACCCACCACAGTACTTCATTGAACTCACCAATAGCATCAACCGTATGGCCGAGCAAAACCAGGCCTTAATCAACGCTATGCTCCAACGGAACCTCCCTATTCCTCCACCACCTCCAGACATTCCACCCCATCCGGAACAAGTCCCAGGCCATACTATCCCACAACCCAATCCTCCCAACTCGGGGGGCTTGCAGCCCCCTCACCCACATATACATCCTCCTCCTCCACCCCCACGTCCCTCAGTCATAGCCCCAGCTCCCGAGGGAGAAGCCAGCAGCGTCCAACATCTATCCCCCTCTGGAGGCGACAACATTCCTCTTCGGGACGCAGAACTCCGAGCCATGAAACTCCAGCTCCAAGGGGTCATGCAAAACATCCAACACAAGCCCTCCACCACAGCAAACTCCCCCTTCATCGCCTCCATCCGAGACAAACCCCTACCCCCCAAGTTCAAAATGCCTACCATCGACCCCTTCGACGGGACGACCGACCCCGTCGACCACCTGGAAACCTACCGTACACTCATGATCCTCCATGCTTTCCCAGACGAAATCATGTGCCGAGCCTTCCCCGTGACCCTAAAGGGATCGGCTCGGCTATGGTTCAGCCAGTTGCCACCAGATTCGGTCTCTACCTTTCAACACCTCAGTGACTCTTTCCTGAGCCACTTCATTGGAGCCCAACGCCAGCGACGTCCGGCGACCCAACTCCTCAACATCCGTCAGACCGAGGGGGAGTCACTATGCAGCTTTGTCACTCGCTTCAACACCGAAGCCTTACAAGTTGCTGAAAATGACGATAAGGTCATCCTCACAGCCTTCATGGCTGGTCTGCGGTCATCCGATTTCCTCTTCCCCCTCTCCAAGAACCCTCCGACATCCATGGCCGCCTTGCTCTCCAAAGCCCAAAAGTACATGAACGCCGAGGACTCTCTAGCCGCTCGGCAGGACTCCACAACCAAATACCTGACCACCAGAGAAAAAAGAAAAGACCAAGAGCCCAAGAACGCCTACCATAACCAAACATCCCGCTATGCCGACCAACCTCCTCGAGCCGACCGGTCGGCACCAGTCAGACCCCCCGGTCGGTTCGAGCGGTACACACCCCTCAATACTCCCATGGAACAGGTCCTTAACCAGATCCAGCGAGATTACCCCCTCAAGTGGCCTCTTCCTCCACGGAACCCTTCCATCCGTAAAGACCAGTCCAAGTACTGCCGTTTCCACCAGGATCATGGCCATAACACCGACGACTGTATCAGCCTCAAAGATCAAGTGGAGACCCTCATTCGCCAGGGACGCCTAAACCGATTCACAGATACCCGCCCTCAACAGAGGCGAAGGACCGATCCCCACAGAGACAATCATAGGCACACCCCTCCCCGGCGACCAGACCAAGGGAATGACCGACGCCTCCAACAACCTCAGCCTCAGGGAAATCCGCCCCCTCCAGTCGGTGAAATCAGAGTTATTTCGGGTGGTCTTGCTTGTGGTGGACCATCTCGCTCAGCTCAGAGAGCAGAGCTCAGAAAGATACGCCAGGGCTCAGACAAGACAGTTGCCACGGTCGACCGAATTTCAAGCAACCCAAGCAAAGGATGAGCCCATTACTTTCACGGATGCCGATCTGGCATCCGTTATCCTCACGATGATCCTTGTCATCTCCATCGTCTCTCCAATTACAAGGTCAGACGAGTCCTCATCGACAATGGCAGCTCGTCGGACATCATTTTCTTAAACTGCTTCCGCCAACTGAAGATCGGGGAAGAAAGCCTGTCTCCGCTCCAAACTCCTCTGGTCGGTTTCACCGGTGACCGGGTGACCTCTATTGGCTCCATTGATCTCCCCATCACCATTGGAGAATACCCACGGCAGACCACGAAGTTGCTTACTTTCCTCGTTGTCGATCGCCTCACCATAACATCATCCTCGGCCGCACCGCCCTCAATGCCTTCCAAGCCATCACTTCCACCTACCACCTTGCCCTCAAGTTCCCTACTGATTTTGGGGTCGGAATGGTGAGAGGAGAACAGACCGTCGCCAGAGAATGTTATGTGGCCTCACTTAAAGAGATCAAACTGAAGGAGGCAATGATCATTGAAGGACTTGACGTCCGAGATGAGGACGAACTGATCAGAGGCGAACCCGTGGAGGAACTCGTCGAAGTTAGCATCGACCCAACCAACCCACTCAAAACTGCTAAGATCGGTAGCCAGCTGACTACCCAAGCCAAGGCCGACCTCACCGCTCTCCTGATCGAACACAAAGACGTCTTCGCTTGGACCCATGCAGATATGCCAGGCATCGACCCCTCTTTCATAACCCATCGCCTCAGTATCGAGCCTCACTTCCGACCTTATCGACAGAGGCAGCGTATTTTCCATCCCGAGCGCAACAACCTCATAGCTGCAGAGGTTGACAAACTTCTCAAGGCCCAGTTTATCCGAAACGTGGTTTACCCTAAGTGGTCATGTCCAACGTGGTCTGGTCCGCAAAACAATGGCAAGTGGCGCTCTGCGTCGACTACTCCGACCAACAGAGCTCGTCCCAAAGATAGCTACCCTCTCCCCGCATTGATCATCGTCGACGCCACGGCCGGTCATCAAATGCTCAGCTTCATGGATGCATTTTCAGGGTACAACCAAATCGTGATGCACTCATCCGACCAGGAACACACATCCTTCATCACCGATCGGGGCACCTACCACTACCGTGTCATGCCGTTCGGACTAAAGAATGCTGGGGCCACCTACCAACGTTTGGTCAACGCAGTCTTCCACCATCAGATCGGAAGAAACATGGAAGTGTATGTGGATGACATGCTAGTTAAGAGCAAACTCTCCGCTGACCACCTCACCGACCTTCGAGAGACTTTTGCCACACTGCGCAAATACCAGATGAAGCTCAACCCAGAGAAGTGCGCCTTTGGCGTTGGATCTGGCAAGTTCCTGGGTTTCATGGTCAGCCAACGCGGCATCGAAGCCAACCCTGAGAAGATTAAAGCCTTGATTGAGATGCAGTCACCCAAAACCGTTAAAGAAGTCCAAAGGCTCACAGGCAGAGTGGCAGCCCTTAACCGTTTCATCTCCCGCGCAACGGATAAGTGCCTACCGTTCTTCAGAGTCCTGCGGCAGACTTTTGAATGGACGACCGAATCAGAAGAAGCCTTTCAACAGTTGAAACAGTGCATGGCCAACCCTCCCCTTCTCTCACAGGCAATCACAGGCGAGCCCCTCTTTCTCTACCTAGCGGTATCAAGCACCGCAATCAGTGCAGCACTCATCAGAGAGGACGGCTCTGTCCAACGACCGGTCTATTACATCAGCCGGGCTCTCAGGGGAGCGGAGCAGAACTACCCCCTACTAGAAAAGCTGTCCCTGGCCTTGGTCACTGCCTCCAGACGACTCCGTCCCTACTTCCGAGCCCACTCAATAGTGGTTCTCACCGACCAGCCCCTGAAGAAGGTCATGCAAAGAACCCGAGCTCAGAAGACTAATGCAAGGGGTCAAGAGAACTAAGCCCGATTCGACATCTCTTATCGCCCGGACAAAGAATCAAAGGCAGTCAGAGTCGACTTCATCTTGGAATTTACCAATCCAACCCCAACCACTAACCCTCCACCCGCACCAACTCCACCAGAGCCCGAAGATCCTCATTGTTGGACATTAAATGTTGACGGCTCGTCTCGCAGAGAGGGAAACAGAGCTGGCCTCATCCTCACATCCCCTGAAGGGGGGTATTTCAAATGTGCCCTCCGCCTCTTGTTTGCGGCCAGCAACAATGAGGCCAAGTATGAAGCATTGATAGCAGGACTTCGTCTAGCCAAAGACATTGGTGTTAGCCATATCCGAGTGTTCAGTGATTCCCAACTTATCGTGGGCCAGATCACGGGCGAATTCGATGCCAGGGATGTCACAATGCGGTCTTACAGGGACATGGCACTCACCCTTGTTCGTCTCTTCAACACCTTCCAGATCAGACACATACCTAGGACGGAAAACTCCAAAGCAGATGAGATGGCTCAACTGGCTTCTGCCGACCAATCCGACCTCAGCCATGGAGTCCGCCTCGAATACCTGACTCACCCAGCCATCTCACCCGACCTGCAAGAGGTGCAATTCCTTCAGACAGAACCCATCCCTTGGGCATCCGACATCCTCCTCTTCTTGACCACTGGCGAACTCCCAGATGACCAACAGCAGGCTGCCAAGGTCAGAGCTCGGTCGGCCAACTACACTCTGGTCGACGGCATTCTTTACAAGCGCGGTTTCTCACGACCATACCTGCGATGTCTCAGTCCGACCCAAGCAACCTATGTAATGCAAGAGATCCATAAAGGAATCTGTGGTAATCACTTTCGGTGTCTCGTGATACAAAGTCCTCCAGACAGTTACTTCCGCCGACCCTCAACAAAGATGCCTCTGATCTCGTGTTAAAATGCGACAAGTGCCAGCGCTTCGCCAACATCCCCCATGCTCCTCCCGCTGAGTTGACCACTCTCCGCAGCCCTTACCCGTTCGCCAAATGGGGTATCGACCTGGTTGGTCCACTTCCCACTGGTCGAGGCCAAACCAAGTTCGCAATTGTTGCCATTGATTACTTCACCAAGTGGGTCGAGGCAGAACCTCTCGCCACAATCACTGAACGAAACACCACCAAGTTTATCTGGCAATCGATTGTCTACAGGTTTGGCATCCTCGTGCCATCGCTCCGACATAACGCAAACAGTTCGACAATGCTAGATACCGGAAATTTTGTGCAGATCTCCAAATTCAACCATGCTTCTCTTCCCCCGGTCACCCCCAAGCAAACGGCCAAGTTGAGGTCACCAACCGCTCTCTCCTGAAGATCATCAAAACTAAGCTTGAGGCCGCTAAAGGCCTTTGGGCTGAGGAACTACCACATGTACTCTGGGCTTACCAACCATCGCCGGACTCCTCGGGAAACCCCTTTTCGCCTAACATATGGCGCTGAGGCGGTCATTCCTGTAGAAGTCGGTCTGCCCACCCTCAGGGTCTTGCATCCAGATCTCGCCTCAACCGAAGAACTCCGTCGAGCAGACCTGGATCTCATTGAGGAACTCAGAGAGACTGCTGCTGTCAGATTGGCCTCGTACCAGCAGAAAATGAGAACACATTACAACCGCAGAGTTCGACCGCGGGAGTTCTCCGTTGGCGACCTTGTCTTGAGAGAAGCGACTCTTGCCACAAAGAATCCAACCGAGGGCAAATTGGCAGCCAAATGGGAGGGGCCCTACGTGGTGAAGGCCCGCCCACGGCCAGGCACTTACCGACTTCAAGATATGGATGGCCGAGACCTTCCCCATCCCTGGAATGCTGAACATCTGAAGCGTTACTATCAATGAATCTTCTCTTGTATTGCCGAAATTACTGTATTTTCCTTTTTCAATACATAATACAAATACCGACTGAAGTTCCAACTTTCTATACTTCAACTGCCTGAATGTAGCTTCCGTGAAACTTTTATTTGCAGCGCCACTGTCAAAAGCCTCAGTCCGACCTGAGCACTTTCAAAAGCCTCAGTCCGACCTGAGCACTTTCAAAAGCCTCGGCCAGACCGAGCACTCAAAGCCTCAGTCCAACCTCGAAAGCACTTTCAACAAACCTCACCAGACTGAAAGCACTTTCAAAAGCCTCGGCCAGACCGAGCACTCAAAGCCTCAGTCCAACCTGAGCACTTTCAAAAGCCTCAGCCAGACCTGAGCACCTTCAAAAGCCTCGGCCAGACCGAGCACTCAAAGCCTCAGTCCAACCTGAGCACTTTCAAAAGCCTCAGCCAGACCTGAGCACCTTCAAAAGCCTCGGCCAGACCGAGCACTCAAAGCCTCAGTCCGACCTGAGCACTTTCAAAAGCCTCAGCCAGACCTGAGCACCTTCAAAAGCCTCGGCCAGACCGAGCACTCAAAGCCTCAGTCCAACCTGAGCACTTTCAAAAGCCTCAGTCAGACCTGAGCACCTTCGAAAGCCTCGGCCAGACCGAGCACTCAAAGCCTCAGTCCGACCTGAGCACTTTTAAAAGCCTCAGCCAGACCTGAGCATCTTCACAAACCTCAGTCAGACCTATGAATGAAGGCTCGCAAAACAAAACACTCACTCATGGTCTGCCGCTTAACCACAATTTCCACATACTTTGACACTTAGTCATATTTTAAAGATGTTTGCCCCTATTTCATTTGCAAATCATATCTTCACCTTCACATTTCAGTCTACCCTTTCAAAGTAATTTGACACTAAGTCATGTTTTTAAGATACAAGCATTCGCTGAAAATATCAGTGCATACAATAGTCACAAGCAAAGCAAATCAAGACCAAATCAACACAAACAGAGATATACAAAAATGTGCCATAAGTACATCATCGACTAGAACCGTAAGCGAAATTTTATTCATTCAAACAAAGTCTATACACAATTTATTACATCACTGTATACAAAGACAAAAATCGGTCGGCCAACTACAAAGACAAAAATAACCCCCCAGAAAACATCTTCAGCTCACTCTTCTCCTTCACTTGAGGCCAGGTCTTCTTCTTCCATGCCTTCGTCTAGTGGGGTCTGGGCCACATCATCTTCACCAATCACTACGCCACTCAAGTCAAGATCTGGGAACAGCTCCTCTACCTTCCTTTTACACATTTTCCACCCACTGTCCCAGTATTCTGACATCTCATGCTTATAGAAGTCCGACTGCTGGAAGCTTGCAATAACCTCAGATTCATCTTCAAAGAATGGCCTTGATGGGCGGCCCCAAAGATCTTCTCTGGCCAAGCTACTGGCAACGGCAGCATCAATCGCCATCTGGAACTCAGGGGACTCTTTGAATTGTGCAACAGCTGCAACATAAAGATCAGGGTAGGTCGCTTCTTCGAGGCCGCCTTTCTCTTCGTTGAGCTCTCTCTCAGAAGCCTCCTTTCACCGCAAATTTTAGCCTTCTCTGCATCCAACTCCCCCTTCCAGGCCTCCACCTCAGCCGCCAACTTCCCTCTCTCTTCTTCAAACTGCTTCCTCAAGGTCTCCCCCTCCACTACCGCCCTGCTTCGCTCTGCCTCTAACTCCTTGCGCAGGCTCTCGCCCTGCTCCACCGATCCGCACACTCCTCTACCTCCTTCGCAGAGCTTCACCTTTAGTGACCGCATCCTTCATCCTTCTGCCTGACCAGCTCTTCATTGTTACTCATGGCTTCCTCATGCCGCTCGATCGCGGTGGCACAGGCCTTCTGGGACTCCTCCAGCTTCTTCTGTTCACCAGTCAGCTGGAATTCGAGCGACGTTACCTTACGACGCACCTCCTCCAACTCCAACTTAACTGATGGCAGCTCAGAGTGGGCAGCCTTCCATATTGCACTGTCCTCTTTCAGTTTGGCCAGGTCTGCCTTGGCCTCGTCCGCTCTGATCTTGGCCGCCGCCGTCTTCCTCAGCAGGGCCCCTGCCAGCGTAGTTACCTCCATTTGGGCGGAGCATAACCCCCTGAACAGGTCTGCCTCACTGAATCCAGAGGCGGCGCGCAGAGCTGGTTCCTCCACCATCTTCACTAAGCGGTCTGCCGCCGCCTTAGCTGGGCCACCGTCTTCCCCCAGCCTCCCAGCCACCCCACAGATGGTAATTGTAGCAGCAGAGTCGACTCTTCTGGGCGCAGGACCCCCCTGAGGTCGTTCCTCCCTCCTTTGTTCAGGATCTCTTCTCCCCACCCCCATGCCGATCGCAGCCCTCATGGGCACGACGTCCCTAACTTGGGAGGCTACGTCCACCACCTCTGGGACGACCCGCCCCTCTGCAGCCTCCTCCACAACTGGGGTCTCCTTCAACTTTTTGGGCGCGGGCTCATCTGCAGCCCCCTCTGGGGCACTTTGCCCCTTTTCCTTCAGACCCTCTGCCTTCCCCCGCCTCACCCTCTTCTTTTTCTTCCCCACGCCTAAGTCCTCTATCTCCTTCAACGACCTCTCCTTCAGAGGATCCTTGGGGAGCGGGCGTGGCACAAGCCCGCTCAAGTCCTTCTGCCCCAGAGGCTTGGGACGAGGTCGAATCCTCTCCCTTGCAAGTGGTTGAGGCGGTTGGTCATCCTGAGCTTCCTTGAACTTCTGGGCCTTCACCATAATGGCTTGATCCTCCTCCTCTTGCGCCCTTCTTCTGGCCTCTAACTCCGATCGATCGAGGTCTCCCCCGACCGGCTGTGGACCCAATCCGGCGGCAAACAGTGCAGACGGCTGAACAAGCTCGTCCCACTTAACTTTTTCCCTCTCTCTCCACTCCTTCACCCTTTTTACTCTCTCCTCCACCGCCGCACCCACCTTTGCCTCCACAAACTTAGTCGGCACCTTCCACCTTGTCCGCACTCCAACCCCGCCGGCATCGGACACATAGAACCACCTGGGTCTCCAACCTTTAATTGAAGTTGGCAACCCCGCCACCAAGCCCTTCCCTGCCACGGCTTGCAGGGTCACCCAAGTTTCCTGCTGCCCCGAAGCTTTGTAGCAGCAGAAGAACTCATCCACCGTCATGGCCTGCCCTTCCATCGCCTTTGGCCAGGCGCTCGCGCAGGATAGCAGAATCTTCCACGCATTGGGCATCAACTGCCCCGGTGCCACTTCCAGGTGATTGAGCACATCCACCATGATCCGCGGCAGCGGCAATCTTAACCCACCCTTCAGCGCTTCTTCATAAAGGGAGAACTCCCCCGGCCTGACGTCGGACGGCCTATCCGTTGATGTCGGCCGCACCAACTGCACCTCCGCTGGAATTTGGTACTTCTCGCGGATAACCTCCAACTCCGCCGCCGTAATAACGGACCTGTCAGCCCTCGAATGCCAGTGGTCTGGTTCCACCTGGCTGATGGGTTGGGCCGCGGCTACCACGGTGGAACCATGGCCATGTGCCGTTCTGCTCGCCTCCGTTGGGACCTATATCGAATCGCCAGCTTCTTCAGATCATCGCCCCCAATGGGTCCACCCTGATGATTGCAGTCTCTTCCTGAGCCATTGCTAAACCGTGGTTCGCAGATAGCTTCGGATGCAGGTTCTAAAAATTCGCAGAAGTGTTTCAATGGGGTATCGTCAGCAACGAAAGCACTGATACTTCGAATATTTTGAGTTTTGCAAAACAGGTAAGTAAATCGAATAATACCAAACGCCCACGGCTTACCCGTATTCCAAGGGTCCAAGTTCATTTTCGCCAGTTTGAAACCTTTCAAATCACCCGCCAAAAATTGTATCATCAATGCCCATAATAATGTTTTGACGTTTCACTCCTGATCTAACGCTTGACGCTTCCCCTTCCCCCACGTGCACGGCCCAGATGCACTGACTTCTGCCCTCACCCTGTCTTTTCCACTTCAAATCATCACGTGACACGCCGCCCCTTGAGCCCCGCGCCCCCCCCGCTCGGCCGCCCTCGCGGTCGGCCCCATCCCGCTCGGCCACCCTCACGGTTGGCCACCCTCACGGTCGGCCCCATCCCGCTCGGCCACCCTCACGGTCGGCCCTCTCCCGCTCGGTCACCCTCGCGATCGGCCTCACCCACTCGACCTCCCCTGTAGGTCGGCTTCATCTCCACTATTATTATTCCCTTCGTTGGACTAAAGCTGCACTCGAGAATGGGGGACTACTGACAGGGATAGGCCCATAGAGCCCACGGCCCACCATTCAAACCCAACTATACAACCCGGTTAGCCAAATTCAACACAGCTGGAGTCCAACTGGACAGGGAAGACCAACGATGCTCGGACACGTGGAAGGCGCAGAACAGACCACGTCAGCAGACAAAGATCTGCAAAGTTATTGCCACAACACATCACCATTAATGCAGCCCATCACAGCATTTATTACGACAACACCTCTCAGCCGGAATCACACCCCCTCGCCCTGAACAAGGCGAACCACGCCTCAAGCTTTCGGCGGGGACAATCAGAACGACAGAGACAGCGAAATGATTACAGTTGGATATAAGCTAAACTCGAAGAGAAGAAGAAGGTTAAGTTTTCATCCCCTCTCTCTCTCTCTCTACATCTGGTTCATCACCTTTTCTAATTCATACGCCAGAGGGTCCGCCGGGGGACTACCCCGTTCCCCGATTGGACTTGTTTGCAGGTTATCCAGTGGGCTAAAGGAGCTTGGATCGGTCCAACCCATTCGCGCGGACTCACTGCATCATCAGGTAGTATCTGTCCCATTGTGGTTACTGGACAGAGAATTGTCTTGCCAAACACCACCTGGAGGGCTAAGCACGGCTTGATATGTTGCGGTGGCAATAAGTATAGCTATCACAAGCATGGCGTTTCGTGCCTCGCTCGGCGAATCTCTAATCATGTTGTATTTGAAATACTCTAGCAACTGTGTAGCTGGAGATAGAGTCCGTTCAATTGTCACTGACCAGTCATTTGATGGGTTAGTTGTAACACCCTGATTTTGGCTAGTTAATGCTAGTGTCGATGTGTGCAAGTCTCTAGCTCTCTTAGCACCGGCTTGCCTAAGAACATCTTCAATCTCTCTATCGCCTGCTTTCCTTTGGAAACTTAGTAAAACATCAAGAGCCGTGAGACTATCCTTGTTTAAGGAATTCACTTTCACCACTGCCCTAGTAATGGAATGTTCACTAAGCAATAAGTCGACAACCTGCTCATAATTTATCTCATAATTAAAAGAACAATAATATACAAATAAAAAAAAATTATAAGGAAACTCTAATCAAAATATCATTTCAAATTAAAAAAAAAAAGACTTGTGAAGGTGACTACTACTATCAGATCATTCAAGTTTAATATTTGTATTAAAAAATTTCTCCACACAAAAGGGTGTAAAGGGAAATACTTGCCTCGTACTGTCTTCCCGAGATAGCTAGGTGCAAGATGGTATTGCCATGCTCATCCTCCATATTCAAAACACCCTCTTTTTTAATTTTTTTGAGATGTTCCACCAACACTCTCAACCCTTCAATTTGATTCTTCTTGACTGCAAGGTGAAGGGCAGTCTCTCCCCGAACCGTGACATGTTCAACAGAATCCGGGCTAGCAGCGAGCAATTCCTCCATAACATGAATCCTACCTTTGATTGCCGCGTAGTGGAGGGGTATCCTCTTGTCTCTACCCATCAGTGTGCACAAATCACGATTCACGTTCACGTTCACTTTCAAGCTCAAGAGCTCTTTAACAATCTCTAGATACCCATTCGCTGAGGCAATATGGAGGGGACTAAAACCGTCTTGGTTGAGCTCCTCGGCGAATTTTGGCCTCAATTCTAGTATTTTTCGTACAAAATTGAGGTGGCCAGCCATGGAAGCAATGTATAATGGAGTCTCTTCCTCTGTTAATGAAACAGAGTGTAGAATTAGGGGATCATATTCGATCAAATTGAGCAAAAGGTCAACATCATCCGTCTGGGCAGCCTCAATTAACCTTCTATCCATTCTTGTACAAGAACTTAGCAACAACAATGGAAGATTTAAATGTAGAAAAAAGAACCTATTGGTAAATATATAGATACGGAAGCTGTGATTGTTGTGCTTGTGAGAGAGAGAGAGGGAGACAAATCCACCAAAATTTTCACTTCCTTTTGGTGGAAGTCAGAAAGGCAGGAGGAAGGAGCGGGAGAGCTTCGGTGGCACACCTCAGAAATGCAGGAGGAAGGAGCGGGAGAGCTCCGGTGGCACACCATTCTTGACCTTGGTGAATAAGGGCCCCGTTTGGTGTAGCTGTTAATCCTGTTTGGTGCAGTTTAAAAGCTGCTTATTTCAACTTTTAGTTTAATTTAAATTATTTTTATGTGTTTGGTTTAACTTATAACTTACAACTTATAGCTTTTTGAAAGTCAGAAATCAGTTTATTCTTTGAGTGGGACAGGAGATACTTAATTTATAAGTCAGAAATCAGCTTATGTTCATAGTTATAAGTTATAAGCTGTTTAGGTATAAGTTATAAGTACTTTCCCACAGCTCTACCAAACAGGGCCAAAACAGCTTATAGATTATAGCTTAACAGATTATAGATTATGACTTTAATCAGAAGTTGTTAATCTGTTTGGTGTAACTGTTGAATTATAGATTTAAGTTGCTAAGTAGCGTTTGTTAAATAAGCTGTGAAATAACTTTTTCAATTAATTTTTATTTTTTATTTGTCTACATTTCTCATAAAAAATAATAATAATAATCTATAATCCATTTGAGTCTTTTTCTATTTTTAAAAAAATAAAAAATAAAAAAATTTAAGAGTATAACCATAAATTAACATGTCCACAGCAAAAACTGATAATCAGAAGCAAGGGGTGAGCAGCTTCTCAGAATCAGTTTTTTTGAATTAAAATAAGCTGTTAGAATCAGAAGCTGTTTGAAATAAGTTTAACCAAACAGTTCAAAATAACTTTTTTAAAGCTAAAATTCATAAGTTAACTCTGAAAAGCTGAAACAAACACCCTCAAGATGTTTTACTCAGTTGAAGCCATAGGAATTATTCCCTTCACATAAGACTGAAGGATAGAAAAAATTATGTTGTAGTCCTAGGACAAATTTATGTAGTGTCTTAATTTATTTTTTATTAGTTGAAACAGTACGATCTATTGTATTATATTAGTTTTTGAGAGAGAAAAAGACAAGTGACACTATGCGTATGGTGAAGAGTATTAGAAAAAAAAATTGGAAGCTTTAAAAAAGAGCTATAGAAAGTTTTAATAGTGCGTGGATCTCATAATGATGTGATGTTTGTATTTTGATATTGTTATTGTTTTTTGTTTTATTATCAAGTCATTAAAATTTTGTTTAGAACTTTCAGATTAAAGGAATGTATCATTTCTAAGAATATTATTCTAAGATTACAAAACAACTTATCTACGGATAGAATCTACTATCTTAACTAGACTATTATAAGTAAGAATGTGTTTTGAGATCATGCTAGAAAAAATGTTAACGAGCCTAAAAAAATTGTGCTTCAATTTGGGGCTTGAAATTTTTAAAGTGCTGCCATTAGTATTTGTCAAAATTTTTTGGACCCCTAATTTTTTTTGACACCCACCTTAAATTTTAAATTTTAATAATATTTTTTTGATACCCCCACTTATTACTAAATCTACCCATATTCATTCATAATATTTTCACAATTACAGAGTGCTATTGTTTCATTGCTCTTTTTCTTTTTAGAACGTCTCTTGCTATTGAAAAACACCAGTCTCTTGTTGGTGGTGAAGCTGCACACAATGCAGCTGGTGGTGGAGTCACACACAACGAAGCTGTAAACTTTTTCTTAAGAATTAAAGGTATAATTTGCTTTTTTGTGCTCTGCAATTAACCATGATTACACAAACAAAAACCATTTACCAACAAAAACCCCAACCACACAAAACCCTAATTGTGAAATAATATTATAATGTAATGGATGGCCTGATTCCACATAAAATTCAAATTTTTTACGGAATAGAGGTCTCACGACCCGCCCTCCGTACCCAAGGGTTAAGCATCGTGATGGCCAGTAACTGAGGTTACCTACGGCCAAATCTTTAAACAAATCAATAAACGCAAGCGGAAGAAATATTTAAATAAGGGTACTAAAATAATCATCGGAGCAACTATTTTTATTACAACATTAATTAACCAAAAAGGTCGATATTTACATATAAAAAGTATATCAATAAAAGTGCGTTGTGCCTACCCCACACGCTGGTCCTGACATGCCACCTGAAAGTGGTAAAAAAACTATAAGCACGTGGCAGGGTGAGAAATATTATACTAAGAGTATAAGGGCGTAAAATTCACCATGGATCATTAGTTAGGTCAAAAAAAGCTTGATACATAATATACATAGTACGGAAATCATTTGGCATATACCTCGGATCACGTAATACGGAAATCACTATACAACCATAACCACGGTACATCACTAAGTGCCAAGCACTACACTGGTCAATGGATCCACGACAAACACTAGACCACAGAGTGGTCAATCACTAAGCCAATGGTTATTTAAGTCCCCCAAGGCGTGGGACTCCCGTGATGGTTTGCACAAAACATATTTTCATATAAGGTCATAGCCAAATATTCTTTAAAAGTAAAATAAACATATCCATGGATTTCCTTTTAAGCAAATAGGGTTTAGAATATAAACCACGTAACTGAAACTTTTATAAAACATAACTTTTATTAATATACTAATAAAATATAATTTGTGTAAAACTGATTTTGGTAAGTCAAAACATACGTAAAATACATTTTAATGACTCAAGGTATAATATAACTCACCTTAACTTTAATAGCTTACACTTCCTTTTCACTATCAAAAACCCTTTAACTTTCACCAATTTTTCCTTCATTCTCTCTCTTTTCTTTTCATTTCCTTTCTCTCTTTCTTTTTGTTTCCTGGTCTTTTCTTTTCTTTACTGAGTCAACTTCTCCTTCTATATACACAATTTCAATTCGTGATGCCAAAGCAAATTGCCACGTGTCACTCTCTTATTCGTCTTCATTAATTTAAGTTTATCCCAACTTAATTTAATTATACTTTGACCCCTAGATTTTTAATAATTATATTATTTTACAAAATTACACATAATAATATATAATAAATTATATATTTTTTAAAATGAGATTAAATAATATTAGTATAAATTCTACTGAATAATTAAAAATCTGGGTTATTACAATCTTCCCTCCTTTTAAAATTTCGTTCTCGAAATTTGTCATATGTAAGCTATCCGCTGTGCACTCTGATAAATATATATTAGATAATTAATCTGAAAGAAAATAGTACCTCAAACAAAAAACTTTACCAAACACAACTCACCGACTAGTTGTCAAAATTAGTTTGGGCCAAAATGAGAAATGATGTGTGACTTTAAAAACTTTTCACTCGTATTGTTTACGATAAAAATAAATAAATGGAAATAAAATGAGACCACAATGACAGAATTATATGCAAGAATTGAAAAAAATATGAGATGAACTTTTCATTGATTGGAAATAATGTCAAAATTAGCATTTTTTTTAAAATTTGAACCCACTTTTAAAAAGTTGAAATTTTTTTTTTTTTGAATACTAAATTAGAATTTATGTATATTTAATTATATTATAATTTTTTTGTGGGTGTTTGACATCTTTGGTTTCTTTTCCATCCGTAAATTATATCTAATATCTTTCACAAATTATGAACAAAAAAAATATATATATATATATATAAAATCATAGAAAATTATAATATAATTAAATCGACGAACTAAATATAATATTTAGGTAGTAATTACCCGCTATCTCACTTCTTAAATGTGCATGTGTCTTATGCTCCAATAATTTTTTTTTTTTATTATAAACTATTGCTCTGATACCATTTGTCACGACCCGCTCCCCGTATCCAAGGGTTAAGCATCGTGATGGCCAGTAACCGAGGTTACCTACGGCCAAATCTTTAAACAAATCAATAAACGCAAGCGGAAGAAATATTTAAATAATGGTACTAAAATAATCATCGGAGCAACTATTTTTATTACAAAATTTATTGACCAAAAAGGTCGATATTTACATATAAAAAGTACATCAGTAAAAGTGCGTTGTGCCTACCCCACACGCTGGTCCTGACATGCCACCTGAAAGTAGTAAAAAAACTATAAGCACGTGGCAGGGTGAGAAATATTATACTAAGAGTATAAAGGCATAAAATTCACCATGGATCATTAGTTAGGTCAAAAAAAACTTGATACATAACATACATAGTACGGAAATCATTTGGTATATACCTCAGATCACGTAATACGGAAATCACTATACAACCATAACCACGGTACATCACTAAGTGCCAAGCACTACACTGGTCAATGGATCCACGACAAACACTGGACCACAGAGTGGTCAATCACTAAGCCAATGGTTATTTAAGTCCCTCAAGGCGTGGGACTCCCGTGATGGTTTGCACAAGACATATTTTCATATAAGGTCATAGCCAAATATTCTTTAAAAGTAAAATAAACATATCCATTGATTTCCTTTTAAGCAAATAGGGTTCAGAATATAAACCACGTAACTGAAACTTTTATAAAACATAACTTTTATTAATATACTAATAAAATATAACTTGTGTAAAACACATTTTGGTAAGTCAAAATATACGTAAAATACATTTTTGTGACTCAAGGTATAATATAACTCACCTTAACTTTAATACCTTACTTTTCCTTTTCACTATCAAAAACCCTTTTAACTTTCACCAAGTTTTCGTTCATTCTCTCTCTTTTCTTTTCCTTTCCTTTCTCTCTTTCTTTTTCTTTCCTGGTCTTTTCTTTTCTTTACTGAGTCAACTTCTCCTTCTATATACACAATTTCAATTCGTGATGCCAAAGCAAATTGCCACGTGTCACTCTTCTATTCGCCTTTATTAATTCAAGTTTATCCCAACTTAATTTAATTATACTTTGGCCCCTAAATTTTTAATAATTATATTATTTTACAAAATTACACATAATAATATATAATAAATTATATATTTTTTAAACTGAGATTAAATAATATTAGTATAAATTCTACTGAATAATTAAAAATTTGGGTTATTACAATATTCCCTCCTTTTAAAATTTCGTTCTCGAAATTTGTCATATGTAAGCTATCCGCTGCACACTCTGATAAATATATATTAGATGATTAATCTGATAGAAAACAGTACCTCAAACAAAAAACTTTACCAAACACAACTCACTGTCTAGTTGTCAAAAATTAGTTTGGGCCAAAATGAGAAATGATGTGTGACTTTAAAAACTTTTCACTCGTATTGTTTACGATAAAAATAAATAAATGGAAATAAAATCAGACCACAATGGTAGAATTATATGCAAGAATTGAAAAAAAATTTGAGATGAACTTTTCATTGATTGAAAATAGTGTCAAAAGTAGTATTTTTTTTAAAATTTGAACCCACTTTTAAAAAGTTGATTTTTTTCTTTTTTGTTGAATACTAAATTAGAATTTATGTATATTTAATTATATTATAATTTTTTTGTGGGTGTTTGACATCTTTTGTTTCTTTTTCATTCGTAAATTATATCTAATATCCTTCACAAATTATGAACAAAAATATATATATATATATATATATAAAATCATAGAAAATTATAATATAATTAAATCGACGAACTAAATATAATATTTAGATACTAATTACCCGTTATCTCACTTCTTAAATGTGCATGTGTCTTATGCTCCATTTTTTTTTTTTTATAAACCATTGCTCTGATACCATTTGTCACGACCCGCTCCCCGTATCCAAGGGTTAAACATCGTGATGGCCAGTAACCGAGGTTACCTACGGCCAAATCTTTAAACAAATCAATAAACGCAAGCGGAAGAAATATTTAAATAAGAGTACTAAAATAATCATCGAAGCTACTATTTTTATTACAAAATTTATTGACCAAAAAGGTTGATATTTACATATAAAAAGTACATCAATAAAAGTGCGTTGTGCCTACCCCACAAGCTGGTCCTGACATGCCGCCTGAAAGTGGTAAAAAAACTATAAGCACGTGGCAGGGTGAGAAATATTATACTAAGAGTATAAGGGCATAAAATTTACCATGGATCATTAGTTAGGCCAAAAAAAGCTTGATACATAACATACATAGTACGGAAATCATTTGGCATATACCTCGGATCACGTAATACGGAAATCACTATACAACCATAACCACGGTACATCACTAAGTGCCAAGCACTACACTGGTCAATGGATCCACGACAAACACTGGACCACAGAGTGGTCAATCACTAAGCCAATGGTTATTTAAGTCCCCCAAGGCGTGGGACTCCCGTGATGGTTTGAACAAAACATATTTTCATATAAGGTAATAGCCAAATATTCTTTAAAAGTAAAATAAACATATCCATGGATTTCCTTTTAAGCAAATAGGGTTCAGAATATAAACCACGTAACTGAAACTTTTATAAAACATAATTTTTATTAATATACTAATAAAATATAATTTGTGTAAAACACATTTTGGTAAGTCAAAATATACGTAAAATATATTTTGGTGACTCAAAGTATAATATAACTCACCTTAACTTTAATACCTTACTCTTCCTTTTCACTATCAAAAACCCTTTTAACTTTCACCAATTTTTCTTTCATTCTCTCTCTTTTCTTTTCCTTTCCTTTCTCTCTTTCTTTTTGTTTCCTGGTCTTTTCTTTTCTTTATTGAGTCAACTTCTCCTTCTATATACACAATTTCAATTCGTCATGCCAAAGCAAATTGCCACGTGTGACTCTTCTATTCGTCTTCATTAATTCAAGTTTATCCCAACTTAATTTAATTATACTTTGGCCCCTAAATTTTTAATAATTATATTATTTTACAAAATTACACATAATAATATATAATAAATTATATATTTTTTAAACTGAGATTAAATAATATTAGTATAAATTCTACTGAATAATTAAAAATTTGGGTTATTACAATATTCCCTCCTTTTAAAATTTCGTTCTCGAAATTTGTCATATATAAACTATCCACTGCGCACTCTGATAAATATATATTAGATGATTAATCTGATAGAAAATAGTACCTCAAACAAAAAACTTTACCAAACACAACTCACTGTCTAGTTGTCAAAAATTAGTTTGGGCCAAAATGAGAAATGATGTGTGACTTTAAAAACTTTTCACTCGTATTGTTTACGATAAAAATAAATAAATGGAAACAAAATCAGAACACAATGGCAGAATTATATGCAAGAATTGAAAAAAAATTTGAGATGAACTTTTCATTGATTGAAAATAATGTCAAAATTAGTATTTTTTTTTAAATTTGAACCCACTTTTAAAAAGTTGAAATTTTTTTTTTTTTGAATACTAAATTAGAATTTATGTATATTTAATTATATTATAATTTTTTTGTGGGTGTTTGACATCTTTTGTTTCTTTTTCATTCGTAAATTATATCTAATATCCTTCACAAATTATGAACAAAAAAAAAATAATATATATATATAAAATCATAGAAAATTATAATATAATTAAATCGACGAACTAAATATAATATTTAGGTACTAATTACCCGCTATCTCACTTCTTAAACGTGCATGTGTCCTATGCTCCATTTTTTTTTTTTTTTTTATTTATAAACCATTGCTCTGATACCATTTGTCACGACCCGCTCCCCGTATCCAAGGGTTAAACATCGTGATGGCCAGTAACCGAGGTTACCTACGGCCAAATCTTTAAACAAATCAATAAACGCAAGTGGAAGAAATATTTAAATAAGGGTACTAAAATAATCATCGAAGCTACTATTTTTATTACAAAATTTATTGATCAAAAAGGTTGATATTTACATATAAAAAGTACATCAATAAAAGTGCGTTGTGCCTACCCCACACGCTGGTGCTGACATGCCGCCTGAAAGTGGTAAAAAAACTATAAGCACGTGGCAGGGTGAGAAATATTATACTAAGAGTATAAGGGCATAAAATTCACCATGGATCATTAGTTAAGCCAAAAAAAGCTTGATACATAACATACATAGTACGGAAATCATTTGGCATATACCTCGGATCACGTAATACGGAAATCACTATACAACCATAACCACGGTACATCACTACACTACAAGAAAATACACAATTGGCGACCACTTTTGCCGACTAAAAATATTTTGGTTGCCAAAAGTTGTGGAATTGGCGACCAAAAATTATGTTAGTCGGTAAAAGTACAATATTTACCTACTAAATTTTTTTAGTCGGGGTATATTAATTTTTGGCGACTAAAAAAAAATTTAGTCGCTAAAAATATCACAATTGGCGACTAAAAAAAATTTAGTCGCTAAATTTGTCACAATTGGCGGCTAAAAAAATATTTTTGTCGCTGTATATATAGTTTTGGCAACTAAAATAATTTAGTCGCTGAAAGAAAAATAAAAATTTATTTTTTATCTTTCGTGACCAAAAGTTTGGTCGGCAAAACTTTAATTTCAGCGACTAAAAAATATTTTGGTCGCGGTATATATAGTTTTGGCAACTAAAATATTTTAGTCGCTAAAAGAAAAATAAAAAATTATTTTTTATCTTTCGCGACCAAAAGTTTGGTCGGCAAAACCTTAATTTCAGCGACTAAAAATTATTTTGGTCGCGGTATATATAGTTTTGGCAACTAAAATATTTTAGTCGCTAAAAGAAAAATAAAAAATTATTTTTTATCTTTCGCGACCAAAAGTTTGGTCGGCAAAACCTTAATTTCAGCGACTAAAATTTATTTTGGTCGCGGTATATATAGTTTTGGCAACTAAAACATTTTAGTCGCTAAAAAAAAATAAAAAATTATTTTGTATCTTTCGCGACCAAAAGTTTGGTCGGCAAAACCTTAATTTCAGCAACTAAAAATTATTTTTGTCGCGGTATATATAGTTTTGGCAACTAAAATATTTTAGTCGCTAAAATAAAAATAAAAAATTATTTTTTATCTTTCGCGACCAAAACTTTGGTCGGCAAAACCTTAATTTCAGCGACTAAAATTTATTTTGGTCACGGTATATATAGTTTTGGCAACTAAAATATTTTAGTCGCTAAAAGAAAAATAAAAAATTATTTTTTATCTTTCGCAACCAAAACTTTGGTCGGCAAAACCTTAATTTCAACAACTAAAAATTATTTTGGTCGCGGTATATATAGTTTTGGCAAGTAAAATATTTTAGTCGCTAAAAGAAAAATAAAAAATTATTTTGTATCTTTCGCGACCAAAACTTTGGTCGGCAAAACCTTAATTTCAGCGACTAAAATTTATTTTGGTCGCGGTATATATAGTTTTGACAACTAAAATATTTTCGTCGCTGAAAGAAAAATAAAAAATTATTTTTTATCTTTCGCGACCAAAAGTTTGGTCGGCAAAACTTTAATTTCAGCGACTAAAAATTATTTTGGTCGCGGTATATATAGTTTTGGCAACAAAAATATTTTCGTCGCTGAAAGAAAAATAAAAATTTACTTTCACTCATCACTCTTTCTCTCTCTTTCTATCTATCTGTCTCTCTTTTTCTCTCTGTCTCTATCTCTGTCTCTCTTCTCTTTTTCTCTCTCTCACTCATCACTCTTCTCTGTCTGTCTGTCTCTCGCTGTGTCTTTATTTTTGTCTCTGTCTCTCTTCTATTTCTCTCTCTCACTCATCACTCTTCTCTGTCTCTCTCTCTGTGTCTCTCGCTTATCTCTCTTTTCTCTATCTCTCTCATCTCTCATCTCTCGTCTCTCGTCTTTCTCTTCTCTTTATCTCTCTCGCTCATCTCTCACTGTATCTCTCTCGTTTATCTTTTTCGCTCTTTTTCTCTCTCTCTCTCTTTGTCTGTCTCTTTTCACCCATTTTTTCATCTTTCTCTCTCTATTCTCTTTCTCTCTCTTACTCATCACTCTTCTCTCTCCGTCTGTTTGTCTATCTATCTGTCTGTCTCTCTCTCTTTGTGTCTCTTACTCATCTATCTCTTCTCTCTTTTCTCTATCTCTCTGTCTCTTTCGTTCATCTCTCTTGTCTCTATCTCTCTTGCTCATCTCTCACTCTCTATCTCTTTCTGTCTTTCACTCTCTATCTCTTTCTCTCTCTCTTTTCTCTCTCTCTCTCATCACTCTTGTCTCTGTCTCTTTTTCTCTTTGTCTCTCACCCATCTCTCTTCTCTCTATCTCTATCATCTTTTTTCTTTCTCTATCTCTCTCACTCATCTTTCTTCTCTCTATCTCTCTCTCACTCATCTTTCTTCTCTCTCTATCTCTCTATTTTTCTATGTTTTTCTCTTGATCATCTCTTTTCGCTCTCTTTCTTTGTATATCTGTTACTCATCTTTTGTTTCTCTATGTCTATGTCTCTATGTTTTTCTCTCTCTTACTCTGTCTCTGTCTCTGTCTTTATCTCTGTCTCTTTCTTTTTCTCTCTCTCTATCTCTCTTTCTATCTCTCTTCTCTCTCTGTCTCTCTCGTTCATCTCTTTTCTCTCTATCTGTCTTGCTCATCTCTCTTCTTGAGCTCTCTCGCATCTCTCTCTCATCTCTCTTCTCTCTCCGTCTCTCTCGTTCATCTCTTTGTCTCATATCTCTTCTCTCTATCTCTCTCTCTGTCTCTCTCGTTCATCTCTCACATCTCTCTGTCTCTTTTTCTGTCTCTCACTCTTTATCTCTTTCTCTCACTCTCTCTCACTCTCTCTTTCTCTCTCTCTCTTTTTTTTCTTTCTCTCACTCATCACTCTTGTCTCTGTCTCTTTTTCTCTTTGTCTCTCGCCCATCTCTCTTCTCTCTATCTCTATCATCTTTTTTCTTTCTCTATCTTTCTCACTCATCACTCTTGTCTCTCACCCAAAAACACAATCTCATTCCTATCCTTCCAAATGGACCATAGAATAACCAGAGGTATGGCCTTCCAAATTTGTTGTTTTAATATTTTAAAGCTAAAACTAGCCCACCACTGCAACACTCACGTTTATTAAGTTACAAGGTTTAGTAATGCATTATGATTAATGTTATGAATTGGATCTCCTTATTTCTAAGGCGATGATAAAAAAATAGATGTCAACTATACTAAAAATCATGTCACGGTTTTTCAATAATACATTTCCTTACAAATTGCCCTTTCAAATGAAGTGCTACTACACACATCTCCAATTTGAATACGATTTTCTACTCTCAATATGCCATTAAGTATTTATAGTTTGACTAACTAAAATAGTTTCAATTTGTTTGAGGCTTTGTCAGAAGCTCTCATTGCTTAAACATCCTTGAGATTTGGTCATCGGAAAATTGTGTTTGGTTTTAGTTTTCTAAATTCAGTTTTTGAAAACTAAATATTTGGTTTTTCTTGTTTTTTTTACTGAATATTTTAAAAATTTTAAGTATTTTTTTTTTTTACTTTTTTAGATGTATCTTACGTAAATGTATCTAAAAAGTAAAATATTGTAAAAAAATTATTTTTTAAAATTAATAAATACACAAAATATGAAAAATATACTGAATTTTAAGTTTTTTTTTTTTTTTTGTATTTTTGATATATAAAAATTTTTTTAAAGTTTTTTTTACGAAAAGTTCTAGCTACAAGAAGTTTTAGTCGTACTACATGGGTTATTTGCCGACAAACAACCAATTTAGTCGCTAAATCACTCTAAAACTTTGGGGGGGAAATTACTTTTAATATTCGCGCCCTCTTCCATTCTCGTTTTAAGCAAACACAAAAGTCCTCTCTCTCAGACATCACCACCAAACCTCACCCCACCTCATCTCAGCACAGTCCCTCACCATCGTCGCTCACCGTACGTTGCACATTGCCACCGCCGCAGCCGCAAATCACCACCGCCACCGCCGCAGATCACAGGTTCTCTCTCCCTCTCTATCTCGGTCGGGTTCCCTGTCTCGCTCGCTCTGTTTCTCTCTCTCTGTCTCTCTCTCTCCGTTCCTCTATTTCCCCAACTATCAACACTTGCTATAGGGTTTTATATGATTTATACTGAATAATTTCGTGTTGATTTCTCAAACTGGTTTGATTTCTAGAGCTTTATGGGTTTGATCTCGTAAATGGGTTTGATTTCACTGGTAAAATTTACTTATGTTATATAAAGCTTTATGGGTTTAAGCTTTATATATGAGAAATCACCAAAGAGATGTATGAATAGGGGAGGTTTCTCATGTTATATCATGGCGAATAGGAAGGTTGTTCAGTTTTGGATGTTTGAATAGGGGGGGTTTCTCTTGCTCATTGCTTTCTTCAATTATGATTGGTCTCATATTATCATATGCCTCGTATACTCAAATTATACACCGATCCATTGTAATGCTCGTCTTTTGTGGCAATTGGAGACCTCTAGGCTCTATATAGGTTTATCTTGATTAGGATTTTCCTATTCTTTGGCATTCTTGTGCATGCGGAATGTTGTTTGTTAGAATACTGATATTTGAGTGCTACTTTGCCCAGTATTGTTGCAGTATTTAAATCTCGCTTGTTAGATTTTTTAGCCATTTCTCTTACAAAGATTCTGGTGGTGTAAATACATGCTTCAAAAATAATTAGAAGCTGAAATGAAAGTTAGTAATGCAGCGCGAGGTTTAACTTATCATTGTTGATGGGGGTTGAATTTTACTTGGATGGCAGTTTGCAGTGGTTCTTGCAACTCTCTGGTTCCTAGTGTATTCCTGTCTATGTTATTCTGTTTGATGTTTATTTATTTATTTATTTTTAATATATATTTTATAAACATATATATAACTAAAATGATTGAGCAGTGACTTGAATATTCATTGTGGTCATGTTGGTTTGCACTCGAGTCTTTACTTACTGAAATTCCATTTAGTTTAAGTATGTCTGCCTAAGTTGTGTTAAATCACTGCGTAATGTGTCCTATTGGATTCTACTCTCTGTAGATGTTTGCTGTATGATTCAAAATATTGGGATTTAGTGAGGATAAAACTTGATGCCTTGGCATTCCTAGTCATGTGTAGTAAATAGTAATTATGGTTACCTGGGCTGCTTCGCATGTTTGTACCCATTGACTTGTGATAATGGTGGTTTTGATGAAGGTTTGTTAAACATAAAAAAGAATTTTTTTCAAAGGAGCATGCTACTTGATGAAATTTGTCGACCATCGAGATAATACATTGCATACATAACTTTAGGAATTACCTTGTTAAAGATTATTTTGTAGATCTCTGTTTAATCGATTAATAGCATATTCTAGAATTATATTATGACATATGGTGGCAAAGCATATGATGTTGGACATTTAATGTTAGAGCTATCACTCTGTCTCAACTAGATTTGTTGGACTTGACCAAACATGAACTAACAAAGCGTGTCCGAATTTTTTGTTTTTGATCTATTGGTATCGTTGTGCAATGTAGAATGTTGTTTACTGTTTAGTTAGTCTGTTGATATAGTTGAAGTCTATCTAGATATTTCATGTTATGGTACTATACATTACACAGTCTGCCATTTGCCAACTTGCTTTAACCCTTTGCTTCAAAATAGGAAGGTTGTTCAGTTTTGGATGTTTGAATAGGGGAGGTTTCTCTTGCTCATTGCTTTCTTCAATTATATCATTTATCTTGTTCAGTTCAGTTTTGTTTGTATTTGGTTTGAAATTTGATTATCAAATTAAAACACCTAAATCTTTAATGGCCCCATTTTTCTCTGAGTTTTATGGTCTATTTATTTCAAATGGATTTATCTATTATCAAATTAAAACACCTAAATCTTTAATTCCATGTTTTTCCTAAATCCCATTAATTGGATGTACATTTCCAAATTGGTTACAACACCTTTTTTATTGAAGAATATTATATAGTATGCAATATATACAAGAGTTTAAAACGTGTCGCCATAACTATAACCAACTTTTGGATGCTTATCCCATTATCCTAAGATTTAGGTTTAGGTAGATCTAACACTTGGGTATGTACCCGCACCCCATACTTGTACCCGAGTTCATGCAACATAACTTTTGTACCTTCTGTATTCTGTTTGAGTTTGCATGACTTTTCTGTAATATTTCTCTACCATCTGTTATGCAGCTACCCTGCATATAATCCTTAGTTGGTATGCCTGGAGAAGCTTGGGATTTAGTCAGATACTTCGCTACCTCCTGAAATTTGTAGTTGCAGCTTTTTGGCTTGTAGTCCTGCCAATAGCTTATTCCAAATCTGTGCAGAATCCAACAGGACTAGTGAAATTCTTCAGTCAATGGACAGGAGATTGGTGGGCCCAGCCATTTTATAACTATTGTGTTGCTATATATTTGATACCGAATATATTGGCTGCCTTGCTATTTTTACTTCCATTTTTACGGAGATTTTTGGAGCGTTCAAACTGGCATATTGTTGTTCTTATGATGTGGTGGGCTCAGGCAAGCACATCTAGCATTTGTCACTTTCTATAGAAGCTATTGTCACTTCGTATGATCTTATCTCTTGTTTATTGTACTGCAGCCGAAGCTGTATGTTGGAAGAGGAATGCATGAAGGCATGTTTGCACTTCTGAAATAAGAAAGCAAATTCGGTTTTTTTTTCTTTACTTTTTTGTTTGGGTCCTATTAACAAAATAAATTTCATATGCTCAGGTATACACTGTTTTGGATCATGCTGCTAATAAGCAAGTTAGCTTTCAGCTACTATGTGGAAGTAATCTTGTTCTCCATTAATATTAATTATGTGAATTTTCTAGTTTTGTGGATTCAAAGAAGTAAGAATTGTGACCAATATGATATACATGTATAAATAAATATATGAATATGTGATATATGCACTCACGTGTGTATGCATATATTTATTCTTATTACAATATCGACTTTAAACTGTAACTTAGGATTTCTAAATTTAGTTTCATCATTTTCTTACAAAATACTGCATTCTATCTGTTTCAATTATATAGCCGCATATGCCATAAAGGGTAGAACCTGTTAATTTATGGATGACATAAACCGAGAGGCATTAGGCTTAGATCTGTTGGTCTCATTGCAGACTCATATATGCTTACAGATGTACACACACACACACGTGTATCTAGAAAGACTCGGAAGATTTTGTGATCTTCAATAAATATGAAGGTAATAGAATTATGCACATTTCAATTGCTGGCTAATTATCTCCTGATTTTTTTTGTTTCTGTTACACTATGGCCTGAATTAAGTTACATTCTGAAACTGATGCAGCAACTCGAAATATTGGTGTTGTTATTGCTATATGGGCTCCAATTGTTCTGGTATGTGATTGGAGAACATGCAATAGACTGACAATTTTATTTCCCTTTTCTTTATTATGAAAAATATTAAAAATCTGTTGGTGCATAGGTTTATTTCATGGATACACAAATATGGTATGCTATATTCTCTACAATTGTCGGTGGCATTTATGGAGCCTTCAGCCACCTGGGTGAGGTTGGCGGCAATTTTGTTGTCAAATCATGGGATTGCAATATAGAATTGATATGATTGTTCTTGACTTTTGTATTTGCTTTTTCTTAGATACGGACACTTGGAATGTTACGGTCCAGATTTGATTCTGTCCATTTAGCTTTCAGTGACTGTCTTGTGCCATCAACAGAAGGGAAAAGCAAAAGGCATCGCATGGTAGATTATCTTTGTTTGCATTCTCTTAAATCTCTAATTCTGTAATTCTCTTTTGTTTAGAATAACTTGAATAAATGCTCTTTACCTTTATAAATCTGTTAGGCATCACTTGGACAATGAGATTATTGTGGGCTTTAAGTTCTAATTAAGGCAAAGCCCAAGCCTTAAATTTCATAAACATTGGGGCAGCCGTTTGGCAGGTAGTACCAGCAAGCAAAATATTATGAATCAACAAAATTGCCCTCAAATTCTGAGAATAATTTTATCGCTTGATATAATGGGTTCTACGTTAAGCCAATTAATATTCAACCACTATGGGTGTATCACATTATATAGTAGACAAAACACGAATATAAAATTGTGATATGTGTAACATTACTTTACTTTAATACTTTAACATTACTATGCATTAATTGATGTTCTAGTAGTACATTAAATTTAGTAACCTTGGAATCGATTCTTAACTATGTTTGCTTAAATTTAGTGCAGTAGTAAAAATTTGCATAACCATAGCCTTTTCTTTTCTTTTCTGTGTGTGGAATATCACAGCTTCAATTTTTTTAACAGAGCTACTGTGAAACATTAACCTCTATACTCTCTCCTGTATAGTGCTTGACATTGATAGGATAAGATGTTAGCATATATATATATGTCTGTCAAACCATAACTGTCTGCAGAAGATGAAGTTGGGAAAATGATCCTTCTCCCACAGAAGTGTTATCCAAATATCACACACTGACGTGTTTCATGAGCAAACAAAACATAGCGAATAACAAGGGAGCAATCTGTTAGAAGTACCAGTGAGAGTGACCAGTGAGACACTACAAGCACATGGGGTTCATGCAGATTTGATAACTACTGAAATTGCATCAAGACTGGGGACAGTGAACATAATAGTTCCTGCAGGGGTCATTGAATCTCTGCTTTCACAAGTTCCTGGATTATCATTCTGGAGATATGGAAATAGTAATAGTCGCTGATATACCAAAAGGTCATTTGAGCCGTGACATTCCTGATTATCTACGGTCTTATTTGTTTGTTAATTGATGAGAAAAAAAACTCAGGTCCAATGAATGTTGTTGATGGAAGGGAACGTGTAGAGACCTGGTCTGACTTGTGGAAGATTAAGTGAAAGGCAATTCCTCTTTATGGCTTAACCAACATAATTGGGCTAATATTTGTTGTACAAAATAGAATCTGTAACGGTTGACTTTAGGTTTTGCATATTTTTCTCTTTTGTGGATTGTGGATACTATGGTATATCGACATGGTTAGTTTTTGACTGCGTGGATAGAATTTGGTTTCGAGGTGAATATCTGAGCGGATTCTAATTTTCCAAAAAAAAGAATCAATCATATCGTTGTGAACATGGCATGTGTTATTATTCCATTGATTTTTTTGCTTTACTCGCAGTGGCCAATGCCCTAGATTTAATCTTGTATCGTTTTTTCTTTTTCCAGGTGATGAAAGTGCCACAATCTTAGGTCCATTCCTTCAAGAGGATGTATTATCTCTGAAAGGCTTGGAATTCATCCTCGACAGCGAGCAGTGAAGTCGCCCAGAGCTTGCAATGGCTAGTCCATCTCCCGTCCCCGAGCAAAAGCCAATGACAAAAAAGCTGTGAAACCAAAGTGGTGAGGCGTGTTATGACTCTACATGTGGGCTCCTATTTCCTTTTTGGATCTTTGGATCCTTGTTGAACTGGCATATACTTCTCTGTTCTAATTCTAAAAAGCTTCAATGCCTAACATGAGGATGTTTCTTCTCATGGCAATCCTTATGTTGTTTACATTGACCTTTCAAGTTATCAATACTATACATGTGATAGGAAATAATGAACCGACCCTTCAGATACTAATGTCAATAGTTGTTTTATATTGCTACGAGTTTCGTTTCCAATCTCCTTTCTACATGTTTGCTTCCTTTCAAAATTTGTTTTTGTGGCTTGAATGAGTGTATTTTATCTCTTGGTTGGTCACGATTCATCAGTAGATAATGAGGAATGTCATTACCAACAGTTACCATGAATGAGGTACTAGTTGGTCACGATTCATAGTCGTGACAAATAAATTATTTTTTTTCGCAAAAACATGACAATTGCCGACCAAGAGTTTTGGTCGCAAAAAATACAACTATTGCCGACCAATAGTTTTGATCGCGAAAAGTAACAATTGGCGACCAAACTAATTTTGGTCGCAGAATGTCACAATTCGCGACCAAAATTTTTGGTCGCGAAATGTCACAATTGGCGACCAAACTAATTTTGGTCGTAGAATGTCACAATTGGCAACCAAAATTTTTGGTCGCGAAATGTCACAATTGGCGACCAAATTTATTGGTCGCGAAATGTGTCAATTGGCGACTAAGAAATTTGGTCGGCAAAAGGCAACTTTTCGCGACCAAAATGTTTTAGCGACAAAATGAATTAGTCGCGGTAATTAAATATTTAGCGACCAAAAATTTAGTCGGCAAATCCAACTTTTGCCGACCAACGAAAATTTTGGTCGCGAATTACTTTCCGCGACCCTCAATTGGCGACCAAACTAGCGACCAAAAAAATTGGTCGCGGATAACTTTTGCCAACCAAAAATTGACTTTTAGCGACCAATTTTTTTGTTGCCAAAAGTGTGAATTCTTGTAGTGCTAAGTGCCAAGCACTACACTGGTCAATGGATCCACGACAAACACTGGACCACAGAGTGGTCAATCACTAAGCCAATGGTTATTTAAGTCCCCCAAGGCGTGGGACTCCCGTGATGGTTTGAACAAAACATATTTTCATATAAGGTAATAGCCAAATATTCTTTAAAAGTAAAATAAACATATCCATGGATTTCCTTTTAAGCAAATAGGGTTCAGAATATAAACCACGTAACTGAAACTTTTATAAAACATAATTTTTATTAATATACTAATAAAATATAATTTGTGTAAAACACATTTTGGTAAGTCAAAATATACGTAAAATATATTTTGGTGACTCAAGGTATAATATAACTCACCTTAACTTTAATACCTTACTCTTCCTTTTCACTATCAAAAATCCTTTTAACTTTCACCAACTTTTCTTTCATTCTCTCTCTTTTCTTTTCCTTTCCTTTCTCTCTTTCTTTTTCTTTCCTGGTCTTTTCTTTTCTTTACTGAGTCAACTTCTCCTTCTATATACACAATTTCAATTCGTGATGCCAAAGCAAATTGCCACGTGTCACTCTTCTATTCGTCTTCATTAATTCAAGTTTATCCCAACTTAATTTAATGATACTTTGGCCCCTAGATTTTTAATAATTATATTATTTTACAAAATTACACATAATAATATATAATAAATTATATATTTTTTAAACTGAGATTAAATAATATTAGTATAAATTCTACTGAATAATTAAAAATCTGGGTTATTACAATATTCCCTCCTTTTAAAATTTCGTTCTCGAAATTTGTCATATGTAAGCTATCCGCTGCGCACTCTGATAAATATATATTAGATGATTAATCTGATAAAAAATAGTACCTCAAAAAAAAAACTTCACCAAAAATCACTCACTGTCTAATTGTCAAAAATTAATTTGGGCCAAAATAAGAAATGATGTGTGACTTTAAAAACTTTTCACTCGTATTGTTTACGATAAAAATAAATAAATGGAAATAAAATAAGACCACAATGACAGAATTATGTGCAAGAATTGAAAAAAATTTGAGATGAACTTTTCATTGATTGGAAATAATGTCAAAATTAGTATTTTTTTAAAAATTTGAACCCACTTTTAAAAAGTTGAAATTTTTTTTTTTAAATAGTAAATTGGAATTTATGTATATTTAATTATATTATAATTTTTTTGTCGGTGTTTGACATCTTTTGTTTCTTTTTCATTCGTAAATTATATCTAATATCCTTCAAAAATTAGGAACAAAATATATATATATATATATAATCACAGAAAATTATAATATAATTAAATCGACGAACTAAATATAATATTTATGTATTAATTACCCGCTATCTCACTTCTTAAATGTGCATGTATCTTATGCTCCAATAATGTTTTTTTTTTTTTTTTTTTTTTTTTAAACCATTGCTCTGATACCATTTGTCACGACCCGCTTCACGCACCCAAGGGTTAAGCATCGTGATGGCCAGTAACCGAGGTTACCTACGGCCAAATCTTTAAACAAATCAATAAACGCTAGCGGAAGAAATATTTAAATAAGGGTACGAAAATAATCATCGGAGCTACTATTTTTATTACAAAATTTATTGACCAAAAAGGTCGATATTTACATATAAAAAGTACAACAATAAAAATGCGTTGTGACTACCCCACACGCTGGTCCTGATATGCCACCTGAAAGTGGTAAAAAAACTATAAGCACGTGGTAGGGTGAGAAATATTATATTAAGAGTATAAGGGCATAAAATTCAACATAGATCATTAGTTAGGTCAAAAAAAAGCTTGATACATAACATACATAGTACGGAAATCATTTGGCATATACATCAAATCACATAATACGGAAATCACTATACAACCATAACCACGGTACATCACTAAGTGCCAAGCACTACACTGGTCAATGGATCCACGACAAACACTGGACCACAGAATGGTCAATCACTATTTAAGTCCCCTAAGGCGTGGGACTCCCGTGATGATTTGCACAAAACATATTTTCATATAAGGTCATAACCAAATATTCTTTAACAGTAAAACAAATATATCCATAGGTCTCCTTTTAAGAAATAGTGTTCAGAACATAAACCACGTAACTGAAACTTTTATAAAACATAACTTTTATTAATATACTAATAAAATATAACTTGTGTAAAACAGATTTTGGTAAGTCAAAACATACGTAAAATACATTTTGATAACTAAAAGTATAATATAACTCACCTTCAATTTAATACCTTATTCTTCCTTTTCACTATCAAAAACCGATTTAGCTTTCACCAATTTTTCCTTCATTCTCTCTCTTTTCTTTTCCTTTCCTTTCTCTCTTTCTTTTTCTTTCCTGGTCTTTTCTTTTCTTTACTAAGTCAACTTCTCCTTCTATATACACAATTTCAATTCGTGATGCCCAAGCAAATTGCCACGTGTCACTCTTCTATTCGTCTTTATTAATTCAAGTTTATCCCAACTTATTTTAATTATACTTTAGCCCCTAGATTTTTAATAATTATATTATTTTACAAAATTACACATAATAATATATAATAAATTATATATTTTTTAAACTGAGATTAAATAATATTGGTATAAATTTTACTGAATAATTAAAAATCTAAGTTATTACAATCTTCCCTCTTTTTAAAATTTCGTTCTCGAAATTTGTCATATGTAAGCTATTTGCTGCGCACTCTGATAAATATATATTAGATGATTAATCTGATAGAAAATAGTACCTAAAAAAAAAAAAAACTTTACCAAAAATCACTCACTATCTAGTTGTCAAAAATTAGTTTGGGTCAAAATGAGAAATGATGTGTGACTTTAAAAACTTTTCACTCGTATTGTTTACGATAAAAATAAATAAATAGAAATAAAATGAGACCACAATGACAGAATTATATGCAAGAATTGAAAAAAATTTGAGATGAACTTTTCATTGATTGGAAATAATGTCAAAATTATAATTTTTTTTAAAATTTGAACCCACTTTTAAAATGTTGAAATTTTTTTTTTTTTTTGAATACTAAATTAGAATTTATGTATATTTAATTATATTATAATTTTTTTGTGGGTGTTTGACATCTTTTGTTTCTTTTTCATTCGTAAATTATATCTAATAACCTTCACAAATTATGAACAAAAAAAAATATTTATATATATATAATCATAGAAAATTATAATATAATTAAATCGACGAACTAAATATAATATTTAGGTACTAATTACCCGCTATCCCACTTCTTAAATGTGCATGTGTCTTATGCTCCAATAATGTTTTTTTTTATTTTATAAACCATTGGTCTGATACCATTTGTCACGACCCGCTCACCGTACCCAAGGGTTAAGCATCGTGATGGCCAGTAACCGAGGTTACCTACGGCCAAATCTTTAAACAAATCAATAAACACAAGCGGAAGAAATATTTAAATAAGGGTACGAAAATAATCATCGGAGCTACTATTTTTATTACAAAATTTATTGACCAAAAAGGTCGATATTTACATATAAAAAGTACATCAATAAAAGTGCGTTGTGCCTACACCACACGCTGATCCTGACATGCCACCTGAAAGTGGTAAAAAAATTATAAGCACGTGGCAGGGTGAGAAATATTATACTAAGAGTATAAGGGCGTAAAATTCACCATGGATCATTAATTAGGCCAAAAAAAGCTTGATACATAACATACATAGTACGGAAATCATTTGGCATATACCTCGGACCACGTAATACGGAAATCACTATACAAGCATAACCACGGTACATCACTAAGTGCCAAGCACTATACTGGTCAATGGATCCACGACAAACACTGGACCACAGAGTGGTCAATCACTAAGCCAATGGTTATTTAAGTCCCCCAAGGCGTGGGACTCCCGTGGTGGTTTGCACAAAACATATTTTCATATAAGGTCATAGCCAAATATTCTTTAAAAGTAAAACAAACACATCCATGGGTTTCCTTTTAAGCAAATAGGGTTCAAAACATAAACCACGTCACTGAAACTTTTATAAAACATAACTTTTATTAATATACTAATAAAATATACTTTGTGTAAAACAGATTTTGGTAAATCAAAACATACGTAAAATACATTTTGGTGACTAACTCATCTTAACTTTAATACCTTACTCTTCCTTTTCACTACTGTATGAAAGGGTTCAAGAAAGGAGTTGGAAAATTCGAAGATCTTCGAAGATCCTTGAAGAACAACTTCGAATTCTCTAGAATATGATGAGAGGCTTAGATTCTTCAATAATCTCAACTTAGGAACACAAAAACAAAGGAGATGATTTCAATAATCTCAACTTAGGAACACAAAAATAAAGGAGATGATGGAGATAAGAGATTGGGTGAAGAAGAAGGCAAAATGGCTAGAGAGAGAATAATGGCAAGGCTCTCCCATGAATCTCCCATTTTCACTCTCAAGGTTGATAATGGAGAAGGGAAATTAGTTCTTTCCCAAGAGTTAGAAATCTCCAAAATCCGTCGCTTGTAAAGCTATGGGTGGGTGCTATTTATAGGCACCTCATGATGTAGGATGGAGCCCATGTGCAAGGCACATGGGGGATATTCTCTCTAACCATCTTGTCCGAGGAGGTGATTTCTCCGAGGAGGTGACTTCTCCGAGGATGAGAAAAACCCCGAAGAGGAGATCAACCTCTCGGCGAACCCTTCTTCTTAGCCACACCTAACCAATAATCCCCAATCATCCCAAAGGGTCAGGGGTAGTCCCAGAGGACGTCCTGTCGCATCAGGGTCAGGGGTAGTTCAAGAGAACGCCCTGCCGCAAATATTGCCGAGTCTCAGGAACCCCCTAGATCGTGCCACCTCGACCCGGGTATAGGCTAGTTTAACCGAAGAGTGAATTTATCTCCACTCACCGTCCTCGGGATCGGGTCCTTTGTTCAGACTCCATTACGCCCATGGTTCTGGTGCGTAGATCTCGGAAAGCTCCGAGCCCGCAAGTGTTCTGGGACTCATTAACGGAGCGGCTTCTAGATTGCGTTTAAATCCGTTCGAAGCCAAGTGCTTCGGACCTCTAGGTTCGTGGATCCGAACTCTTTCGAGTCCGAGTGCCTCGGATCTCTAAGCTTGCTTAATACCCTTTCGAGTCCGGGCCCGAGTAAGTCTCTAGGTTCGTGGATCCGAACCCTTTCGAGGCTTAGAGCCATTGAGCCCGTTTGACGGGGATAAATCCGGGCCCACCAATCTTGGACTTGCAATAAATTCGGGCCCACTAATCTTAGGCTATTGGGCCTAAATAATTTAGTGGGCTCAAATTAACTCCTCTTACAACTACCAAAAACCCTTTTAGCTTTCACCAATTTTTCCTTCATTCTCTCTCTTTTCTTTTCCTTTCCTTTCTCTCTTTCTTTTTCTTTCCTGGTCTTTTCTTTTCTTTACTAAGTCAACTTCTCCTTCTATATAAACAATTTCAATTCGTAATGCCCAAGCAAATTGCCACGTGTCACTCTCCTATTCGTCTTCATTAATTCAAGTTTATCCCAACTTAATTTAATTATACTTTGACCGCTAGATTTTTAATAATTATATTATTTTACAAAATTACACATAATAATATATAATAAATTATATATTTTTTAAACTGAGATTAAATAATATTAGTATAAATTCTACTGAATAATTAAAAATCTGGGTTATTACAATCTTTCCTCTTTTTAAAATTTCGTTCTCGAAATTTGTCATATGTAATCTATCCGCTGCGCACTCTGATAAATATATATTAGATGATTAATCTGATAGAAAATAGTACCTAAAAAAAAAAAAACTTTACCAAAAATCACTCACTGTCTAGTTGTCAAAAATTAGTTTGGGTCAAAATGAGAAATGATGTGTGACTTTAAAAACTTTTCACTCGTATTGTTTACGATAAAAATAAATAAATGGAAATAAAATGAGACCACAATGACAGAATTATATGCAAGAATTGAAAAAAATTTGAGATGAACTTTTCATTGATTGGAAATAATGTCAAAATTAGTATTTTTTTTTAAATTTGAATCCACTTTTAAAAAGTTGAAATTTTTTTTTTTTGAATACTAAATTAGAATTTATGTATATTTAATTATATTATAATTTTTTTGTGGGTGTTTGACATCTTTTGTTTCTTTTTCATTCGTAAATTATATCTAATATCCTTCACAAATTATGAACAAAATATATATATATATATATATATAAAATCATAGAAAATTATAATATAATTAAATCGACGAACTTAATATAATATTTAGGTACTAATTACCCGCTATCTCACTTCTTAAATGTGCATGTGTCTTATGCTCCAATAATGTTTTTTTTTTTTTTTTTAACCATTGCTCTGATACCATTTGTCACGACACACTCCCCGTACCCAAGGGTTAAGCATCATGATGGCCAGTAACGGAGGTTACCTACGGCCAAATCTTAAAACAAATCAATAAACGCAAGCGGAAGAAATATTTAAATAAGGGTACTAAAATAATTATCGGAGCTAATATTTTTATTATAAAATTTATTGACCAAAAAGGTCGATATTTACATATAAAAAGTACATCAATAAAAGTGCGTTGTGCCTACCCCACACGCTGGTCCTAACATGCCACCTGAAAGTGATAAAAAAAACTATAAGCACGTGGCAGGGTGAGAAATATTATACTAAGAGTATAAGGGCATAAAATTCACCATGGATCATTCGTTAGGCCAAAAAAAACTTGATACATAACATACATAGTACGGAAATCATTTGGCATATACCTCGGATCACGTAATACGAAAATCACTATACAACCATAACCACGGTACATCACTAAGTGCCAAGCACTATACTGGTCAATAGATCTACTACAAACACTGGACCACAGAGTGGTCAATCACTAAGCCAATGGTTATTTAAGTCCCCTAAGGCGTGGGACTCCTGTGATGGTTTGCACAAAACATATTTTCATATAAGGTTATAGTCAAATATTCTTTAAAAGTAAAACAAGCATATCCATGGGTTTCCTTTTAAGGAAATAGGGTTCAGAACATAAACCACGTAACTGAAACTTTTATAAAACATAATTTTTATTAATATACTAATAAAATATAATTTGTGTAAAACAGATTTTGGTAAGTCAAAACATACGTAAAATACATTTTGGTGACTCAAGGTATAATATAACTCACCTTAACTTTAATACCTTACTCTTCCTTTTCACTATCAAAAACCGTTTTAGCTTTCACCAATTTTTCCTTCATTCTCTCTCTTTTCTTTTCCTTTCCTTTCTCTCTTTCTTTTTCTTTCCTGGTCTTTTCTTTTCTTTACTGAGTCAACTTCTCCTTCTATATACACAATTTCAATTCGTGATGCCCGAGCAAATTGCCACGTGTCACTCACCTATTCGTCTTCATTAATTCAAATTTATCCCAACTTAATTTAATTATACTTTGACTCCTAAATTTTTAATAATTATATTATTTTACAAAATTACACATAATAATATATAATAAATTATATATTTTTTAAACTGAGATTAAATAATATTAATATAAATTCTACAGAATAATTAAAAATCTGAGTTATTACAATAGGTCTGAATATTATAATCTAATGGATGGCTTAAATAATATAATGTAATACAAGTCTACATACCAGCTACAAATAAAATAAAAATATCAGAACTCTTTATCTTTTAGAAAATTTGTTTGGCTGACTGTTTGTGAAAACTGAACCCTTTGTCTTTCTTGCATTATTAGGGCCTGTTTTTGTTTTTTTGTTTTCATAAAATTTGTTCGGATTACGGGGACATGTTTTGTTTGTGTTTTATTTTTCTTATTTCCTTTATAATATACTGGTGAGATCAACTGCGTGCAAAGCACGCAACCTTGTGCCCATTATCGTGTTATAGAAGTTTATTTGATTGTTGTTCATTGTATTGTTTATTAATTATTGTTGGGAATCGGAGAGAAACTTAAGAGAGGAAAGGTAATAATTATCACATTGAGAAATTTCAAAGTAATTTTTATTTATTTATTTATTTATTTTTTTTTTTTTGAGGACAAGCAAGCAAAAACATATATAAAACTTAAGAAATATTGTTTACACGATGAGCTAGAATATGCATTAGCTTAACCACAGACCTATCAATTTTAGATACACTTATAAAGTTAAAAAGACCTAGTAATTGACCAACTATCTTCTACTATGAAAACTATCTGCAATTGACATTGGATCTATTACAAAAAGCTTGAACCAAATAAAATGAATCTGTGTAGATGGCTATGCTAAGCATGCCCCTGCTTTTTGTCCACACAATTACTTACAAACACGCAGTTGCTTCTGCTACCAGAGGGGAAGGAAGAATAAGTATTTTGGAATTCCACACCTCATAAAAGAAATCTAAAATAAATTATAAAAATGCCAATAAGAGTAGAATGTCTATACTCTAATTAATGTAACACTATACATCTAATTTGTTTTCAACTATAAAAACCATCTACCAGAAGCCCGTATAAGAAATTACACTATTTAAGGCAAGCCTATTTTGTAAAAAATAATCAGTAAAATCTCTAAACTCACCCAATTGGTAGAAAATACACTGTTTAAAACAAAGCTCTATCTGTGGATTTGTCTTTTAATCAAATGAATGAGAACAACAAAGAACATATGTAAAGAAAACAAGATACAAACATTGTAGAAATCAAAAATGATGACTTTATGTTTATCAATGATAATTAGTGTAAAAGTTCAGCCTAGACGTAACTATGATGTTTCTCGTTGGTACTAAAATAATGAAAAAGTATGAATTTCGTTTGCAGACTCATAATTCATGCAAGTTAAGTTGCATCTATAGAGGCAATCCTTCAATTATTTGCTCAAAAAATATTTAGAAAATACTCTAACCAAATGGGGGATTATATGCCTTCCTAAGAGCCATTTTTTTCCTTTTTTACTTTTTTTTTGAGGATGTGTTATTAGAACCCATTCTAAATTATACAGCATGGAAGACTATTTGAGCCATTCGTGGTTGTTACGTGATAAATCTTTTTTAATTTTCCAACCTTGGTAATTTTTGGATCATCGCAACTACAAATTGTGTTTTCAATCAAATACCTTCCACCAAAACTATGCATTCGATAAACACCTTCCACTAAAATCAAGCAAACATATCAATCAAACCAAACAAGAAGACAGGACAAAAGTGAGTTTATCTCTTCTTTTTTCTTTTTCTTTTTTTTTTTAAAAAAAAAAAAATTGGTAGAAAGGGAAGCCAACAATAAGACTCGAAGGCTTTTGGTATTATGTGGGATATAATTTTGGTTGTTTAATTTGTAGAATATTGTTGATTTAGTATTTAGTCAATTGAATTGTATTATATTAGTTTTAGCCTTTGGCTTATGGTTTATTCTATTTTCTTAAATTGCCTCATATATTTGCTTACATTGTCATTGACTAATATCTAATTGTACTTGGTGGATAGCTATGGTGGAAATTGCTCAAGATCACCCAATAGCGTCTGAAAATCCTAAGTGATTCGTGATTAGATCAAGATTAAAATATTCCAAATCCCAATTATTCAAAACACTTAATCTAAAATCAACAAGCACTTACGAGAGTGATTTTAGTTTGTTTGTTTTTAAGAATAAACAATAAATCGACACAAACGATTTTTACGTGGAAAAAATCACAATTGAAGAACCTTCAATTGTAATAAAAAACCACAGGCGAACCGCCACTAATCAATCCACTACTGAAGAACGAAAGATTACAAAGATAATACACAAATTACCCAACCCAGTCAATTTGTCCTCGAATCTTCTGTAACTCTTTCACCACGTCTTCGTCACGGAACTGATCAATTCTGAAGTTGATTCTACAACTTCACTTGTCGAATTAACGACTACGTAGAGAATCAAACTGTCACGCCCCAAACTCCGTGACAACGCCGCACACTCATATAAGTGAGCATGCAAGGCTAAGAATCCAATCGCATAACCCACAATGTAAAATACTCAAATTAAATCCTTAATTGTCATAATGCCAAAATCTATAAAAATAAATAGTTCTTATATGAAAATGTCCACCAAGTCCACTAATTTAATCCACTAACAAAACAATAATCCAAGTACTTAAATCATGGTCCTACTCTCGGCACTCCCACATGTAAAAAAAATTCTGCACAGCTCTACTCTTCAGAATCTGAAAAAAAAAAAAAAAAAAAAAGGGTAAACTAGATAGTCCAGTAAATAACCAACCATCACTGTTAGTTGGATCAAGTATACAAAAATAAATAAATAAATCGATAACCAAAAATATAATTTTCTTACAGTTCAATAAATGAAATAATTATTTGTAAGATGGTTTCATAGTTAAAAATAAACAATGTACAATACATTTTAAATGAAAAGCCAATGTGATAATTCAAAGTAATTCGTTGTTCAAATCGATGGTTCGATATTCAGATAGTTCAATGATTCGATTCACAAAACCCAAGTCTTAATGACTACGGTCACTTAGCCCGTGACAAGGCCCAGAACCACACATAGGCCGGTGGTAAAGCCCCAAAAGAAACTAGTTTCTGTGCCAATAAATAACCCCTATTGGCTAGGGTCCAAATCATAGTCAGACTAGAGTGATGTTCAAAATTCAAACAATACACAACTTTTAAATAAAACATTCGATATTTTCAGAATAAACGTTTAGTACAATTTTCAGAATAGTTTCACCAAATATTCAAATAATTTTCATAATAATATTCGATATTGTTTTATACTTGACCCATATTTTATTTTAAGAGAACATGAAGGCTATAAATAAATATTTATGATTTTAAACGATTCGATAGAAATAAAAATGAACCAACAGTAATAGAGGGTTACTTACCTCAAACAACTAAAATAATATTCCAACACCAACTCCAACACCCAGCTCCACCACTTCAATCACACAAACCCAATAAATAAAACCTCAAATAAATTAATATATTTTTTTTTACATGTTACATACACCCACAAAAGCCCCACTATATTAGATTGATGTATTACTTTAATATCCAAGAGATCAAACCATTTAACCCAACTTTAAAGCCAAACACACCCTTACCCATGATACAAAACTCCATTGTTTCTATTACCTACCCAAAGCAAAGTTACACTTACACATTGCACCCAATTCTCAAAACCTAAGTAGGCACCTATAGATCTTCCAAATCCCCTTAATGCATTGATTGTTAAATTCCTCAACATAAACTTAATAATTAACAGTAAAGACAGATTTTACCTTAACCAATGGGTGTCCCAAAATCACCAACGTGCTGCCTCAAATCTCTATTGTAGCCTCACTTGAACCTCTCTTCTCTTTTTCTTTTCTTTTTTCTTTTACCTTCTCAAACCCTAGCCGCCTATGGAGCAATTCACAGCCTTTGTTTTGTTTGTTTTCCAAGACTTAAAGCCACAATAGGTGGGCTTATTAACCTAATTTCTCAAAGTTACAAAATTACCCATCTAAGTAATAGGAAATATAATGCCATCTCATAACTAATTCTTTGATATTAATAAATGACCCATATAAATTAATTTAATTACTAATCTATCCAATAAAATAATCCTACACACAACTTGGGTTTTACACAAACGCCTTTTGAAACTCTACGTCTTTGATCTTCGGAAGCCACCGAAGAGAACTCTTGAATATAAAGTATCAAACTCCTTGATGTATGAATCTCAATTCATAAGTTTAGAACTCTCTCAAGAACATCAAGAAAAACTCACAAAAACCTCAGAAGAAAACTTCAAACAAAACTCTAGAACTCTTGAATAAGTTCTAGAAAAGTCAGTATAGTTTTAGGAGAAAACCATCTACTTATAGACAACCAAAAGGAATCCTAGATTTGGAAGAAACCAATCACTTATAGAAATCCGGATTCTGAAGCTCGCTCGAGCGAAGCTTATCTCGCTCGAGCGAGGAGCTTATCTCGCGTGATTTCTACTAGTGCCTTCGCTCGAGCCACGAACTCTTCGCTTGAGCGAGAAATAAACTCCTTCATGTTTTTGTATGGACGCAATCCTTCGCTCGAGCCACCAATGCTTTGCTCGAGCGTACATTTACCTCTTTCAGGTTTTAAGCCAGGTGCAGTCCTTCGCTCGAGCGAGAACTTCTTCGCTCGAGCGAGGAAGACAAAAATGCACAGAAAATTACAACTCAATCAATAAGTTAGTTCGCGGGTTTTGACAAGATAGGACTTAACAATCTCCCCCTTTGTTAATATCTGGACAAAACTTTCTAAAACAATTTCCTGAACACAAGAACTAACTAAAACAATTACAACTCAAAGAATTATCTAATAAATTACAACTCAAGGAATGATCTAATAAATCACAACTCAATGATAGACAACAATGAAACCAATCTTGATAACCACCCAATCTGCACACCACAAACTTGAAAAAGATTTGTTATGCACAAATAAAAATATCAAGACAGTTGTATTTATATACAAAAAATTAATCAATTGAGCTGTAAAGAAAACATCATGATTATGCATTGAGCTGTAAAGAAAGCATCATGAGTATGCATATCCTTGTATCAATCCTGTCAGCAAACTTTATCTATGCATATCCTTGCATCAATCCTGTCTGCAAATTATATCCCCATGTACATCAATCCAAAAACAATATCAATCCAAAACAATAACAATATGCCCATCCAAAACATCAACAATATGCCCAAATGTCCAATAGAAGAAACCAAAAGAATCCAGAAAATAACCACAAAACAACACTAGGAAGAAGGGGGTGGATGCTGCAGCTGAAGGAGAAAGAGGATCTGTGCTAACATAGTACTCTGCTCATCAAGGCGAGCATCCATGAGATCAAGGCGACGAGTCACAGCCTGCTCCAAGTGCTGTAGCTGTCCACGGAAAGAGCGAGGACGATCATGAGCACTGGCTGGAGTAGCATAGGCAGCCTCAACCTCCTCCTCCTCGGCAAGAGGATCATCATCACCTGCAGTACTTGTATCACCGGCACCAGAAGCCCCGATCCCAGACACACTCCTCCTTACGTGAGCCTGACTCTAGGAGACGGTGAGTTTGGTGATGGGTTTTATGGGATGTACAAACTCATCGTCCTTAAAAACAGGAATATCAAGTGAGGTGAGAAAGCGTGTAATCAAACAACCATACAGAAGCCCTAAAGATTTCCTACCCTCAGAAACCCCGATCATTTTGGAAAGAATCATTTCGGGAAGATCTATAGGAAGTTTGTGATGAATACAATACAAAACATACCCTTGGTCCTGAGTAATATGCGAAGAATGGGTGGTGACATAGATATTAGCACAGACAATGAGATTAAGAAGACGGAATCGAGGAAGCAACTCATTCTGCTGAATGAGTGCCCCGGCAAGCCAATTCCGGTCAACACCACACAACTCTGAGGCAACCCTATCAAAATCAACACCGGACAGGGTAAGAAATGGAAAATGACAGTTACTGACTTCAGGAAGATTAAGAAATATCCGAAACACATCTCCGGTAATAGCAATGGACTTCTTCCTAACCCAAGTCTGAAAGGTACAAGCTTCTTTGTGAATAGAGTGGATGTTGCAATAGAACTCCCGGATAAGACTTAGATTTTGTGGACCTAAAAAGTGCAATACTTGATCCCCACCCAAAGAATCGAACACGGAACGAATAGGAATAACCTCAAAAGCATTTGGTAAAACATTGCGCTCTAAATGGACTTTGCGAGTGGCAAAGGTCTCTCTAAACAATTTGGCCTTGGCTTTCGACTCAAATTTGGCAGTGTTGAAAGGGGAACGAGAGACAGTCATTTTGCGACATTTGGAAAACTCGGCCATTACTAAACAATCCACAAAAGTATGACAAAGACAGAGGAAAAACAGAGCAAGGCAGAACCCAGAAACACAGACCACCCAATAACCATCCAGAACAGACAAAACCCCACATCCCCAATTCCAAACCAAGGAGCACAAAAAAAAAACATTAGTCCATTAGCATTAGCAGTATAGAAATGAAATAAGTAACATCTGCCATTTTAAAACGACAAGCAGCCATAGAGAAAACAATAGATAAAAGCCATTACAGAATGAAAATAGCATGATATGGAACAATGAAAATAGCAAAATCTGAAAATGACATGATATGGATATGGAAATGAAATGCCCAATGTGAAATTCCAACAAGAAATCCCAATCTTAGAATGTTAAAAAACCCTAGAGCAGAGTATAAATGCACAGAAAAAATCCCAAATGTAAAATCTCGAATGTTAAAAACCCAAGAAAAATGCAGAGTATAAAATGCAAAACCATGTACCCTAGATGCAAGAGAGACTCGAAAATATGAGAAGAAATAACCAAAAGGAACAATGGTGAACCCTAGAGCAAAAACAGAGCATCGGCATATTAAGGACACTCGAAGAGAAGAAAACAAACTTACCAATGTCGTGGAATGCACAAGAGAGAACAGAAGAACCCTATAACCAAGAGAGAACCCGCAGACGAAATCAGCAATGGTGAGAACCAAAACCCTAGGGGAGAGAGAAAAAACAAAAACGAAAAGGGGGAAAAAATGAACTGAAGAGACTTAGATTTAGAACTTGAACAGCGACAGGTCGCTCGAGCGAAGACTTTTTCGCTCTTGCCAGAAACACACGCTCTCAGGTTTATGCAATAGCAGAAGCACGCTCGAGCGAGGAACTCGTCGCTCGAGCCAAGAAGAAAAAAAAAAACAAACCCCAAAAAAAAACTCTTCTTTTTTTTTTTTTTTTTTAAATAAAACCAAGATACTCAATTTCTAGAATAGAGATATGGAACAAGAGTAGATGATCACATTGAGCCACAAAGAGTACTAAGATGAAATAATCCGCAATTCATGAATTCTGTAAACTTGCAATGTTTAAAAAAAAAACAATGACATTGGAAATCATGAGCAAAGCAGATAAAATATAATCAGTGATCACAAACTACATGAGAATGTACAACTCAAAATCCAACATGAGAGCTCACAAAATAAAGTGTGTGTGTGCAATCCATGAGAGTCCACTGAGCTAGAGTTAATCCTCGTAGTGATCGAATGGCTGGACCTCCGATAAGAGTAACTGAACAACACAGAGAAAAGTCAAACCACTATAAATCACGGGGTATTTTTTGAGTAAATGCGGAGGCTCCCCCTCAATCAATGAGTCCTTTTTTTTTTTTAACTTTTTCTTTCTTATGGGCACTCACTGGTGGCATTCACGCTCAAGAGTATGGAAACCAAACCAGAGAAAAATGAAATCACAAAGGATGGCCTGGTTGGTGCCTTTGAGGTAGCCTTTTCCTAATGCCCGGACTTCAAGGAACTGAGAAAGAAATCGTGGAAGTGAAAACAGATGGTAGATGGTTAAAGACTCAACATCACCCATGATATACTAGTATCAGTCAATTCCACTGTAAAAGTACAAGAAACACTATTAGTGGTCCATAGAGAACTTTGATCACTTATGTCGAAACCCCTGCAGCAATTTATCTCAAGGATGTGTACAGAATGAGATCATGAGGTTAATGAGCATGGGCATTCAGAATGAGTTATGAACACTGAACAATGAGATCTTGTAAGCAGCATGAGTAGTGTACATAAAAAGTTGGATGCAAGAAAAACAGATATCAATGATAATGAGATTATGGCATCCAAGTACAAATAAGGCAAAACACTTACACCTACTCAAGGAACAAGTAACATTCTAGTGATCGAGCATGACACCCAAGGTCTTTCTAAGGAACTCAAACCGGAGAAGATCAAGGGGTTTTGTAAAAATATCAGCTTTTTGATGCTCAGTGGTAACATGCTCAAGAACAACAAGGCCTTTTTCAACTAACTCTCGAATAAAATGATGACGAATGTCAATATGTTTGGTGCGAGAGTGTTGGACAGGATTTTTTGAAATATTTATGGCATTTGTGTTATCACAGAAAAGTGTGAGAGTGTTTTGTTCTATCCCATAATCATGAAGCATTTGCTTCATCCGCAACATTTGTGCACAACAACTCCCTGCAGCAATGTACTCAGCCTCAGCAGTGGAAAGAGAGATGGCATTTTGCTTTTTACTATGCCAGGAAACCAGATTATTCCCAAGGTAAAAACACCCCCCGGATGTACTTTTCCTATCATCAGTGCACCCTGCCTAGTCGGCATCAGAAAAACCAGTAATTTCAGCTGTAGTATCAGTGGAAAACCAAACCCCATACCCCAAAGTCCCATTAACATATTTGATGATGCGTTTGATCGCAAGAAGGTGAGACTCTTTAGGACTAGCTTGGTAACGGGCACAAACACCGACACTAAAAGAAATATCAGGACGACTGGCTGTCAAATACAAAAGACTCCCTATCATGCTCCTATAAAGGGTAGGATCAACATCAATACCAGAGGAATCTTTAGAGAGGTGGAGACTGGTGCTCATGGGAGTACGTGCATGTTTAGCAGACTCAAGACCAAACTTGGACACAAGATTTTTGCCATACTTAGACTGAGAAACAAACAAACCCGAAGGAGACTGTTTAATTTGAAGACCCAAGAAATAAGACAACTCTCCCATCATGCTCATCTCAAACTCATGTGTCATGCAATCCGAAAAATATTTCACAAGATGCTCAGCAGTAGATCCAAACACAATATCATCAACATATATCTGGGCAACAAGAATATGAGACTTAGTATGTTTCACAAATAAGGTCTTATCCACACTACCCCTTTGAAAATCATTATCAAAAAGAAAGGTAGTAAGTCTATCATACCAAGCCCGAGGGGCTTGTTTCAACGCATACAAAGCCTTGTCTAACTTGTAGACATGACTAAGACATTTAGGGTCCTCAAACCCTTTTGGTTGCTCAACATATGCCTCTTCTTTTAAGTACCCATTCAGAAAGGCACTTTTCACATCCATTTGAAACAATTTAAAGCCAAGAAAACATGCAACACCAAGCAAAATACGAATAGATTTGAGACGTGCAACTGGGGCAAACGTCTCATCATAGTCAATACCCTCTACTTGTGTGTAGCCTTGAGCAACCAACCTAGCTTTATTCCTTACAACAGTACCATTCTCATCAGATTTATTTTTAAAGATCCACTTGGTACCTATCACATTTATGTCTCTAGGTCTGGGAACAAGAGTCCACACTTTGTTATGCTCAAATTGACCTAATTCTTCATGCATAGCATTGACCCAACTATCATCTAGCAAGGCCTCTTTAAAATTCGTAGGTTCAATTAAAGAAACATAACACATATGTGATACCTCATCCCGAATCTGTCTTCGGGTTTTCATTCGATCCGAAACATTTCCAATCACCTGTTGAGTTGGATGATTCAGTTTCACCCTTGCTGATGGTTTAAGCTCAGGACTTGCGGTAACAGAAGCAACAGGAGTGATGTCCCTTTGAGCACTCTTGGGACTTGAACTTACCTGTGAGGATGGTGCTATAACAATTTCTTGTGATTGGACCGCAGCTTCTCCTTGATTTTGTGGTTCAGTATCCAAGATTGGAGCCTCACAATTGTCATCCTCATTTGTTGCTGGAGTAGGTGCACTTGTGTTATCTATAACCACATTGATAGATTCCATTAAAGATAAAGTTTGCAGGTTATAGACACAAAAAGCCCTACTGTTGGTTGAATACCCTAGAAAAATACCTTCATCACTTCGGGAGTCAAATTTGCCCAAGGGCTCCCTATCTTTGAAGATGTAACATTTACTCCCAAAAGTTTTGAAGTATTTTACGTTAGGTTTCAATCCCTTCCACAATTCATATGGAGTTTGTAAAGTGTCGGGCCTTAAATACACGCGATTTATGACATAAACCGCAGTATTTAGGGCTTCAACCCAAAACTTTGGAGGAAGTTTCTTACTAAGGAGCATGACCTTAGCCATTTCTTGAACAACTCTGTTCTTCCTCTCAACCACTCCATTTTGTTGTGGAGTAATCGGTGCAGAAAATTCATGCTTAATTCCTTGCATATCACAAAAATCCGAAAACGAACTATTTTCAAATTCATGACCATGATCAGTTCGGATTCTTATGATACGCCCAATAGAAACACCCTGTTCCTTTTGGATTTTGAGGACTAAAGCCTGGAAAGCATCAAACGTATCAAATTTTTCCCTTAAAAAATTTACCCAAGAAAATCGAGTAAAATCATCAACAGTTAGAAAAATGTATCTTTTACCTCCAATGCTTTCAGTGCGAGTAGGACCCATTAAATCCATGTGAACCAATTCAAGAGGACGTTTGGTTGTAAAGCTGTTCACCTTTTTATGAGGGGCACGGGTTTGCTTTCCAAGTTGACATGGTCCACACACATGGCTCAAATTCTTACCCAGTGTAGGTACTCATCTCACAAGTTTTTTGTTGGCTATCTTAGTTAGGTCTTTGAAATTCATGTGACCTAATCTTTGATACCATAAATCAATGTTACTTATGATGGCAGAATGACAAGTGAGATCATCAGTAGTAACAATACCATAGCAATTATCAGATGTGCGAACCCCATGTAAGACAGTATTTCCCTTTTTATCCAAAATTTCACATTTATTTTTTGAAAACAATACTTCATGATGGGAATCACACATTTGGCTAATGCTTAAAAGATTTGCTTTAAGACCATCAACAAGTAGAGCATTATCCAATTTGGGAAGACGAGCAACACTTATAGAGCCCTTACCAATGACTCTAGAAGTGCCGCCATCTCCAAAGGTAACAATTCCTCCTTCATATTTTTCAAGAGAAGTGAAGTAGGATTTGTTACCGGACATGTGACGAGAGCACCCACTATCAAGATATCACATGTGTGAGTCACATGCTTTTAAGGCAGTGTGAACAACTAAACAAGTCAAATCATCTTTCCTTACCCAAATCCTTTTGGTCTTGGTTAATGTCTTGGCATTGTGAACACCCTCATGAATCTTGGTATTCTGCCTAGACATGTAAGGTTGTCTCCTAACCCAAAATGTATTCGAATTTCTACCCTTTTGAGACACCTTGCCAAACAGTTCATAGCAATAAGGACGAATGTGGCCATACCTACCATAATGATGACAAATAAAAACAGGTTTTACCTCTTTTTTGTTGATCTTACCCACTTTCGGTAGATGAAGAGAAGGATCATCCTGGTCTATCTTCAGCTTTCCTTTTGCTTGAGTCTTCAGGTTATGTGAGGTAGAAGCCTATCCCTTATGAGCTGTTGCACCATAGCCTAGCCCACTTTTGTCACAACCCATTTGTTGAGACCCGAGGATGTCTTCTAGAGATTTGGAACCTTTGTTCCACATGGCAATTGTTGCTCTAGCGATACGGAGTTCTTCATCTTTCTGACTGACTCTCTCTTCCAATGCAGATTGTGACAACTCAAGACTTTCAAGCTTTTCCTCATATGTGGAATACACCTTCAGAAGTTCATTCCTTTCAGTTTCACAAGATAAAAGTTTTCCACATAAGTCTTGCCTGTCACTTGAGATCTTGATGACATTCTGTTTTGCTGTTACAAGTTCTCCTTTTAGCCGGACATTCTCGCTCTCACATGTTTTGAGTTTGAGAGAGAGTTTGTCGTTGGTTTTGGACAAATTCAGAGATTCCTCATACAGCTTTTTGTAAGCTTGTTGTAGTTCATCGACATTGATCTCATCATTGTCTTCAGATGTTTCATCATCCTCTTTTTGCTCTTCATTCTCCTTGACCTCATCCAATCTAGCAACCAAGGCAGATAAGTTGCTGGATGGGGGTGGAGGTGAATCTCTTCTTTCATGGAATTGGCTCAGAATTTCCCATGCATCTTTAGCCTTTGTGCAGTGAACAACCCGTTGCTGTTCTTCATTGGAAATTGCACCACGAATAGTGATCAGGGCTCTCTGATTGCCCGGATTATCTGTACTTTCTGTATCTTCTTCAATGTCTTGCCAACCTTCTGGTTCAAAAGCTCTCAAAAAAGCCCTCATTCTGATTTTCCAATACAGGTAGTTAGTCCCATCAAAGGTGGGAGCATGATGCAAGTTCTGACCACGAGCTACTTCCGAAGGCTTCGGAAAAGGTTGAGTAAAAGTAGTCCAAAATTCCATGAAAGCACTATCCCCATCTTCACCGGATTCAGGTTCTTCGGGTTCTTGCTCCGACTCGCTTTCATCATCCCAAGTCACAGTGTAGACTTTCTTTCAATTCTTTTTCGAAGGGCATTCAAGGGACATATGGCCAAACCCTTGACATTCATAGCACTTGACCCCTTGCCCTCTTACAATCTTCTTTTCAGTTTTTTGAGCAAATTTTGGTGGAAACGTTTTGGGTTTGTCAGTACTCTTATCTTTTGAAATAGGGTCTCTGAAATTAGGCTTTTTTTTTAAAAAAAAATTTAACTGTTTTGTGAGCATAGCCGTCATCTCAGACTCTAAATCAAATTCAGTCTCCGGAGGTTTTGCAGTCTCATGAGCACTCGTGAAAGCCACACTTTCTTTTTGTTTTTTCTTTGAAATTTGGTGGGCTTCATAAGTCTGCAAATTTCCAACCAATTGATCGAGCTTGAGGGTATCAACATTCTGAGCCTCCTCAATGGCTGTCACCTTTGATTGGAACCTCTCGGGAAGGGACCTCAAAATTTTTCCAACAACTTTAGCTTTTGGGATTTTTTCACCGAGAGTGAAACAGGAATTCACGATATCACTGAGTTTTGCATAGAAATCATCAAACGTCTCATCGTCGCGCATAAAAAGGGTTTCAAAGGCGGAGGTGAGACGTTGAAGTTTTAACCTTTTGACAGAGGTAGTACCTTTGTGAATCGTTTCAAGAATATCCCACGCCTCTTTTGCTACCTCACACGTGCAAATTCAACGAAATTCTTCAGGTGTGACGGAGCAAAAGAGGGAGTTGAGAGCCTTGCTGTTCCAACTCGAGTTCTGGTAATCAATTGTGTCCCATTTATCAAGGGGTTTAGGAATATCAATGCCATCGATGGTGACAATAGGTTCACTCCACCTAAAGACCACGCAGTGCCAAACTTTCTCATCGATGGATTTTAAAAATGCTCTCATACGAGCTTTCCAATAAGAATAGTTTGTACCGTCGAGTAAAGGAGGTCTATGAGTCGAGTTACCTTCACGAATAGAATCCATAATACTAGTCACACAAAATCACACTCCTATAGTTTTGATAAAACAAAGAGTAACCTGCTCTGATACCAATTGAAAATCCTAAGTAATTCATGATTAGATCAAGATTAAAATATTCCAAATCCCAATTATTCAAAACACTCAATCTAAAATCAACAAGCACTTACGAGAGTGATTTTAGTTTGTTTGTTTTTAGGAATAAACAATAAATCGACACAAACAATTTTTACGTGGAAAAAATCACAATTGAAGAACCTTCAATTGTAATCAAAAACCATGGGCGAACCGCCACTAATCAATCCACTACTGAAAAACGAAAGATTACAAAGATAATACACAAATTACCCAACCCAGTCAATTTGTCCTCGAATCTTCTGTAACTCTTTCACCACGCCTTCGTCACGGAACTGATCAATTCTGAAGTTGATTCCACAACTTCACTTGTCAAAGTAACGACTATGTAGAGAATCAAACGCCTTTTGAAACTCTACGTCTTTGATCTTCGAAAGCCACCGAAGAGAACTCTCTTGAATATAAAGTATCAAACTCCTTGATGTATGAATCTCAATTCATAAGTTTAGAACTCTCTCAAGAACATCAAGGAAAACTCACAAAAACCTCAGAAGAAAACTTCAAACAAAACTCTAGAACTCTTGAATAAGATCTGGAAAAGTCAGTATAGTTTTAGGAGAAAACCATCTACTTATAGACAACCAAAAGGAATCCCAGATTTGGAAGAAACCAATCACTTATAGAAATCCGGATTCTGAAGCTCGCTCGAGCGAAGCTTATCTCGCTCGAGCGAGGAGCTTATCTCGCGTGATTTCTACTAGTGCCTTCGCTCGATCCACGAAATCTTCGCTCGAGCGAGGAATAAACTCCTTCATGTTTTTGTATAGACGCAATCCTTCGCTCGAGCCACCAGATCTTTGCTCGAGCGTACATTGATCTTCGCTCGAGCCACCAATGCTTTGCTCGAGCGTACATTTACCTCTTTCAGGTTTTAAGCCAGACGCAGTCCTTCACTCGAGCGAGGAAGACAAAAATGCACAGAAAATTATAACTCAATCAATAAGTTTGTTCGCGGGTTTTGACAAGATAGGACCTAACAGCGTCTAGGAGACGTAATGTTGTACTTTCTAAAAAAGTGGCTAAGAGAGCTCAACGCACTCGTAAGACTAAGGATCGAGGTAGTGGAGTTAATGAACAAGACATGAATGACATAGGTGCTGCTGTAGCAAAAATGGTTGAGGTTGAAAACGATGGGGGCAATCAATTAAATGTCAGTGACATAGGTGATGTCACGCCCTAAATTTTAATTACTTGAAAACATTACCAAGAGCCTGAAATTTAGGTCCATTTTTTTTTTTAAATTAAAAATATCTATTACCCTTGAGTAATAGAAACATAATAGTACATGTTCTCTACCTCATGATGAGTACAACAATAATAATAATACATTTCCACTTCCACTGTGGAGCTACAAATAAATGAATACAAACATCAATGTACAATGAGATTACACATAAGAGATACATGAACTTCCTAATCCTTCAACCAATCAATTCGAAATCTCTTCCTGTAAAAAAAATGAAACAACAAGGGGTGAGCAAAATTGCTCAGTAGGAATCTCACAATTCTAAAGCAATAACCATCCTATAGATAGAAATGATCATGCATACAGGGTGATACCATATAGTAAAGTAATGTTTTGTAATTTCAAAATATCATACGTAGAGTACCTTTTTCTCAAAATTTATTTGAACATTTAAGGAAAACCTTTAACCATCAAAAACCATCCTTTTTATCAGAAAACCAAAAATCCTTTTTGGAAACAAACATGTTTAAGGAACCGCATCATTTTATATTTATTAACCCATTCCAAAATATTCCTTATTAAATTTCCATCTTAACATTCTTCCTTTTTATTCTCATTCTCCCCTTTTACTAGTTACATTTATTATAACTCCACACCTCACATTTATGTTCCCTTAATACTCAAAACAACCCTCATACACTTCATTACCACTTGTCAATCCTTTATTGCTATAACTCTTTAACGTAGAAATCCAAGAACAATTACATTACAAGGATAATAAACCCTTTTTAATTCAATTTCTCAATTAATCACAAAGCAAAAATCTTAATCTTTCCTTATAGATACAAACAACCTGGTGAGTTCTTTATCACTAACCCCTTATCCAATTACCATTTTCTTATCCATTCTTTTCAAATAATTTATATATGCATTTCCATTCCATACCAATTTACACATCAAATGGTAATTTCACAAGTTCATCACAAGTCACATATATCATCACTGACCTCAACACACTTCACAACACATTCCACCTTTTGCCGACTTGATACGGTGGGATAGCAGGCTCCCAATTCATAGCACATTCCACCTTTTGCCGGCTATTATACGGCGGAAAGTGAACTCCCAAAAATCATTTTCTCAAAAACCATATCTTTTTACAAAAATAGTTAAAGATCACACTTTGACAAAAAAAAAAAAAAATATCTCACTTTTATTGGAAGTGTGATAAAAAAAATTAGATTGATATTTTAATTACACTTAATTTGATTGAGTGTGATAATATTCATTTTTATGTCACTTTTCAATTGTGTGATTATATATATATATATATATTTTTAATCACACATTCTAGTTAAAGTGTAATTATATATACACTACTACTTTTTAATCACACTTTTTAAATAAGTGTGATTAGATATATATTTTTTAATTACACATTCTAATTAAAGTGTGATTATTTATATATTTTTTAATCACACCTTCTAATTAAAGTGTGATTATATATATATATATATATATAAGTTAATCACACATTCTAATTAAAGTGTGATTTTATATATATTACTACTTTTTAATCACACTTTTTAAATAGTGTATATATATATATATATTTAATCACACTCCACTACAAGAAAAAGTATCTTTGACTACTAAAAAAGCACATTTGGTCGCTGAAAGTATAGGTTTTGGCGACTAAAAATCTATTTGGTTGTCCATATATGGCTTTTACCAACTAAAAAAATTTTAATAGCCAAAAGTAAGGCTTTTTGGTGACTAAAAGAAAATTAGTAGCCAAAAGTGAGGTATTAGGTGACTAAAAAGATGTTTGGTCGCCAAAAGTGAGGCTTTTACTGACTAAAAAATTTTTAGTAGCCAAAAGTGAGATTTTTTGGAGACTAAAAAAAATTTAGTAGCCAAAACTGAGGCATTAGGCGACTAAAAAGATGTTTAATAGCCAAAAGTGAGGCTTTTTGGCGACTAAAAAGAAATTTTGTCACCAAAAGTGATAATTTTAGCTCGGGAATTAAATTTTTTAACGACTAAAAAATAATTACTAGCCAAAAGTATAGAATTGGCGACTAAAATTATGTTTAGTCGCCAAAAGTGGTCTCTTTTTTTTCCGGTAATTAATTTATTTTTACATAAATTATGTTCAATAAAAAATAATTATCTTTATATATATACTTCTATATTAATACGGGTCTATGTACTATATAAATAATATATGTTGCATATATAATCATATGGTGTTATAGAGGTGTAGTGGAAAGAGTGTGTTGTATAAGGTTTATGTGCAAGTGAGAAGCTAGTGAATGTAAATTTTTTTTTTTCACGAATGAGCTTTTGGCGACTAAAAGGTTTGATCTAAATATTATTAATTACACTTAAAAGGTGTGATTAAAAATGACCCCTTTTAATCACACTCCCAAAGATCACACTTTAATAAAACTTAAAAGGTGTGATTAAATAGCATATATCACATAAAAAAAGTGTGATCTTTATCTGTTTTTGTAGTAGTTTCTTTTTTTTAAAAACCATCCCCCACATTTGCCGATTATTATATGGCAGGACGTGGGCACCCAAAACATTTTCGAAAACCATCCGTTTTTTCACTTTTGTCGGCTACAATATGGCAGGACTATGTGGACACCCAAAATTCATTTTTTCACTTTCGCCGGCTACAATACAGAAGGACTGTGTGGACACCCAAAAACACTTTCCCACATTCGTCCAGTGATAAGCCTAGACAGGGCAATTGCGCACCTTGAATTCAAACCACCCCCACATTTACCGGCTATTATATGGACGGTTGTGGGCACCGAAAAACCATTTTTTTTACTCCCCGCACAAGTACCAACCACAACATAACTCAACTCAACCCAGCACAACTCAATTCCACACAACACAACTCAACCAACTCAACACAACATAACCCAATACTATTCACATAACACACAACAAGATTCAATACAACCATTTCAACACAAAGTTTATATCATCCATACCGTTAGTAATTTATTTTCCCCCAGGTTTGGTTCACATTATAACATAATCTAAAACATCAACATTAAGGGTTCACTCACAACTTTTACATAAATTTGCAAACTCTTTAAAATTTCAATTAAACTTGTACATGTGTAATTTAACACTTAGATTTCATGATTCTACTATCAATTGAAGCAAAACCATTAACCATCTTTATGAGCCAAACTAGGGTTTTTTTTTTAAAGAAAAATTAAAGTTTTTCACATAACACATTTTATGCCAACCCTTCTATTACTTTTACACCCAAACTCATGACCCAAGATAATAACCCAACAAATAAACCCAACTCTCTTCAAACCCTAACCCCTAATTTCATGATTCATTACAATATGCATAAAAATGTGAACTTTTATATTTATATAAAGAAAATACCACAAATCTATCTATAAATGAGGGTATTGAAAGAGAACTAGAAATCCCTACCTCTTAAAGCCAAGAGATGACGACCCAAACATCAATGGTGACGAAACCACGAACCATTCGGACCAAAAAGAAGCCCTTGACAAGATCTACACTTTTCCCCAAAGGACCATGGTGAAAAGATCACTCTAGGTGAGTAGATTTAAAGGTCTTAGTGCTAAAAGCTTGGGCTTAGAGAGAGAGAGAGGAGAACTCACGATTTGAGAGAGGGGGAAGAGAAGAAAAAGTGAAATAAAATATGTTTGGAGCCTATTTATAGTAGCAAGGTAATAATAGAATAATAGCCCCAAAGTCAAATGAAAAGAACAAGTCAACTTCCAAAAAGTAGGGCCCAAACCAACCCAAAAATCTGAAAAAAAACACGCAGTGGTCAACCCTTTGGACAGGAGGGTCGACCCTTTATGTAGAAAAGGTAATCTGATACAAGCAAGGGGGTCGACCCTTAAACAAGAAGGAGTCAACCCTATTTTCCAGTAACTAACACAGAAATTCTGCAACATAAGAGGGTCGACCCTTCCCAGATTGGTGTCTACCCTATTTCCCAACAACACTTCCAGAAACTTCACCAACAGGTAAGGGTCGACCCTTAGGAAGGCTGGTGTTTACCCTATTTTTCAGCAATACTTCTAGAAACATGACAACATGCAAGGGTCGACCCTTAGGAAGGCTAGCGTCGACCCCAAAGCAAAATTTCTAAGTTTCCAAGGAACTTTTGACAAGAACAAACACGAATGAACAAACCCAACGAGTTTAAGTCGGATTGTACTCCTTCAAAACCAATAGACAACAACTCCAAAGACTCCCAAGATAAAAGTAAGGATATTAAACACACTCTCCAAAGGATTAAAGGATGCAGCGTTACAGGTGATGAATTGGGTGATGAACCAATAGATATGGGGTCGAGTGATCAACCAACAGACATAAGTGATGATCCGGGTGATAAACCAACGGACATGGATGACTATGAAGACCAACCAACAGATACAATTGAAAAAGTCAATGAAGATCTTACTGGACCTTTTCTTGGAGGGCCAGATGATCCTTCAATTTTAAAGAGTTTTCATTGTCATGTCGCATTAAAAATTTGGCATAATGATGTAAGTCATTGTCTTACATTAATTTAATGTTTTAAATTTTGTTTCAACTTTACTAATTCTTTTTTTTTAATTTTTAATTTTTAATTTTATGTTGTAGCGGAATACTTACATGCTTAAATCATGGTTTTAAAGTTGGTGAATGGTCATTCGACTTGGAAGAAAGATGATATAAGATAACCCATGTCAGGCATCGTCATCCACCGATCCAACCTAGGGTTTGGTTTAAAATATGCCAAGATATTGGTAAAGTCATCGATTCTCTCTTGTGATCCAAATAATTTCCTATAATGGTCACTATGCATATGCAACTCTTTAAGTAAATCTTTTCTCACTTGTAACCATCATTCTCCAAAACCTATCAAACCAGCAATAGCTCAAAACCCACAATTGCCATTTGCTGCAACATCCTTAACGTATTTAATATATTGTCTCAATTCTGAAGGGAATGCCTCTAAAAAGCAATTTGGATTCAATGATCGAAGCCGGTGAACCTATCACAGCCCAATGCCAATGTTAAACAATAAAGTAGACAATATGACATAATTACATACCGTACTAGTAAACCATATACCTTTTTTGTATCCAACCAAGATGAGGTAACATAATGAAGTGCATCTTGATAAGTACTGAAATCACTATGTAACAAAGATAGTAGTTGCATGTATACTTCTTCAGACAATAACATAACCAACATATTCCAACTCATTATAAACATTTCTCATTTATCTCTTGTCTCAAATATCTTTTTGCAATTAGCAAGTACATTTTTACCAATATGCCATCTACGCAATAAATTTGTATTTCCAGGAAACACCGTACGTATGGCATTCATAAGGGCCAATTCTCTATTTGTGACAATAACAGAAGGAAGAGTATCTTCATCCATGATACTATACAAAATACCAAGTGCCCATGTGTAGCTATCCTTCTTCTCATACTAGAGGTATGCAAATGCAACTTAAAAAGTCATGTCTGTCAATGTCACACCTACAATTTCCATAAAGGGCAACTGATATCTATTGGTCTTATAAGTACAATCTATCAACAATACTTTTGGAAATGCACATAACAAATTCAAACTAGTAGGATGTGCAAAGAACAAATCAGTCACTATTTCAGTATCTGTACAGCTCCTATGCCACTCAATGTACTTGTTCACTGCTAACTGACCTAATAGTTGTTGCATTTGAGATCTCTCAACTTTCCCAGCAACTTTATACCTATAACGTGCATTGTAAACTGTCTTCATTGTGGAATCATTTGCATCACCACGTTGTTTCAACATAACCAATATCTTACTCGGTTGTAGCATACTCTTCGACATATCTACCAACAAAGAGGTTTCCTCATGTGACAAGCTTTCAACATAAGAATGACCCTCAAGATATTCTGCAGCATGATGATTATGCACACCACAAACAACCATCAAGATTTAGTCATCATTTGTGACTAATTTTTTACCCTTCAATAAAAAAAGACATTCATATTTTTTAGTACCAATCGATTTTGCTTTTTTTGTCTTAGGCTTGCTGTTTTTTCGAGTGTGCTTATAAGATCCACTCATCTCACAAGCTAGTCTAAGTCTTGGCTTCCTACCACAAATACCAGTCCCATCTGATTTCTACATGACAATAACGAATTCATTTCTTCTTCCAACTTGACATGCCCATCGAATTAACTCATCTTGACTCTTGAATATCTGAAATAAATAAATTAAACTAACCAATTATTGCACATAAAAAAGGACGAAAAAGGTACATTATTTGTAAAACAATCAAAGACTCATCTCATAAGTGACAAATTCATTACTATAATCCATTACAAGTTCTGAATCAACATTACTGACTCTAATCGAAGCATTACCTTGAAAACACGTGTGAATGTAATTTCAAAATTGAAAAAATTATGTTCGGTTGAACAGTCCCGAAACTAATGGTTTTGTTCAGTTCAACAGTGTCGAAAATAAAGATTATATTCAGTTTAGCAGTACTGACTATCTGCATTAATGTTCGGAACTCATGTATTGAACTAAAGGATTATGTTCAGTATTGCATTACCAAACATAATCCTAACAGTCGGCAAACTAGTACCGAACAACTTGAACAAAAGAAGAATGATTGAAAATGACCGAGAATGTTAATGCAAGACAGATAAACTCAATCTCATTAGAAATGTTGTCATCGTCCTCCATTGCTTTACACGATGAAATGAGTGATAAAGTATACGTTATACTTGAAGCAAAACTTTCTGGTTCAATAGGGTTGATGATAGTGATGAAAATGACACATTCAGGATTTATAGAGTTAGAGTTTATGTTGGTTGATTATGAAGAGTAATAGGTTTAGGGTTTACAAACATGAAATACGTATAGTTGGGGTTGGGGGTGAGGGTGGGGGTGGGGGTAGGTGTCCAATATTATAGAGTATTAGTTCTTATTTGATAGGTAAGTGTTCTATTTAATAATGTCCTTTAATGTAATTTTTACTTTAAGGTATAATCATAATTTAAAAAATTATAAATTAGGAGGTCCAAAGAATTTTAGCAGGTGCTAATAACAGCACTCAATTTTTATTGTGACAATTTGTCCTTTAATTCTTCAATTTGTGTATAATTTATCCAATTAGAAAATACCTTTGACTATGTTTTTCATGAAAAATGATAACGTGTTGCTCGTGGTCACTTTAGCGAGACATTTTATACACTATATCCCATTTTCCTCTAACTCTTCTACAATGACTTTATTTTCACAAGTGTAATGTTATAAGAATAGAATTATTGTATAAGATTTTCATATAGAATAAAAAAAACTTTTGTGATACTCTCAACATACTTTTGGATAAAAATCTATTTGAGCGTTATTTTATTTACAACCATATAAGCACACCACGATCCAAACCACCCCCTTTCACCACCATCAAAACCATCACAAACAACGTACACCTTTTGCCTTCTGCACCGCCATCTAAATCACCATTAAAATCCTCCCTTACCATCCATCAATCTAATCTCAAAAAAGAAAATAAACAATTTGTGAAGTTAAAAAAAATAAATAAAATAAATAAAATAAAATAAAATAAAATTGGTCTTCCTCTTATTTAACTAATCCAGAGAAGAAATAAAAAATAGGAGAATTTTTTTTAAGATCCCTAATATTAAATTTTTATAAGATAAATGGCACACAATATTTTCATAGTAGTTAGGGTCCCTCAATATCTTCACAGGAAAAAATTCAACATAGAGAAATTTTGGTTCGACTATAGCAATTCCGGTTTGACCCGTCACTTGTTGTATTCCGGACTCAGGTTGGTGTGGTTTCTGAATATTGGTCATTGTCCTTTTTCTTTATTTCTCCTTAAATTTGGTTATTTGGGCGTGTTGGGTGTGTTTGAAACAGGTTGGTTACTTGGTTTTCAAAACTTATGTTGTCCAGATTTTTGGTCCTTTGCTCGAGCGCCTTTCTTACGCTTGAGCCGGATCTGCAAACTCTCAGTACTTTGCATGTTTGCAAAAGTACTGGAGTGGTGTTTTTCACGCTCGAGCGGGTTGGCACTTGAGTGGACTTTATTGCGCTCAAGCGGTCTGCTTATTATCTGTAAAAGTTCTTGTCACGCCCCAAACCTGCCCCTAAAAGTTTGAGCATGACCTATTCGTAATTGGACATGTAACCTGGTGGACAAGCCGATGGGGCCTTATCGGAAGCATAAAACACAAACATAACATATATGCAACATACTCCATTGAGCTATTTCGAATATGCTAGGATCTCATACATCATATACCTTATCAAAAGCAAGTAAAGTTTAAAACTAAATCCCTGAATATCGATTACATACGCATACATTTACAGTCCCAGCCCCGTGATTGGGCGTATACAAAAACAACATGAGAGTTAAGTACAACAACCTTAGATGGCACTCAAAAACATAAACTAACATCTTCATGGTTTCACCAAAAATGGGTGGCTGGGTATAGTGCCTGGACATATAAAGGTTGACCGAAGGAAGCGGCATCCTGAGCTAGGATTGCCCACCTGGGGAAAGACCTACAGAAACAGACAAAACTGAGAGTGAGCCAGGCTCAGTGAATAGTAATACATAAATGAAACATTATTTAACTTGAACAGATGACATAGCAATACATCAGTCTGATTCTGCAATACATACACAATGGCCTTAGGCCTCATCTTGTACATGAACTTGGTGGCTATAAGCCCTTGAAAATGGTGGCACAAAGCCCTTAGGACATGCGGTATAACACTCTTGTAATCATGTTGGCACTATGGCCCTTGAGACTTGTTGGCACTATGGCCCTTGGAAAGTGGCATGAAGCCCTTGTAAGCATGTTGGCACTATGGCCCTTGAGACTTGTTGGCACTATGGCCCTTGGAAAGTGGCATGAAGCCCTTGTAAGCATGTTGGCACTATGGCCCTTGAAATATATGGCATTAAGCCCTTGAAAACATATGGCATTGAGCCCTTGAAAACATATGCTTCCTTACATACTCTAAACATTAACAAACATTTACACAACATAACATAGTTGCCTTATATGTCTTCTTGAAACATTAACATAATTGCATAACCTTTACATAACATGGTTGCCTTACATATTGCAAAACATTACCGAAATTACATAACGTACACATAAGTACTACTACTCACAGTGTGGAGATGACGTGCTCATTCCGCCCGTAGTGTGCCCTGCACGTATTTAAAACTCACACTTTAGTTTCTCTTTTTCATATCAAATTGCATTTCGTTTCACTCCATTTCGCTTCATTTCGAATGAATTAATACATATCAAAAAGACATCAAATACACATTCTGGCAATATTAGAGGGTTCTACACGTAAAACGGAGCAACCCGTCTTTTTTCACATGTGCCGCACGTGCGGCTAGGATTCCCGCACGTGCGGCGGCTAATCCCGCACGTGCGGCCCGCACGTGCTTTTTAAGCAGAACAGAAACCCTCTTTTTCTCCTTCTCCCGCACGTGCGGCCACAACCCCTGCACGTGCGGCGATTGGCTCCCGCACGTGCGGCGATTCTGCAACTTCAGTCCGAATTTTGCTACAAAATGTGGTTCTTTTGGGGGTGTTTTAAAGGGCCTAAATTGAAACTTTTAAATGCTAAATCTTGATTCAAAAGCACACAAATTAAAGGTACAACATCATAATGTAATCCAATTCGAATTGAATTAAGCCTCAATCATCACTTAATTGCTTAGAACATAAATTCAACAATATAAATTCATCCTTGTGGCTTCTAACTTCACACACTTAACATAGGTATGCCAAAAACATAACATAAACATGAATCTCAATTTGAGAAGCAAGGAAACAAGATGGTGCTTTCATAATTAACTTAACTTGAGTCTAAACTCCATAAATAAGGAGATTATTCTTCCAAGTCTTTACCACACACACATCCAAACCTTCATGTAACATTAAGGGCTTCCTATTTCAAATTGAGGAAGAGACTTAGGTTAGAGAAATTCAACTTACCTTGGCTTCAATTCTTTCTATTATCTCTTGCTCTTGGCCTTTCCCCCTTTCCCTCCAAGGATTGCATACCATTTCTAAGTTTGAGCTTCTCATAGACATATATATATATTCATGCCTAACTAACTACATATAAGACAAACTTTAATCGTTTAATCAGTCCAAAATTAAAATTTCGCAAACATGCTTAAAATTACTTAAAAATTATGCTGATCACGAATATATTACCAATTTTAGATAATTAAGCTGTTAAGGCCTCCAATTTCCAATTCAAACGTCTTGGTGGTGACAGATAATTTTCTTAAGAAACAGATAGGCATCTAAAAACATGGATTTCACTTGCTTAATCAATTTTTTTTTTTCATGGACCATTATAGTAAACATTTAAAAGTACCAATCGAGGGTTGAGAATATAACAGAAATCATGTGCGAGGGTCGGGTTATTACAGTTCTGAATGTGTGTACTCTGAGCTCGGGCGGGCCACTTTTGCGCTCCAGCGGAACAAAATTTTGTATCTGACACTCGAGCGTCAACTCTTCCACTTGAGCGGACTGTGCGTATATCAAATCGGAAAAATGACTTCTTACATTACTTTTTCAGATCTATTCTTCAAAAAGCCCTAAAGTGAGACCCTCTTTCTTTAAAACTTACATTCTCTGTACATTTTCATCTAGATCTAGTGATTTCTCCACCCTATTTCCTTTGTTAAAAAGGTAGAGCTTCTCAAGATCTTCACTTTGATCCGAACAAACTTGGGTTTCGGTGTCTTTGGAGTTTTAACCTTGCTTTGCTCGTCTTCTCTTCTTGAGGTAGGGATTTTTCTACACTCTCATATGATTTTTAACTTAGTTATTTGTCATTGTGTAACAATGGTGCGTTTTAGAAGTGGTTTGATCAAACCTAGGGTTTTGGTATGAAATGAGAAGAGGGGTTTTTTTGATAAATTTAAAATAAATAGGTATGGGGTTTGAATGTAAGGCCATGTTGTGTTAAAATGGTTGATTTTGGTACATGGGTTGATATTTGGAATTGGGGGAATTTGCCCTAATTGGATCAAAATGTTATTTTGTATAAATAATTGAAATTGACATTGGATATGTATTATCTCACACCTTTAGAAATTTTAAATAAACTATCTTTCTTGATATTGTATGTCTGTTTAGAAATAACTGTGTTGGGCTATCGGTGGATGATAGTTATGATTGTTGTATAAATTGCATGAAGATTAGGTAAATTAAAACTAATCTCTTGTTGGCTGTCATTGAATATGACTATGTTAAATACATTGTATATGTATGATTATTTGGGAGGAGAAATGGGATGTACTCTATGTGTGATTATGTTTTAAATACATTGTATATGTATGATTGTTTGAGAGGAGAAAGGAGATGGACTCCACTGTTTGGAACGAGAAATGTGATGGACTCCATTATAATTAAGTTGGCCGGAGTGTCCTAGGTGAAAGTCTTAAAATTTATATATGGGTGTCGATCTCGCTGACGAAATATCTGTAAAATAACAGTTTGAAGTGTTTGTGTGTTGATTGTGGAATTGTAGAACCATTAAGTTGTAGTCTCATTTGGTTATGAAAGAAATAATAAAATTGAATCATGAATTGAAAGGGGTAAATAAACCGAAAATGAATTGAAGGAGAATGGATCAAGAATCGGATTTGGTATCTTATGAATTTATGAAATTATGAATGTTATATCACAAGTATTGTAAATGCACATTGTACTTATATCTCTGTTAAACCTCATGTATTGTGTTAGATTATTCCTACTGGGTTGTAGCTCACCCTATTTAGGAAAAACATTTTCAGGTATTGATGGCATGCCTCTACCAAGGCAATAGCATTGGAGGGACTTTTGGGAAGCAAGAGCTTCTTTGTTTTGTCTCATTTTTGTATAGCCTAGGGCTTTAATTGTATGAGCTAGTCTCTCTTTTGTTGTAACCAAGCCAAGACTTAAAAAAATGTAAACCTATAAGACATTTACTTATGTTATGAAATGAAAGAACATTATACTCTGATTTATGTTGTCATTTATATATGCTTTTGGGTTATATTTGTTGTGTACTTTTGGGGGCGTTACATCGACTCAGAGAAATTTTGACCTTGACACAGAGAAATTTATCTGATATGATCACAGAGAAATTTCAAAATTTCTCTGGTATGATCATAATGAAATTTCATCGAGAGACCTTATCTAATAAAAAAAAATTAAAAATCTTTCCTACTACACAAAGTTAGAAATGAATATTTCACTATTTTTTCTTAAAAAATATATATAATGTTTTCTCTTATAAAAGAAAAATATTATAACAAGTTAATAATCACCACTGACAATCCTTTTCATTCATTTCTATCTCTCAATTTTAATGAGGTGTTATCCGTCGTCGTTTTCATTTATTTCCTAATTTCTCTATTTTGAAGGAGGCGTTAAATGGTGTTATTCATGGCACAGACAGGTGATGCCCCCATCCCGTGTCACTTGTAATTAGTCGAAGAAATAAGCATGTAATTTTGTGTTGAATGATAACAGAACAGTCTGAGATATAATGATTTTATTTGTTGCGACTTAATGAATTAATTATAATTTATTTTAATTTAGAAGTATTTGTCAGATTATTTGATATAAGTCCTACTCACAACTTATTAAGTTATTTTGAAAAGTTGGTTAAAAATTAATTTTTTGACTTTTTTTGTATTTTTTTTTAAAAATGTGTAAAAAAGTAAAATGGTAATGTGACTTAAAATAGGTAAAAAGTTGACTTTTGATTTTTAGTCAAGTTTTCAAATTGAGCCTAAGTAGAAATAACTTAAATATATTGAAAAAAATTGATTATCTAAAAATTATAAAAACGGTGTTTTTAGTTTTTTTTTATAATTATTAAATTTTAATTTACAATAAGTTGCATCAAACAAAGCCAATGTATTGTGATCTATGTGTGGCATGTGACATGTTGTGTCTCATTGACATGGAGTGCTTGTTTTGGAGCTCTTGGTTATTTTACTTGACTTTTTAATTATTTTAACATGGTTAAAAAGTCATGTTTAAAATGATTTTTTAATTTTTTTTGAATAATTGATCTAATGGTTATTATGAGAGAAAAATAAAATAATTATAATTTAGATATAACATTTGTCTTATCAACTATTTTAGTCCCAAAAGTTGCATCCCAAACACATTCTTGATTTTTTGTTTTTGAGAGATTGACACTTCGTTTGACAAAGTGCAAAACACGCCCAAAACAGAGTATAAAATAACAAATCAAAGCAGTCAAAAATAAAGAAGGAGCGGTCAACTGATCAAGCTGATTTTGAGTATTTTTCTTCTCTAGCTATAGACACTTCCGAAATACCCAAAAGAACATCCGGAAGGACATTCTCTTCATGCCTTTAACAAAATAAAATAAAAATTTATTGGACAGGAAGAAGTTACAATGCCCCTCTAATAACACTTACATTTAGATCGTTAGATAAATAATATGCTAAAGAAATAATCCCTTGTAAAGTTGTAATAGAAAAAAACTATTATAAGGAAACTGCTGATGATGCTCTCCAAAGCAGGCGTGGAAAAGGCTCAAGTACTCTACACAACGAATTGGACCACAATTTCCATTCAATGTCAACTTCGATTTGAATTCCCCAAATCAAACCTCCAAAATCCCCAAGGTCTTTTTCTCTGTTTTTTTTGTTTTGTTCATGTGTCAAAGTCAATTTCATTCTGAGAAAAATTAAATTCTCACACACAACAATCATGTCCTCACCATCGCCATCGCCGGAAAAGCTCTCTCTCCTCTCTCCGACGCGGTGGTCCCGGTCGGTGACGGAGACAGTGAACGCCTCTCACAAGCTGGTGATCAGAGGCTACTCTCTCGCCAAAGGCATGGGAGTCGGAAAACACATCGCCAGCGACACATTCACCGTCGGAGGGTACCAATGGGCTATCTACTTCTACCCTGATGGCAAGAACCCTGAGGACAATTCAATGTACGTCTCTGTTTTCATCGCTCTCGCTAGCCATGGCACCAATGTTCGAGCTTTGTTTGAATTGACTCTTCTTGATCAGAGCGGTAAGGGCAATCACAAGGTTCATAGCCATTTCGATCGGTCTCTTGAGAGTGGACCTTATACTCTCAAGTACAGAGGCAGTATGTGGTAAGCTTGGGGTTTTTTTTTTACAGTCATTTTAGTCATTTCAATTGGCTCAATTTTGATCATTAATTTTAGATTTTGCATCAATTTAGTACAATTGATAATGTTGTTTGTTGGGTTTTTTTGACCGAAACTTTTCATTGTATTGGTTAAGGTTAAGTCACTGAATTGATCACGTTTACAATTTTGCTTCTAAAAGTATGATACAGGCCGCTCATGTGCACATTTACTATAAAAAAACAATGCTAACAATTGGAAGCAATTGGACAAAATAAAAAATTGAGGGTTAAAATTGATTCAATTGAAATTATAGGGGCACAAGGGCGAAATTACGGGGACTAACAGTGTAATTTTGCCCTTATTTTTTGAATTGAGCATGTTAAACAAAAATAAAGATGAATTATGGGTATACTTGTTGAGCAAAATATTTCCCTGAAATTCACTTGCTTGATTACAACTTACAAGCCTTGCATGTATGAAAGATTATTGATATGCCTGTTATGCAGAAATATCTCACAGAAAATGTCTTGCTTAATAATGAGCACTCCACACATGAAAGTCCGTCTAAGGTGGCATTTAAATGTAAATTAGTTTTGTTTGCTCCTTAAGCAACAAATATTTAAGTGTCAAAATATTTAACATCTCATCTTGATGGCAATATAAGTGTCAGGGTAAGCACCCGTGTGAGTGGTTCAATCTGAGCTGGTGACGTGCAAAATAATGTATGCTAGATTATAGTATCCATCTTGCCATTAGTTTTAGACCCATCCACGTGGAAAAACATGGAAAAAAAAAAAGAAAAGAGAAGAAGATGCTCACAATCATTGAAGTCCCAAATTTACGTAGTCAAATAGGTATCCATAATGCATGTCAAAGTCTACAAAGTCCCAAACTCCTTAAATGAGTCTAGCCATGGCTTTAGTGAGAGGATCGGGCACCATTCTACTTGTAGATATATGTTGTAGGATCACCCCCCCTCACATAATCATATTTGTAATGTAGTGGAATCAAAGGTGTGTATGTTTGGTTCTACAATGCTACTTGGGATCCCTCGTGTATGCTAAAGCTTCCATGCTATCATAATAAATCACGACGACTTCGTCTGCAAGAGTCTTGAGTCCAAGGCATTAAAGGAATCTCCTTAACTAAACAACCTCTTGTACTGTCGCTGAATAAGTGACATAGTCTGACTCCATCATGGACAAAGCAATGCAAGATTGTTTCTTACTGCACTAATAAACAAATGCCCCACTGAGCACGGATTCTTTACCTGTTGTGGATTTACGCTTTATATTGCTAGCCTAGTTTGCAACATTATACCCTTTCAAAAAAGGAAAAAACAAACTAGTTGTTGGAGTGCCAAACAATCAAAAATTTGAAAGGGTCGTGGGTTGTGAGTTGGGTTGGTCAGTCTATCTAGGTCTAAGCCATCAGGCCAAGATTGGTTTCAAATTCTAAACTGAGGTTGTAAGGCCCTAACCCGGGGGGTGTGGACTAGGCTTGGTTAGCACTAGGCTGGGCCATGAGCTATGTGCCGCTTTTACACCCTTGAGAATACACATTCGCACAATTATGCATTTATCCAAATGCTTCCTATATGTTGCAAAGTTTAAATAGTCCTTAGTAACCTCCTTTTTTCACTTTTACTCCGCTTTGGCATTATGTCCCTGAGTGAAAACAATATGAGGAATTTGTTACTTCTCTAGTGCCCTGTCCTAGTTCTCTGTTAATTGTTGTGTGTTTTTGTGTTTAGGGGTAATTATGTACTCCAAACCTTCTAGAACTCTCTCAATGATCATATTATGTTTCTTTTCCTCTCATTCTTCTTTTGTGCTATATTATCTTTAACTTGGTATCATATATCTACTTTCTTTGTATTGTCAGAAAGGAGATATCATATCTATTTCTCATTTTGTTTCATTTTTTTTTTTTTTGACATCGATATGTAAAAATAAATAAATAAATTTTTTTTTCACTAGTAAGCTTGATTTTTGTGGTTATTTGAGATCAAGCGACCTTTGTTTTGGTATTTTTGTCTATTTTTGTGAGAATTTCTTGGATTTGTAAGTGTTTGATTCAGTTCGGTGGACATGGTAGAAGGTAGCAAGGCCTCCACGAGTAGTGAGGAGTGTGGGTTGAGTTGTGTTGGGACTCTTGTGATAATCCATCTCTTCATATTAGCCCGGTTAAGTTAGATGGTACCAACTATTTGATATGATCATATTCTTGTAGTCTAGGTATTACTGTTCGTCGCCTGACTAGTTATCTTATTGGGGCTCTCAAGGATCCTCTTACTAATGGGCCTGCACAAAGTAAGTGGATTGCAGAAAATGCTCTTGTTATGACTTGGTTGATTAACTCTATGCAGCCTACTATTAGTCGTACTTTCCTATTGATGGAAATTGCTCATAAGAGTTGGACAGCAACAGCTCAGACTTATTCTCATAAAGGGAATGATGCCTAGGCATTTGAATTGAGGAAGAAAATTGGTGGATTGGATCAAAAGGATCAGTCTCTTAAAGTGTATTGTGCCAAGTTGCACAGCTTGTGGTAGGAGCTTGACTATTACTAGAGTTTCCAAGTAGTTTGTTCCACAAGTGCGAGTATGTTCCATAAGATGGTGGAAAATGAATGAGCTGATGTTTTTGTTGTTGGCCTTAATTTGTAATATGATTAGATTTGGGTTCAGATATTGGGTCGAGAGCTTTTTCCCACTTTGCAAAAGGCCTATGCCATTGTTTAGCAAGAGGAGAGTCAGCGTAGTTCTATGGTACATTCCGTTGGTCAGGACCACTCTGCCTTGGCTATTATTCCTACTATGCATGCCAGCAAACTCGGCCATTCTAAGTTTGGGAATAAGGGCAGCTCTCACAAGTTGGTGATCAGAGATTACTTCCTGACCAAAGGCATGGGAGTGGAAGTGGGCAAACACATCACCAATGATACATTCACCGTTGGAGGATATTAGTGGGCCATCTACTTCTACTCATACAGCAAGAACCCTGAAGACAACTTCGTGTATGTCTTGATCTTCATTGCTCTGGCCAGCCACGGCATCAATGTTTGAGCATTGTTTGAATTGACGCTTCTTGCTTAGAGTGGCAAGGGCAATCACAAGGTCAGGTCCACAACCATTTTGATTGCTCTGTCAAGAGTGGGTGTTATACTCCCAAATACAGAGACAATATGTGGTAAGCTAGATTTGTTAGTACATTTTTTACCGTTGGTACTTCCTAATTATTTTTGCAATTGTGTTGCAAAACATTACCTAACATAGGTTTTGGTGCAAAACTCATTTGCATTTTTGTCTTTCTTTTTTCATTGAGCATGTTAAACCAAAAAAAAAAAACAAAAAACAAAAGAAAACAAAAGAAGAAGGAGATATTATGGGTATACTTGAGCAAAATATTCCCTAGAAATTGCCTTGCTTGATTACAAGCCCTCCATGCATGAGGGATTATCAATATTTTTCTTATGCAAAATATGTCACAGAAATTGCCTTTCTTAATTATAAATACTCCACACATGAAAGTTCATCTAAGGCGACATTTAATGTAAATTAATTTTGTTGGCAACTTAAGAAACAAACATTTATCTTGCTTGCTCTCAAAATGTTGAGATATTTAATGTCTTATCTCGGTAGCAATCTAAGCGACAGGGTAACCTCCCATGTCAGTGGGTTGGTCTAAGCCTGGTGACATGCAAAATAATGTGTGGCAGATAATAGTATCCATCATACCATTATATTGATCCATATCCACATGAAAAAGAAATAAGATACCCACATTCATTAAAGTCCCAAATTTACATAGTCAAATAGGTATCAAAATCTCCGAAGTCTTACGTGAGTCTAGTAGTGGCTTTAGTAAGAGGATCAACCAACCATCCTACTAGTAGATAGATGTTGGAGGATCACCTCCCCTCACGCAATCATATCTCTAATGTAGTTCCATGGTACTTGCGATTCCTCGTATATGCTAAAGGTACCATGCTATCACGATGACTTTGTTTGCAATAGTTGTGACTCCCAGTTGCTAAAGGAATAGCCTTAACTAAATAGTCTCTTGTATTGCCATTGAACAAGCGACATACGACCCCATCATGGACAAAGCAATACAGGATTGTTTCTTAGTACACCAAGAAACAGATACTCCACTTAGCAAAAACATTAAATACTATTATTGAATCTTAGGAGTACTAGCAAAGAATTCATTGGGGTTTCACCCCTAACCTTGGCAAAAAATTTAGTAAGCCATGGAGAAGAAGAAAGAAGATCTATATATTTTCAACATAATGTAAGATGAAGGATTCCCCAATGATGAGTCAGTCTTGTACTTATAATAAAAAGAAAACTCTCAAAACTTAATATAATAATAAACTTATTTGACATAATACACAGGTAATTGATACCCAAAAGCTTGGTTCACTTGGCAGTGCACATAACAACACTAATCACGTGGGCTCTAGTGTGGGGTTCCATTAATCAACATACAAACACTTGGACAAGGTAGTAAAAGTGCTAAAGGAACAATTCTCATTTTACTCCATGCAATGTCCTTGTACTAGGCTGCCCACTCATTTAATTCATCGCCTTGCATGTGTTGGAAACAAAGTCCACATTGCTAGTTAATTCAATTAGCATACCCTTTAATGCTTCAAAAGGATCTTGGCTGATGATCAACAATCACATGTGCAGCGGGCCCACTCCTATATTGTCCTTCTATAATTGCCGAATTAATCCTACAAGGTAAATTCAATTTTAGCACACAATTTAGCATAAATGGTAGGAATTATCATGCAAGGAATACAAATTTTGCCTATATAAATAAACATGTTTACACAATATTTAGCATTCATCATAGTTCACCATTAGATTTAAAATAGGTAAGTGAGACAATACTCTCATTATTATTCACATTTCCCCCTTAATTGAAGTAGTTAGTGACAATCTTCTTCGTTAAGATATCTATTAGGTTGTTAGGGTGATTTCTCCCATAAAAGAAACAGGTGTGTGGTTTAAATGGGATGTCTTCTCTTTAGTATATCTACCATGAATTGATGGAGATATCCTTTGTTCTTCTCTCTCTCTCTCCGAAAATTGCGATATGGTTTAATGTATCCATCAATATTTCTGGACTTGTGATATATGCTTTATATTGATATTTAATTCTTTCCTTTCCCCTACTCTCCTACAATATGGATAATCTAAATGTGGGAGTTTAGGGGGTATAAGCGGTTCTTCAGACGGGCTATGCTTGAGACATCGGATTTCCTGAAGGATGATTGCTTGAAAATAAATTGCACTGTTGGTGTTGTGGTTTCAGCTATAGATTGTTCAAGATTAAACTTGATACAGATCCCTGATTCTGATATTGGAGCACATTTTGGAATGTTGTTGGAGAATGAGGAAGGTTCAGATGTTATTTTTGTGGTAGCTGGAGAAAAGTTTCATGCTCATAAGCTGGTATTGGTTGCTCGATCTCCTGTATTCCAAACAGAACTTTTAAATGTAAAAGAAGAAGATTGTCATGAAATTGTTGTTGAAAACATAGAGCCTATGGTTTTTAAGGTAATATCCCCAAGTACTTCTTACTTATTTATTTATTTTGTTTAGATTTTAATGTGGCTCGAGATTTGCATTATACATTTTCATATGGCAATATATTGCACTCCATCCTCTTTTGTTTTCATTTTTCTGACTCCTTCCTTTGTGTCTTGGGCAGGCTGTGTTGCATTTTATATACAGAGATTCTCTGATTGACAATGAAGAGTTGGTAGTGTCAAGTTCATCTTGCATTCCATCTGTATCTGACACATTTGTTGTGAAGTTGCTAGCTGCAGCAGACAGATATGATTTGGCTCGACTTAGACTGTTGTGTCAATCCTTACTCTGCAAGGATATATCAGTAGATAGTGTTGCCAATATTTTGGCCCTGGCCGACCGCTATCATGCTTTGGATTTAAAAGAAGTTTGCCTAAAATTTGCTGCTGAAAATCTTATAGGTATGTTCTTTCTTGAGTTTCCCTTTTTTCTTAACAATGTGAGAAATTCTGTCATATGCTTAGTGGTGTGGTTAGGTAGGTTTTTTTGTTGGGTGAATGGGCTTAGTTCTGATTTTCACAGCCTCTTCCCAACCTTTGCGATCCCTCTGACCTCTGAATTATACTCTGGAAATTTCACAATTGAAAAATGTCAATGGATCACTAAAAGGTGTGATAACTACTATGGTGCAAAGAGGCCCTTTTAATACTGTAAAAGGGCAATCCTTTACCCATGTAACTTTGAGACATTGTTGAATGGGCCGAGCTTGTCCCCAATTCGTGCTCCAATTTTTATCACCTATTTACAAACCCAATACTAGATCAAATAAAAAAATCCAACCCAATATTTAATGGGTTAATGGGTAGACAATGTAAACCTTTGGTTTACAAAACGTCAAGGTGGCTCAAATTTGTTGCTCAAACTGGTCTCTCTAGTCCATACCTAGACTGGAGAGAAGCCATTTCCTTGTTCAATGGAACTTGTTTTAAGCGGACTTTTCAGTAACCCATATTGATAAAACATTTAATTGTTCTGTTAGTTTCCTAAAAGATTTTATAATTCCTCCTTTGTAGCTGTCCAGTTTTCTTAGTCGCTGTGCATTAGTACAAAAAGATGCCCTTTTATTTTGTTCACCTTTAGTTACTTAATCGGGCATAACAAAAATGTAATATATTATACGATATTTTCTACTTCTGTTTCATATAGTCATTGTTTGTCTCTCTTGATGCAGCTGTAATGTGCTCAGATGGTTTCAAATATCTGAAAGAAAATTACCCGCTGCTGCAATCAGAGCTCCTGAAGACAGTGGCCGGATGTGATGAGGAAGAATTTAGCGGTGATGGTGGGAAGACGAGAAGTGTGTGGGCCCAGTTTTGTGATGGTGATGATCCTAATGATGGTAGCATAGGGCAGCAAACATGAGAATGCAAAACCGAGTGTGGAAGTTCAAAGCTTGCGGATCCAGCTTTTTCCGGGTGCTGCTGTATGCTACACAGGTACTATAGAGGTTTGTTGTGTCGTGTCGAGTTGTGTGAACTAGTGGTTATCATTTGTTCCTTTTGTTGTCTATAAGATGTGTATGATATGATGGTAAGGTAATGAACTAGCCGAATGGTCATCTTTGAAGTTGCTACAAATGGTTTGCCCGGCAGATTTTAGTGTACTGTCATACGATTTGATTTGTTGCTTTTCTTGTTTGTCCTGGATTGAGGGCAGGGCCGGATTGGTCTGGGAAAGGAGAGGAGAGGAGTCATCGGGCCTGACTGGGCTGGGACCGGAAAGGAGAGGAGGTGAGGTAGGTGCAATGCAAATTGCCTTTGAAATCTAACATTAGGTGAATTTGTCGAGGGAAAAGAAAAAAGAAAATATATACATATATATATATATATATGTTATGTTAGGAAATGAGGAGAAAATAATAGATGTATGTCAAAATATTCCGTCCGTTTAAACACCTAAACGATCTTATTTTCTTTTCATTTTTCTTTCTTCCTTCCAAATGTAGATGTTAATTTGGGAAGTCATGTTTTTCGAAAATACAATTATAATGAATTTTTACTTATTATGTGAATTATTATAATCATTTTTTTAAAACACAACTTTTAAGACTGAAATCCTGCTTTTAAACACTGACTTTAGAAAATAATTTGGACTTAAAATTGAAAAATGGTTGGTATCCGAATTTATGTGATCCGAATAGTTTGAATATATCAAAATGACGTTATTTTACACTCAAAATGACGGCATTTTGAGATATTAGAGCCATAAAATTTCGGGCTGCTTAGCATTATTGTTTAAAATTTTAGTTTAAAACAACTTCCACTTAAGTAATAAATTGTAAATAAAAAAAACTTGCAATATGATTGGATAACAAAACAAGAACATCGCAGCTCTTTATTTCGCAAGTGTAAATTGGTTGGATTAGGATGGATTTCGCAGAATTTGATCCGATCAACGTATTGCTTATTAATCCCAACCTGATTATTCATTACAAATAAAATTTTATTTTAAATTTTTAAGAAGATAAATTAGTAAGTCTATTAACACACAATCACAATAATCATGAGTGAAACAATCTGAGTGAAACTGTTGTATTATATGATGGGTATTATCATCTAGTATGCATATATTGTTGGTTTTGTGTTTGTAGTCTAGTTGAAGATAAAAATCAAAATCAAAATCAAAATAATAAAAAAAAAATTTTAAAAATACGCCTCAATAATATAATTAGATAAATTTATATTTAAATAGATGAAATTTCTTTGTGAAAAAAGAAATTTATTTGTTAAGAGCTCTGTGAAAATGTTAAGAATCCCAATTACAATAAAAATATTATGTCTTTTATTTTATAAAATTTTAACATTTATCAGACACCTTAAACTAAAAATTTCAATAATTTTAAATTATCTTATTTGACTTTTTAAATATATTTGATAAAAAAGTGAGATTATCTTAAATTATCATATTAAACTTTTTAAATTTATTTGAAACTCTTAAATACTTTTTTTTGTCATAATGGTAACTTTTGAGAAAATTCTGAATATTTGTAAAATAAAATAAATTTATAATTTAAATTAAGTTTTTTAATCTAATAAATTATAAATATTTTTTCATTTAATCTTTAAAAAAAAAAAAAAAACCCTCTCCGCCAATAAAACGTCGCAGTCCAGTCACAATGTTGACATGGCAGAATCCTAATGGTGGATTACACAACCCTTGACGTCATCAACAACAACCCTTCTCTCTCTCTCTCTCTCTCTCTCTCTCAAATTTACATAATATGCCATCATCAGACTCAACCCCAGAATCATCCACCAAACAATCTTCAACTAGTACTAGATACAGAGAGATCTACCACACTCCAATGCGACTCTCCACAGACAAGTTCTTCTTCCTCTCTCTCTTCATCTTCTCTCTCCTCTTTCTCTCCGCCACCGCCCGCCCCTTCGTCCTCGTCCTCTCCCAAGACGATCTCACCGACGCCGCTCCCTCCGCCGCCGATGACGACGGCGCCTCCTCCTCCACCTCCGACTGGGACGAGTTCGGCGACTCCGACACCAAACGCGAGGAGGAGCTCGACCCGGGTCGTGGCGACCGATCTTCGAGCCTGACTCCGAATTGGCTGATCCGGCGACCGACGATGAGGCGATGTACTACTCCGGCGTGACGAAGATGGTAACAGCCGTGAGTTCCGGCGACCCGAGGTTGATGGAGGAGGCTGCGGTGGAGATCGAAGCTGCTGCGGCTGGGGGATATCCTCATGCGCAATCGGTGCTAGGGTTTCTGTATAATATGGGGGTGACTAGGGAGAGGAATGGGGCTAAGGCCTTTATGTACCATCACTTTGCGGCTAATGGAGGCAATATGCAATCGAAGATGGCTCTAGCTTATACCTATTCTCGCCAAGATGTGAGTCCAATCCTCGTCTCTCTGTGATATATTGTTGAATTGGTTTGCTGTGTTCATGTATAAATGTTTATATATATGTGAATTTTTAAAGGATTTTAGCAATTATAGGAAATTTATGTTTTCTGTTTCTGGTGTAGATCTGAAATTGAGGTTCAAGTTGTTGTGACATTGGAAAGCTGGTATCTTGAAATTCTTTGGAAATATGTTAGTTTCTGGTTGATTGGGAATCCTACATGTAAAAATTGTTTGATTATGGAAGGACTTGTTTATGAAGAGTCACGAAAATTTTAAATTTTTGTAATATATGGAAACCCTAGACTCTGAAATTTGTTGTAAAATGTGATTTTGAAATGTATGGAAATGTCAGTATTCCCCCTGGGGAGAATCTGAGTGAAAGCAGCAACCAGAGTGATAGTACCGTGTTTTTTTCTTTTTAATGATCTAGGGTATCTCCCGCCCTCTGGACAGTAGATGTCCTAAAGTTAACGACCGGCCAAACTTCCAGTGGCTGCTTGGGTAATTCAAACTCGAGACTTTTGAATTTAATCCTCAGGTTTATACTGCGTAGCCAACCCTTGAGGTTGTGATAGTAGCATGTGTTAGCAAACAACTCTAAGTTAAACTTCTCTTTTTTTATTTTCTAAAATTTTGATGGCCATAGCGGGGGTGTGGCGCTGGTTGGTGATGGGGCTGGGTTGATTTTGGTGGTAGGGCTTGTGGTGGGGTGAGCTGAGGTGCTAAAAGAGGAGGAATAGAATTTTTGCGTGAGTGAGAGGAGGTTGGTATTGATTTGGGGTTTGCAAAGAGAACGCGGGAGAAAGGGAGTCGTTTGGGTATTTTAAAAAATGAAATTGTTGATGCCAACAAAATCAATCAGTTTTCTTATCCATTAGACTTAACGGAACTAGTATTTGTTATATGATTAGAAATCTTAGGGGACAGGATGTATTTTCCGAGACATGAGGGAGTGTTACCTTGTTTGTTTTCACTTTTCAAAAAATACTTTTCAGAAAATTCTACTTTCTTATTTTTCGTGTTTTTTTATTTTTACTGAATTTTTTTAATATTTTAAGTAAATTTTTTTACTTTTTAGACACACCTAACATAAATACACCTAAAAAGTAAAAAAATTGTAAAAAAAATCTTTTAAAAATTCACTGAATACCAAAAATACAAAAAAAATACAAGAATTCAGTACATTTTTTGTATTTTTATGTATTTATTAATTTTTTAAAATATTTTTTCACTAATTTTTTACTTTTTAGATACATCTAAGTAAAGTGCATCTAAAAAAGTAAAAAAAATGTTTAAAATTTAAAAAATATTCACTAAAAATAAAAAAATACGAAAACCAAAAAAGTTAGTTTTCAAAAAACTTAATTCAAAAAACTCAAACCAAACACATACATTGGTATTTTTCATAGTCCTCAATTACTATTTGTAATTTGTCCAAAAAAAATATTCACTTTGTTTAATTTCAGTTTGCAGAATTTACCTTTTAGAAAATTTTACTTTGTTGTTTTCATTATTTTTTTTTGTTTTCACTAAATTTTTTAAATATTTTAAGCGATTTTTTTAATTTTTGGACACATTTAACATAAATACACTTAAAAAGTATAATATCTGTGAAAAAATCTTAAAAAAATTCACTAAATACCAAAAATATAAAAAAAAAATAAAAAAATACTAAAATTTAGTACATTTTTCGTATTTTTGTGTATTTATTAATTTTTTAAAATATTTTTTCACAAATATTTTACTATTTAGATACATCTAAGTAAGGTGCATCTGAAAAAGTAAAAAATTCCCTAAAATTTTAAAAATATTCACTAAAAACAAAAAATATGAAAAACAAAAAATTCAATTTTCAGAAAATTGAAACCAAACACACTTATTATTATTTATAATAGATGAATATGCAACTGTCAAAAAATGTTTAATTCTTTTCCTCTTTTTTTCTTTCTTTTCATGTAGTTAGACAAGTTCTTTATTATTTTATTATTGAGCTTGTATAAACAGTTATTTAGGCTTCAGTTTCTATTACAAAATTTTCATATATGTCAGTTCACTTATGTTTCCTTTCCAAGCTATAACTAGGAATAACACAACAAAACAAAAAATTGAGATTGCTTCTCATTTTGTGCAATAGTTGCAACAGTTTATTTTATGACGGGAAAGGAATCTTCACTCTTAGATGTAGCAATTATTGAACCACATTCAATATTTCATGAGTGGAAGCCCTAGCTACAGAAATGATTGTGGAAAAATGTAATATTTGGTTCCTGCAATTTTCCAGTTTGTTGAATATTCTTGTTTTGATTGGTTGCAGATGTATGATAAAGCTGTCAAGCTATATGCTGAATTGGCGGAGGTAGCGGTCAATAGCTTCCTAATTTCAAAGGACTCACCTGTGATTGAACCGATCAGGATTCATAATGGAGCAGAGGAGAACAAGGAGGCCCTAAGGAAGTCCCGAGGGGAGGAGGATGAGGATTTCCAGATCTTGGAATACCAGGCACAGAAAGGAAATGCTTTAGCCATGTACAAAATTGGGATATTTTACTACTTCGGGTTGAGAGGACTGAGGCGTGATCATGTCAAGGCATTGTCATGGTTTTTGAAGGCTGTGGATAAGGGTGAACCAAGATCCATGGAACTTCTTGGGGAGATATATGCAAGGGGAGCTGGAGTTGAGAGAAATTACACTAAGGCATTTGAGTGGCTTAAACGTGCATCCAGACAGCAACTTTATTCAGCTTATAATGGGATGGGGTATTTATATGTCAAGGGTTATGGAGTGGACAAGAAGAACTACACCAAAGTAAGATAATTTTGGTCTCTTATTCATGCAAATATTTTATTGCTGTTTGGCCTGCTTCTTAGTATAGATTTGGTTTTAGCTTTCTTATACTTTCTTGGTTGAGTTAGTTATGTGTATGTCATTCCTTTTACATTTGCTTTATCTAGGCTACTTTTGTATTTCTTCTTTGCTCAAAATACTTTCTTGCTCAATCTAATTATGCTTCCTCCGAATTGGTGGACTTTATTGTTAAGGGTATTGCTATTGATTAGTTGCTGAGGCTGCACCAATCCATACACGTAGAGATGCTAAGCTGCCTCTACTATGAATACATCTGTCTCTATGTCTGAACCCTTAGCAGGTTTTATTCTAGCATTGAAAAAAATTCAAGTGGAACTGATGCATAACCTTCCCCATAATATAACCTGCTCTATACTATGTTGAATTGTTGACCACTAACAAATGTAAAAGCTTAAGCAATTAGAGAGGATAACTTTATTATTTATATCCTCAACACAAATAATTGTTGGAAAGTTTAGTTATCTCTTGTTTGGACAAGAAGTTGGAAGAGGATGTAGAAGAAACTTGGTTCAGACCAAAATGATTGAGTACAACGGATATATTTCAAAAAATATCAAAATAATAGATAGTGGCTCGGTGTCATTGAGCACTTTATAAAAGAAACTATGTCCATACATTTGTAAGTGGACTGCAAGTGTCGTTTTTAGTAATGGATGCATCCCCTACCAAAATAAATAAATAAACACGCACTTGCCTCTGACTCTTTTCCTTTGCACCTTTAAATAGGTTTTATTATACTTACTTCATCACAATTAGAGAGGAGAATCGTCAAGGGAATCCTACCCAATAATTAGATCCTCTTCTTTACTCAGAACTTTTCATTCTCACATGTGAACACGGTTGAATAGAGTTGGACCTAGGAAGAGCTTGTTTAGAAAAATACCACTGCAATATTTTTTTCTTTGTGCTTAAATTTTTAAGAAGCTTTTCCCTATTGTTCCTTGCAACTGCAGCTTGCTCACTTGTGGTTCTTCTGTGTCTGTCTAAATAGATTAATTTCAGGGTTTGTGTAACCTGCTGATTATTTTGCATTACAGGCAAAAGAATACTTTGAGAAAGCTGTTGAGAATGAGGAAGCTGGTGGGAATTACAATCTGGGAGTGATGTATCTCAAAGGCATCGGTGTAGAAAGGGATGTAAAGGTAGCATGCAAATTCTTTATACTGGCTGCTAATAAGGGTCAACCCAAGGCATTTTATCAGCTGGCAAAGATGTTTCATACTGGTGTGGGGCTCAAGTCAAACCTCCCTATGGTAAATCTGAATGCATGATCTTTTTTCTGTTTCTGTTTGTTTGCTATGCTTTTTTACCTTTAGTGTCTTTGTATCTATTTTGGTCTTTACTTACCTTAGAACCTTACTACTTTATTTTTACTCATGTTTCCTTTCATTTTGTTTTGGTTTGGTTTTGGTTTTGTTTTGTTTATATCTCCTTCTGTCAATGCCAGTTGTCCCTGGAGAATGGTTGGACCAGATAGCCTTTTGGTTTACCAAGTGACTGACTTAACTTCGAAAGAGTTGCTCACAATTGCGTTTGAGAAGTGTCAATTGTTATACATTGTAGAAAAAGTACATAAATATTGTGGAACCTAATGTTAAGCCCCTATGTAGTTTGAAATGAAAATGCTACTCATCTGATCTTATATTTTGTCTCTTGAGAACAAGAGTGACGTGAGAGGCTTGGGCAAAGGATGGGAAAAAAGGACATTTTTCTGTTTAGTGCCTTCCTATGCTTTGATAATCCCCATTACTCTCTCTCTCTCTCTCCCCCCTTGCTCCCCTCTCTGTGACAAAATCTTTTTATTCACTTTTCAATTTAATAAAAAGAAATGTAAGAAATAAAAAGACTCTGTTCACCTGCTGTTCCATTGAAAGGGAATATGGTTAGTATTATTTATTTTGATGTGTTACCGTTACTAATTTGCTTGAACTTTGAGTTGATCTAATTAGTATAATAGCATGTAGTGTCATTATAATCCTTTTGATTATACACATTTTACATGCTGTTGCTCGTTCTTCTTAGTAGACTTTCATGTTACATTTCAATACAGAGGGAAATTGCTTTAGTTGAAATTGTTTGATTCTTCTTATTGGACTTTCATGTTACATTTCGATACAGAAGGAAATTGCTTCAGTTGAAGTTGTTCATAGGATAACTGACAAAGTTTTGATGACTTAGTGAATTTTGATCTCTCTATGCCTAACCCTTGTGTTTTTCTTATCAAGCAGTTCTTTATTTTGATTTTGTAGCATGTTTACATACATAAATAGGCTGACAAAATAAGGCTTCAAATTTACTCTTGAACTCAGCTACTGTCTTTGTTCCGGGTTTGTACAAAGTCAGAAAAAGGTTTCTAGTGATCTAATTGCCTTTATAATATTTAGTTGGTAGAAATCATATTTGGCTCTCTTCTGGATCATAATGCTTACATGTTCTGGTTTAATGTATGACTTTTTTATTGTCTCGTCTGTTGAATTGATTATGAATGATATTAAGATGAATACACATCCATGCATCTGTTCACGGTTGAGTCCTGCTTGGTTTCAGGCAACTGGATTATACAAGCTGGTTGCGGAACGTGGACCGTGGAGCTCCTTGTCTAGATGGGCATTAGAGTCGTACTTGAAAGGTGATGTGGGCAAGGCATTTCTATTGTACTCAAGGATGGCTGAGTTAGGCTATGAGGTGGCACAAAGTAATGCTGCTTGGATTCTTGACAAATACGGCCAGCGTAGTATGTGCATGGGAGAATCAGGTTTCTGCACTGATACAGAAAGTCATCAGCGTGCACATTCTTTATGGTGGCAAGCTTCTGAGCAGGGTAATGAACATGCTGCTTTGTTGATCGGTGATGCATATTACTATGGCCGGGTATGTAACTCTAAAGGAGTTAGGATTTATGGTGTGGGATTTATAGTTATTAAGACTATAGTTCTTATTCTGTTTTATATTCTACTTCAATTTTCAGGGTACGGAGAGAGATTATGAGCGTGCCGCAGAGGCTTACAAGCATGCTAAATCCCAGTCCAATGCGCAAGCCATGTTCAACCTTGGATACATGCATGAACATGGTGAAGGGCTTCCCTTTGATCTTCATCTTGCCAAGCGTTACTACGATCAGGCACTAGAGATTGATCCTGCAGCAAAGTTGCCTGTAACACTGGCCCTTGCTAGCTTGTGGGTACGAAAGAACTATGAGAACAGTTTCATGGTGAGTTTCTTTGTCTCAAATACCTGGTCATCTTCTTCAAAATGCAGAAATCAGACGTAAATATATAATAAATTGTTGGAATAAGTATAATTTTGGGTTGGTTTGTTGAAATTGGTAAATAATGCCGTGTTGGAATTTATTCTAGGTGGATATGATTGATTCACTGCCTGATGTCTTTCCCAAAATGGAAGCATGGGTGGAAAACGTGATCATGGAGGAAGGAAACGCGACAATACTCACTCTCTTCGTCTGCCTACTGACAGTCCTTTACCTTCGTGAGCGACAACGCAGGCATGCTGTTGCTGCTGCTGGTGCCGGGGAGGTGGTCCCACAACCACCTATTGACCTTGTTGCTCGGTAAGCTTTGTAGTGCAGAATGATGTATAGTTGTTGGGTTCTCCTCCAAACCAGACAGAGAGCAGTCTTGGTTGTTTTGGGCATGTTGCAGATTAGAGAGGCTTTGAGGCAAAGAAACAAGAAATGTGCCCTTTCATTAGCTGAGATTAACTTGTATTTATTTAACATAGATTTGGCACATGGAAGAAAAGGTCCACTTATGATTTTTATTTTGTTTTATTTTTGTGCGTCATTTATTTATATTTACAGAAAGAAATAACCAAAGTCATGTACTTATAGTCAGACTTTCCAACCTCTTTTTGTTTTTGCTTTTTATGTTCCTTTTCTTTTTCTTTGTTTTTTTGGACCAAAAATTTTATTAGGCTTTGTTTTGAACTTGAATTTGGTGGGGGCAAATTGAGGAGGAAAGTGAGAAATTTTTGTTCTGTCTTTTTGTCCTATTTTAAGAAACTTTAGATTAAAATGACATGAAATTATAAGAATTCATGGAAAAGGAAAGGAGTGATATTTAAAACTAAAAATTTCTCACATACTTCCATCATAATTTCTCTCATAGTGTTTTTCCTCTGCATTATTCTCATTTTTTGACTCACCAAATTTACGACCTAAAGAAAAGAAAAAGTTACACAAACAAATTTTTTTAACATAACTAGTGTGCCACTGAGCGGTTAAATTAGAATTTGTAATGTGACTCAATTTATACGTGGTTTAGTTTTTCCAGTTTAGTTTTTCCAGTTTTTTGCAAGTTAATAAGAATCGGCAAGATCTCTTTTTCTTGCTGCTTGGGTCTCCCTTGGTTAGCTAGAATAGATGGGGCAAGTAGGGGCTTATGGTCCACGCATTAAAGCATAGCATTATTTCAGTCTGAAAAAGCGACTCTTTTAAGACTGATTTGATAACAAACCAAAGAAAAATGCTTGTTAGTCCAAAAAGGAGCAGCTTGAATGGCCCGAATGGGTGTTGGCCGGTTGTCTACCGAGATGATCGCTCGGACGACTGGATGAAAGCTTGTCAACCGTGGTTGTCACTTTTATCGACCGTAGCTGTCAGCCTCCTCGCCGGACATCTGCTTGGACGATCGGCAAGGTAAAATTTAGGCCATTTGAGTCAACCACGTTTTCGGGCACCTAGCATTGCTCCAAACAAAAATGACTCTTTTTGTATGCATGCTTCAAAACTTAAAAACCCTCATTTGTGTCTTATTCTTCCCCATCCAACAATAAAAAGTTTGTTTATGGAGAACTACTCTCAAACAAAATATAGGAATGTCTTTTGAGTTACGCTATGGTTACAGGGATTAGTTTAGCTGATTGATTTCTAAATAAATAAATAACTGACATATTCTAAAATTATAGTGAATAAATTTTGCAATGATATTTTGGAAATCTTAAACATTTTCCTTTAACAATACCTCCCTTCTAAGATTATTTATCCATTATGCATGGGATAATTTGTCTAAACCACAAAAAAAAGTGAAGAAGACTTGTTTATCTTAATTAGCTTGCTCAAAATTGAGGTTTTAAAAATAAAATAAATAAAGTAAAAACCAGAAAAACATAATCTGTGAATATTTAATCTGCCATTGAAATAGGGGACCTTGGGCAGACCACTCTTTTGAGCAACAGGATAGAACAATTCACATAAGATGCCTAAAATACTTTGGATTTTAACAACTAACAAATGCTTTGGGTTTTTCATCAAAGGAACATGTACTTAAAATACTTTCGAGGAAACAAAAAACAATCGGAGAGGCCGAAACCACACAGCCCAGGCCAGAAAGCCACAGAATTTATCGGTTTTTAAAATTACAAACAGAAAACTATAGCCACCTTTGGTTATCTTCTCTCTGCTTGTCGAATTCGAATGCCCCAACAAGTTATCTCGTGGGTACTTTTGCGCTCTCGTGATCATCTCCATTTATAAATAAACATGCTCAGGATTTGTCCAGAAGCTACCTAATTAGGACGATGCCAAAGCTGGTCTTCATACTGTGTCGACACGTCTTTGGGGCGTTCACAATCACATTTCAGGCACACTATGTTCTTTCTGTAATTCAAGAAATCACATCTACAAAAAAAAAAAAAAAAAAAAAATCCATGCATTAATGGCTTTTACCACTCAACTTTGTAATCAAACTTCAACTCTGTGTGTGTGTGTGTGTGAGAGAGCGAGAGAGAGAGAGAGAGAGAGAGAGACTCACGAGGGGCACTCCCACTCTCCAGGATTCAGCTGTCTCTTGGGACGTTGCTCTCGGCATCGTAAACACTTTCTGTTGCTAGCAAAATTCATGAACCCACACCTGCAAACAACAATAAGGTGAGTGGTGTAGAACCAAAAGAGATGGAGGGGAACACACAACAGCTAGTCTTTTCTCAATCTCAATGTATCTTACTAATCAAAGCTAAATATTACAATGTCAAAAACCTAATATAAATAGACCACAAAAATCCAAATTTAATTAGAAAACTATCCTAATATTCGCATTCTAATATTATGTAATTAAAGCCACAACATACTTGTCCATCAAAATATGGCAGTAAAATTAAGCATTATTCCACGGTATGTTTCTTAACAGGTGGAAAACAATAACAAACTTACTGTGGGCAGTTCCAATCTCCCTTCTTCATTTCAACATCATCCACACTAACCCTCTTAGGGCCCTCCGTTTTGCATTTCAAGCACCGTACATTTCTAGAAAAATTCATGAAACTGCATCTGCAACAAAATATGCAGGGCATCATTCCCATAAAAAAATATATGAAATTCTTAAGATGCAAGCATTTTATGACTCCAACAAATAACTATATTAAAAAGGTTTCTGAAACTCAAAAATATATAACAAAAAAAGTGGTATATAAGCAAAAATATAAAAGCTTTCGTATGTATCTTCAATTTGTTGACTAGGGTTGAGGCTCTATTTATTTGGGGGGCATTGATAGGAGTGCCAGCACACAAGATTATAATGGGCTTCATTATATTGAAGGGTTGATATCACATTGTTAACAAATCAAGCAAAATTGAAAGAGGATTGTGCCTCGATGCACCTTGTACGCCTCAACTGTGCTTCATTAAAGTCACCTTGCCCCAGGAGTGCTTAGGCACACCTTGTGCCCTAGGCGCATACGCTTTTGATAACACTGCTATGAAGAATAAGTCAACTGATGTAAAACCAACAAATTAGTGTTAGCATCTGTGAGAAAGGAACAAGCAACCAACCAAGTACAAGAAAGCTTCTCACATCCAACAACTTTAGGTTAAGAGAGAAAGGAGAGAAGAATGTTACAAAAGCAGAACATAGGAAAAGATGGGGAAGAAGTCTAACAAGAAGAAATTAGGAAGAGTGTGCGCAACCATCTTTAATTTCTTCTAATCCAATCAAAGCCCTTAATGTTGTAGAACCAAATATATGAAGAAAAATTCCATGTTGTATGGAATCGGTATACAGCAGTGTGTGCCAATGCATTGGATTCATCTAATCCCATAATCTTAGGACTTGGGGACACTGCCCAATTATCACTATGCCTAACTAATCTTCATTTGTTAACTTAAGGTAAAAATAAGATTTTCTCTAAAATAGCTGCCTAAACACGAGTAACTCCACTAATCTGGAAATATCCAATTACTAATAGAAAATAGTTTTGAATGTCCTATACAAATTCAAGTGTACTAGATACATTTTCCATCACTTCTTTGCAGAGTGACCTTACTATCATATCCCACATCCATACCCATATCCTGTCTTGTAGCACCAAACATTGGTGCTTTTGGTGCTTCTCACATCTTGACAAGTCCATATAATAAAAAGCCTAATGATGTAGGATGAGCAGGGGATTACTCCCCTACTAGTAGTAAGCCTAAATTAATGGAAAACAACAAAAGGATTCTACTTAGGACTGCGTACGGTTAGCATTTATGGAAGAAAGGTGGAAAAAATATATAGGGTTTTTTAAGGGTTTGTGTGTGCTAATAAAGGGGTAAACTAACAATTGTTGAAAATGCAAGTTGCATCTCTAACAATATGACAGAATAAGGATAGAGCAATACTGCTGAAACAATCACCAGGAAAAAAAGTTAAAACATAAATAATTTTCAAGTATATCACTATTACGATAATTGAGAACTTACTCGGGGCAGATCCAATCTCCTTTCTTCATTTCGACATCATCGAAACCAACTTTTTTAGGGCCATCTTCTTTGCATTTAAGGCATCGTTGATTTTTAGCAAAATTCATGAAGTTGCATCTACAAAGAAAGTTCAAGGACATGAGTTCATCAATTGAAGAAAGTTTGTGAGACAGTGACTCAATTGGAATGCAAGCAATAGCTAAGTAATGAAAGATGGGGAGAAAAAAAAAACATATTCAGACTACATGTACTGAAAACTGCATTTGTTCATCAAGGGCATACATTTCAACTTCAAGAAAGTTACTTGAAGCTAATCATAGAAAGACAAGATTCCAAGACAACTCCCCGGGATCCAAAACCGGCATTTTTTGTCCATCTTCTTTGTTGAACCTACTTAAAGCTTCCAAATCACTAACGAGAAAAAGGTAAGAGAAATATAGATTATTAATGGCTTAATGAGTCCCCTTGGCATTTTAAGAGTCACCTGGTTTGGGTTCTGGCCTCAGTTTCATCACTTCCTTGAGACAATTTCTTCCTAGGTGCAACCACGGTGAGGAGATGAAAGGTCAAAGTGAAAGGAACAAAGAAGTAGCAGGAAAGGCAAAGAGGTACTCATAGAAGGGGGGAAATAACCTTTATAAATGATGATTGGCCGTCAAACTAATGTTCAAGGTGACAGGGGTTTCTAATTGAAATTTGAACAATAGAAGAATCCTAGATTGCCATGTGTATATTGTCAGCTGAAACCTTTTTTGTCCTTGAGAACCGAGAATCAATCTCATCATAGACATCAAATCAAATGCATCCTCATCTGCAGCATTTTTATTTTTTTTTTGGGGAGGGGGGTGGGTGTCATAAAAAATAAAATAAAATAACCAAGATTGACTTACTTGGGACACATCCAATCTCCCCTCTTCATTTCAGCATCTGTAGAGAATTCATCATTGATAAAATTTAGAGACCGTTCCTTCTTATGGGAAGCTTGTACTGCAGCTTTCGGAAGTGTATGATTAGGTGAAGTTTCACTGAGTACAATCAAGTCCGAAAGCAAATTTCTTGCGGATGCTTCAACAAGAGCTCTACCAGGGGGCATTTCCCCACCGGAAATAACAAGTGGATCCAGTGCATAGAACAACAAGATACGCACAACATCCACTGTGCGTGCTTCTGCTTCAGTTTCTTTTAGTATAACATAAGCTCTATCACATGATCCTCGCAGATTGCAAGCACTACATACCTGCACTTTAGTACTCGTGTCAGTCAGACCAAAAAAAATCAACTAAGTTAAATGCTTGATTAATTACGATACGCACAATATGTTTTTCACTGATAACCCAACTGATAAATGCTTGATTAAGTAATGGAGGAACTTACATCTCCTTCGTCAAGTCGCACATATGCTCTCAACCTTTTAGCTGAATTAACAGCTTTTCGTAAAAGATTAGGACACCCACTCTCCACAACTGTCTGAATATCTTCCCTAGACAATGATCTGCATAACAAGAAGAAAATAAACAAGCGAAATGCTAATCACCGCCCAACGTGCAGGGGTTAATGATGTCCTATTTGTAAAAAAAGTGTACAGAAATATTTATATAGATAGTTACGTGTAGGTCCTAATAAGTGACTTATTATCTAATAGGTCCTATGAAAAAAATTTGTTATAAAAAAAAGTTACTAATTATAAATTTTAGCAACAATTTATAAAAATCACGACAAAAAAAAATCACTAATTGTTAATTTTTCGCGACATATATAAAAAATTATTTTTAGCAACAATTTTACCGAGTCTTATTTTCAATAGCACTTATAGGAATTAAGTCCACTATTACGAACTATTGATAGTTTACCTATTTAATTTATTATTACAATTGTACGAGAATGTGCGAAATGTGTATTGAATTTCTAACTTAAAAACATTATTTGATCCCTAACAAACACCAGCTGGCCATTTCTAGCAGGACCCAAACAAAGGTCTTAAAACTTAAATACACATATTCAGCTTCACTATGTTGAGTTTTTGGGTCTTTGGGAAACAAAAGACACAACCATCATAACCCTAAAATTTTGAATTCCCTTTGTTTTCTTCCAAATTTTCCGAGAAAACCAAAACGGAAAATAATACCCTTACTTGAAAATGTCAAAACGGTCACGAGCGAAGCTGAGAGAAGCGTCCTTCAATCCATTCATGTCCTTGTAAAAACCTCCACCACCACCACCATCCTCACCCTCCTCCTCCTCCTCCGCCGCCGCAGAGGAAGAATTTCCGGCGAAGTAGCCTTTGGCCTTCAAGCGATCGACGAAGGCGACCCATTCGGGCCACGGGTGATGAGAATCGGAAGAAGAAGTTTCTAGGCTGTTGCCGGAGATATTATCTACGGCGGCGGAAGAGGAAATGTAGCGGCGGAACCGTAGGGGTGAGAGACGAGGAGAGAGGAGGTTGTTGAATCGAATTGGATGGGGTGGAGAGAGAGATGTGCGGCTATGGAAGATTGAAGCTCCCAAGAGAGAGAGTAAACGCGAAGCTGACATCTTCAGAGGAGAGAGAGAGAGAGAGAGAGAGAGAGAGAGAGGGTTTTGAAGGGTTTAAGGGACTGCGAGGAGGAAGGAGATAGCTTAGGGAAACTTACGTGTTTGGTTTCAATTTTATTTTTAATGAGCCATTTGTTAGGGTTTAAGTTAATTTATTATTTGACTTGTATAATTAATTACGGCAATGCTACGTAGCTCAAATTTTGTGGCTCAAAAGTGGCTCAAATGGCCAAAACGACGTCGTTTTGAGTACAGAACAACATAAAAATGGCCAAAACGACGTCGTTTTGGCCATTTAAGCCACTTTTGAGCCACAAAATTTGAGCTACGAGACATTTTCCAATTAATTAAGAGGATCTCCACGCTTAAATTTTTCATTAAATTTATGTAAAAATTTAATTTGATATGATGCAGTTTAATTTTTTCATTAAATATGGACGGTCATCTGCCTGGAGCAAATTTTTATCAAAACTTTCCGAATTTGATTGTCTGATTGGTTATCCACTCGGTCATTCATCAACGATCACGTGTGAACAGGGAATCTGGATCCTCGGCTGCCCTTCCCAGCCGCCCTCCCAGCAGCCCTCCAAAACGACGTCGTTTTGGAGGATATTTTTTTTTTTTTTTTTTCTACTTTTTTGATTCGATAACAGAGGGAAGGGGAGGGGAAGAAGAGAGAGAGAGATGGGAAAGGAGTGGAGCGAGGATTTGGGCGAGAAATCAGAGAGAAGCAAAGTAATCTGGACAAAACTTTGCTTCTAATGCTCTCTCAATCTTGATTTTGCCCCCCTCCGTCCTCTCTCTCTCTCCTTCCTTCTTCCCCATTCTTCCTTCCTTCTTCCCCATTCTTCCTTCCTTCCTCTTCTCTGGTTCTGTTTGTCTTTCTTTTTTTTTTTTTGAAATTTTTCCCCAACAGCCCTCTGAGATCGTTTCTTCATCGAAAGCGGAGAGTGAAACTGAAAATGGTCTCTTGAAGAAGCCTAAGTGTGCTTCATCCAATGAATCTGAGCCCAAAGTTGTTGAAAAAAGGCAAGAAACTGAAGAAGAACAAGTTGATCTTTTCAATTTATATATATATATATATAAGAACAAAAATCTGAGAAGAAGAGAAGAGAACAATTTTGAAGAAAAAATTGAAAATTTATATATATATAAATCAAATTTTGATTTTTGAGAAATCCAATTTTGAACATTTATATATATATATATATATATATCCAGATTTTGAGAAAATCCAATTTAATATTTATATATATATATATAATGGTCTATTTCTCAGATTTTGAACATCCAATTTTGAACATTTATATATATATATATATATATTCAGATTTTTGAACATGCAAATGATAAATCAAAATCTCACATTTATATATATATATACAAAAATCCAGATTTCCCAGATTTTTCCAGATAAATCAAAATTGAACATCCAGATTTTTTTCTTCAATATTTTCTCAGATTTCTCAGATTTTTGTATATATACATATATATATATATATCTCAGTTCTTCAAGAGACCATTTTCAGTTGCCGATCTTGACTCCATCACCTCGAGATTTTGCTTCTGGGTTTTCTCTCAAACCCCCGCAGATTTTGATTTTTGATTCTTTAGATTTTGGGTATCTCATAATTGTACTGATTTGGTGGATTTGTTTCTGTACATAACTCCACCATTTCTCCCCTCTTCTTCTCCTTTCCTCTCTCTCTTCCTCCCCTCCCCTCTGTTATCGAATCAAAGAAGAGAAAAAAAAAAAAAAAAACCCCTCCAAAACGACGTCGTTTTGGAGGGCTGCTAGGAGGGCGGCCGGGGAAGGCTGCCGAGGATCCGGATTCGTGAACAGGATGAAAAATTGAATACTCTTTTAATTTGATAAAAATCTTAGATATGTTTAGTTTGGCTTTGTAGAGTAATTTTGAGAATTTTTTTTAAAAAAAATTTGTTTGATTTGTAATTTTTTTAAAATAATTTTCAAAATCACTTTTTCTCTCTTACACATCATTTAATCACTTTTTCTCTCTCATTTCTCCTTCTCAATCACTTTTTCTCTCACACACATCTACTCAATTACAACAAAATATCAAATCATTCCAAACTCCCAAACTCCAAAACTACTTTCAAAATATACAACCAAACAAACTAAAAAAAATTTTAAACTCTTCCCAAAACAATTTTTAAAAACTACTCTCTCAAAACCAAACTAAACATACCGTTTTATTTTGCCATCATTTAATATGCATTTGATGACACGATTAGAGCTTAAAAAATTAGCATTTTTTGACAAATTTAAATTTGATAAAATATTTGAGTAAGGGTTAGAAATGGTCTAAGAAAATTATGTTTGGTTTGATTTTTAAATTTTTTTAGTGTTTTTTTTTACAATTTAATTTTTTAATAATATTTTTTAGATGCATATAATCAACGAAAATGCATCCTACCCCAAAAAAGTGACATTGAAAGGACAAAGGTCACGTGCAATCAAGGATTGGAAGGAAAAAAAAACAGGCCAATTGCACTGCGTCACCTCAGTCGACTTCAGGTGGGGTGTCAAGTTGTTGTATAATCAATTTACATTTAAAAAGTACAATAAATATAAAAAAAAAAAAGCACTCAAAATTAAAAGAAAAAAATTAAACAAAAAAACGTGTACATTTTTTGTTCGAAATTTTATATTTTAGTGTTTTTTTTATATTTTAATATAAATTTTTGTTTAATTACTTTTTAGATAAATCTAGTCTTTATGTATTTAAAAATTAAAAACAAAAACTAAAATATGAAAAACATAAGCAGTGTTTGGCAAGTTGGTTTTTGGGTTTTTTTTATTTATTTTTTTCACTACAAGACAAATGTTTTACAAAACCAAAAAAAATCAATCCAAACAAAATATCACATCAAACCCCATAATCATTTTACTTTTTCTCTCACAAATATCACATCCAACCACAAAAAATTCAACTATCTTTACAAACACAAAAAAAGAGTTCTCCAATAATATCTTATAATTAAAAAAACTTACAAAAAAATCTATTTCTCAAACACCCACATAATAAGACAAACATGTTTAAAAATAATTTATGGAAATGTAAACTAAACAAAATTTGTTAATCCAACATCGATTATTATACTATTGGACCATTTTATTTATATAACTTATATGTTTTTAAGAATAGACCGTTTATATGTTGAAAAATATTTTGTAAGTCAAATTTATGTAACTTAAATGGTTCGAAATATCAAAACAATGTCGTTTTAGATCTAAAATAATATTATTTTGAAACATTCAAGCCATTCGGACTATAAAAATTAAGCATTGTTGATATATGTTATAATATGGATGTGGTTTGATTTTAGTAATTTTTTATTTTTTTATAAAATGATGTATAAAAAAATAAAAAGAATAATGTGATAATTTATAATAATTTTTTAAACTAAAATTATAAGTTATCAAACAAGGCTTTAGATATAAGATCATAAAAAAAAAATTACGAATTCTTTTGATATAATTAAAAAAAAAAACCCACAAAATTAACAAATTGGGGAAAAAAATGTGATGTATTTAGAAGTTATTAAACAGCCACGCAATAGCCAGTAGGCAGTCTCGTTTGGAAAGGCCTCGAAGCGTAAATTAAAGGTAAACTAGCAATAGGTTAGGTTTAATTTTTATTAAAATTTATTTAATAAATTTTAATAAAATTATCGTTAAAAATAATTTTTTTATAATAATTTTTTATATATATTGTTTAAAATTAATAATTTGTAACTTTTTTACCATAATTTTTATAAATTATTCTTAAAATTTATAATTAATGACTTTTTTTATAACAAATTTTTTTCATAAAACTTGCTAGACAATAAACTCACTTATTAGGACGTTCATGTAATTATCCTAAGGTCAAGTTTGGCATTTACTAAATAATACAAAAAGTTAAAAAGTCATTATCCTTTTTAAGACACATCATCTTATTTAAATCACATCAACTCTCTAACACATCACATCAAATCCAACCTATTTAAAACCAATAAATAAAAAAAATACATTTTTTTTTTTTTTTTTTTTAAAACAACCCAAACCAACCATAAATTAAATTGAATCGACTTTTTTCTTCGATCTGAAAGACAAACCCAAAAACTCTGTACACAACTCCATTAACAACACGCTTTACTCTCAACTTCGATCTCCTCACACCATGAGAAGAGCTTCGACTCTCGCCTCCTCCGTCATCTACCGAGCTCTCCTCCCCTCCCACGACGCCACCGCCGCCGCCACGGTCCACCACCGGCTCCTCCACGTCGTCTTCTACGGAACCGCCGCGAGCGACGGCGCCACTAGCTTCTCCTCTTGCCGCCGTTGGTTGTCCGCCGCCCTATCCGGCAGCTCGGCCAAAATCGCGTCTCTCGGACTCGCCGGAGCTCTGGTCACCGTCGCCGGAGCCACGTCACTGTTTCAGGAGGCGTACGCTAAGGAGCGTCCACCGCCGGAGCTTGTTCCCAAGGAGGTTGTTCTTTATCAGTACGAAGCTTGCCCTTTCTGTAATAAGGTTAAAGGTGAGCTATACTTATTTTTCATTTTGTTGTTGTTCTTGTTCTTGATCTCGTTTTCTGGTTCATAGATATTGTATTTTGCAATGTTGCTAAATTGTCCATAAAATGAGTGATTGTTACATTGAAATTAAATTGAACTGATGATAGGACTGTTTGGTTGATAAACGATTGGACTGCTTGGTACATTGTTGTTGAATTATGGGGAAAATGAGTCACTGATTGATTATATGTTAGCATAAAAGGGGGAAATAGATGTTAGAATTCTCTAAGACATTGGCTTTTGGTGCTAATTCAAAGCCTAGAAAGGGATTAGGACTATTCTAGGCTTGATTTGGTAGGGTTAGGGCTAAATAGAGGTCTATAACAAGGACCTGGCAATAATATTGTTGTTTTTGCAATGTTGAAAGGGATAAAAAAGAGGTATATAAAACAAGTAACCTGGTGATAATGTTGTTTTTGCAAAGAGAAAAAATTAAAAGTAATAAAATGAAAGAAGAATTTAGGAATCCCACTTAAATTTCCGCAGCTTTGCTGTAAGATAAAGTTGACACCACACAAAGCTTCACAACCTTTCTTATGGATTCTCAAAATATAAATCCCTGTTAAATGACCAATTAGATGCTAATAATAAGTTACCAGATTTTTTTTTCTAGTTTTACAAGGAATGTGACTTACAACAGGGATTAACAAACTTTGACTAAATAGGATATTCTAGAACGATTAAAAGCCTCATCATATGAGACCTAAAAATATGATTTATGTTGTGACTCATTTACCAAATGTTTAACCATGTTTGGCAAGTCTTAAGATTACTAGGATACCCTTGCATACTAAAACCTAATAAAACACAAATAAACTTGTCTAGCTGCATTATAACTTATAAATCATAAAATTTAGACTTAAGTTAACCTTGCACACAATTATGTAATGTTCAAGGTGGGTTCCATGTGAAATAAAATATGCCATGCTATTTCTTGATTAACTTATATTTCTTAGTATATCATTACTATTCTGTTTTTTCTCTTGATATGGATGGATTAATCAGTTAAAATATGCCACAAGACTATGTGAGATGGTTTGTGGAAGATGGAATCAAGATATCACTGTTTTGCTATATGCTTTACTTGTGTTATTTTCTTGTTTAGTGGCTAAAAGTTTGGGTGTTTATTTGTGATCTCAGCATTCTTGGACTATTATGATTTACCGTACAAAGTTGTGGAGGTGAACCCACTTAGTAAAAAAGAAATTAAATGGTCTGATTACAAAAAAGTGCCTATACTTATGGTGGATGGTGAGCAGCTGGTTGATTCATCAGGTTCTTTCTATTGCTATTATAAGTAAAATTGTCACCCCTCTCTTCCCATCCTTATTGTCACTCCTTTCCCACCCCATTCTCCTGATTGGATTTCTGATTGAAATGTATAATATGGTATGGAAAACTAGCCATGCTATGGATTTGTTATCAGTTTATATTTGTTATCACAAGCTTGTGGCATTTTGCAGATATAATTGATAAGCTGGGCAGCAAGATTCTTCCCGAGAAATCTATTGATTCAGTCCCTAATGATGATGAAGAGAAAAAGTGGCGCCGGTATCATATTTATCTTTCTATCCAGTTTTCATTTTTTAAATACTTGCATGTTTCACACAAAAGAAAATTCTGCTGACCAGTTAATCTCAAACTTCAGAAATAGAAAGAAAATAGAAAAAGAAAAATAAAAACCTTAGAGGTTACTTTAGCATTGGTGGGACTGGATTTTTGACCAATTTGGATATTCAATATTTTTGGGTGCAAACTGTTTGAAGTAATTTGGCTAGCCACTAGTAAAATATGCTGTTTGCCTTACTATAGTATTAGTATGGTTGTTTGCCTTGCTAGATAAATAATAATGGTGAATAATGATTTGTCTGGCTGGTTACATGATGCTGAAAGGGTTGGGGAAGTGATTTGTATTGTATGATTAATACAGATATATGACCTTGAGTGTGATTCTTTGTTCTCTACTAGACCCCACAAGGCACATGATGTTCACATTTATGAAGGTAGAAAATGATGTTATATATGTCAATAGAAGTTTGTTTAATCGTATAATTTGATAGTTGTGGTTAATTTTTTCCTTTAGCCGTTACTATAAAAGCAATTGAATATGTAGTGTGTAGAATAGGCTTTGATTTGATGGCGAAAAGTTGCTAGAATCTCATAGTATTAATTGTTGGATCTCCCTCTGGCTCTTCTATTGTGTAGTCTCCCTTTCCACCCATTTTACACTCACGTGCATACCTCTCTCCAGACCTGCAGCATTTTTGCCCCATGTTCTTTGCAATGAGGCAGTTATTTTATGCTGTTAGATATGAAGAATGAAAGGTTTGGGTGGAGCGAAGGTGTTGCTTTTCCAACTTGGGCTTGTCTAAATGTTCAAAGTAGCATGTCACTACTATTCCTTTGGCATCATACCCACAGTCAAGACAATGATCCTTAAAAGAGGTTTAATAATTGCTGGGAAATTCTTTTAAATGACCAAAGTTCATAGATATTAGATGTTAGTTGTTTCTTAATTCTACATGGAATAGGAATTCATTTTTTTTGGAACTTCAAATTAAACTATGAAAACACCTAATATACTCAAGGCCACACTTGAAGATCCATTAACGTTAATTGGGTGGATGTGCGTGGAAACACATACGGCCCATGGGCCACTACTACATTCCAAACCTAAGCCCACAAATTTTGCTACTTCAAGGATGTTCTTGTGTCAACAAACTTCAAGAAATAGAACCAAAATTTAACTAAGAAAATTTAAAATATGGCATGACCAAAAAAAAAAAATTGATTACAAAAACAAATTTTACATTTTTTAATCTTCTTACTTGGGTCAAAATTGATACTTCAGAGCTTTTCCTTAGTGTGCTTGGCTTTTAGTTGTATGGAAACTTTTATTGCCATTATTTGTTGTAGTAGGATTAACTTATCTATTCTATTATATAAAGCGTACACCCCATTTGGTGTGAATGCTGTCATGCTTTCTTTCTTTCTTCTTTTTTTATTTTTTTCCCTCCAAGAAAGCCCTTCACATTCAATAACTGCCACATCTAATGACTGCAAAACAGTTTTTCTTATTCATCAAACCATTCAAAAATTTAATTGTAAAATTGCGATAGAATCACATTTGCACCCATTGCTAGTATTAGTAATGCTTGCATTCCTATTAGGACAGATATGATGTGTTAATGGAATTGAGCTTTTGACACATTTGGTTTATTGTTTTATGGTACAGATGGGTTGATAATCATTTGGTGCATGTTCTCTCTCCAAATATCTACCGAAATACTTCTGAGGCTTTGGAGTCCTTTGATTATATTACTAGCAATGGTAAGATACGTGGACCTTGTAAAAAAATAATGCATATGGTTATCCTTTGGTGCATATCGTACCACCAAACGGTGATATATATATACTTACACAAGTCTCCAGTCCTTTGATTATATCTCAAGCAATGGTGAATGTATGTGGATTAATACATTAATTTGTAAATTGAGGAGTTGGTTTTGATGTGTTTCTTCACTTAATTGGATAGAGAAGACACGTAAGATATTATTGGTTTATGTTCCTTGATTTTCATGCACTTATGATAAATTCTTGAGATGCAAGTAGAGGTGGCAATGCTAACCTGAACATGACAACCCGCCTGAACCCGTTTGTTGTTTCATGGGTTGTGTTCGCTTATTTTCTACACAGGTTGTAATTGGGTAACCAATTACCCCTACTAAATTTCGTAGGTTAGAGTGGGTTATAATGAGCTCCTTATTGGGTTAGTCTATTGAAAGCATTAAATAATGAAGGAGAATCGAACCTGGGGCTTGTTATGCATTTAAGAGACAAAACTAGATCAATCACTTTTATACTAAGCTCAATATAAAATTCTTAGTATTATATGTGCAAGCCCCATCCCCAAACCATCATCACATTGCATTGCATATAAAAAGGTTCTTCATCCAAATGAATAAAAGATAAAAATCAATATAATAAATGTAAATCACACTTTTTTACTCTATCTTCACTTTTCATACCCTTCTTGAAATATTATGTAGGTATAATTGTATATACTTGTATAAATGTGTATGTGCATGCATATATTGTTATAATTAAAATATATGACATGATGTACCTGACCAAAATAATGCTATATTATTTCATATTTTATATAATTACTGAATGTGCCCTAAATCAACATACAATGTAACCGGGTTAATAAGAACTTACCTTTTATTTTGGAGGTTATGGGTTTACGTTGCATTTGCTGTCCATAATAGCAGCCATAATAGCAGAAACATTAGTCCCCTCCCCTTTATTTTCGATTCTTGCTTTATGTCATTCTATTTTGGATTTGTAGGTAATGGGTTATGTCTGCTGATGTTATATGCAATTTTGAAACTATCCTTAAATTTTGTTGAGAGGTTATATTTGAGGTTTTAGTTAAGAATGCTTGTTATCATGGGACCCCTGTACTTGCAGGTAATTTCGGCTACACAGAGAAACTTACTGTGAAATATGCTGGGGCTGCAGCTATGTATTTTGTATCCAAGAATCTGAAGAAGAAGTATAACATTACCGATGAACGTGCAGCCTTGTATGAAGCTGCAGAAACTTGGGTGGATGCACTAAATGGCCGGGACTTTCTAGGTCTGTAGACTCTGTACTCCAGAAGTCATTTTGTCATTAAATGATTAATGTGGAATATGAAGCTGACACAGCAAGGCCGCCATTCACCTACCCATACACCACTACACATATGCATGCACATTCGCGCGAGCGCGCGCACACACACACACACTTATGGCAATGAAAAGTCCATTTTTCCATATTTGGATGTTGGCAATAATTTGATAGATAGTAAACTAAGTAATTGTAAATCCTCTCAGCTTCTTCCAACTGTCTACCCTATTATATAAAGCACACATCTCACTTGGTGAAGCTATGTCACACAATTTTTCATGCCCAAATTACCCCTATGTAACTGCCAAGTTTTTTATTTTAAATTTTGATTTCTTTAAAAAAAAAAAAATCTCCCTTCCATCTACATTCAGTTCCCCCCCCCCCCCCCAGATGACTGTTACACCGGTCTTTCATTTCTGCACATGCATTGCGTGCCCTTGCGTGTACCCGCTCATCATAAATAATTTGTTGCTAAGTCTCTTCACATATCAATTGATATTTAACTTGAATTGCCCAACCATCATGTAGTGTCTTCTTGGAACAGTTTGTTCATTATTTTGAGCCATGCTTGTATTCTGTCTTTAGGAAGGTGGGAAGCATGTGAAAGTATCCATAAGATGTTTGTCGGATTTGAAGTTACATTGAAAAGTTACATTTAATTTTTGAATTGTGTTGTAGAGTTGGGAGTACGAAATTTTATAGAATAATCTATGATAACATTTTTCTTGGTAATGTTATGCAGAGTGTGAAACCCTACAACAAATTAATAGTCCAACCATGGTTTGTAGATATTCGAAAGACCCATGGCTGTGTTCCCAAGTTTCTGAAATTCCTGAAAAATATGATATCTTCTAAATAATTCTATTTTCATGTCTGCCTTGATCAAATGACTTGAATACATGCACCTCTCTGTGTGATTTCACTTGGTCTCTTATATGTTGCAACCAAGTTGTTGATGTTTGGCTTTTTAAAACTGTTTCAGGGGGTTCAAAACCTAATTTAGCTGATCTTGCGGTCTTTGGGGTTCTAAGACCTATTCGCTATCTGAGATCGGGTAGAGATATGGTGGAGCACACCCGTATTGGTGAATGGTACACAAGAATGGAGACTGCTGTGGGAGAGTCTTCAAGGATCAAGGTTTAGTTCGATATAGAAGTTATTTATAGTTATACTTCGTTTGCAGCTTCTGTCACCAATCAAATATGTCCAAATGACGGAGAGGAGCAAATTTTTTATCCAACATTTGTGGAAAGATTTTGTTACAAAGGGTGGTGATATTAAAACATTGTTTTTGTTTTCGTTTTTGTGGGCGAATTCATTGCTTCTAGGTTTAATATTCAATGGTTACATGTGCCAGTATAAAATTTTTGGCACATTTGATGAAATAAAGAAGCTTAAGATGCATTTTGTAATATTTCAGGGCTATTCATTTCTTTAGAATTTTAGCACAATCATTTGGAGAAATTTAAATAAATAAATAAATCATATGGTATGTTCTTTGTAACGAATTAAATCTTAATCTTTAAACTTTATAACAATATCAACTCTCTGGGGAAAAAAAATTCCCAGTAAACATTGCACGCTCATTTGTTTTAATATTTGAAAAAAAAACACTTAAATTGATCAATTAAACACCAAGTTACCTCAAATTATATAAATACAATACATAATTTAGTGTAGTGAAATTTGTTAGTACACTTGATAATGTTATATGGTGCCAAACTGATCAACTTGACATTAATTTAATTATCCTGAGCATTGTATGAAATTTAAATTATTACGGTCTAATTAGGAGTTTTCTTAGGTGTGCAACCCACAAAAGGTTTAAATGGGTTGTACACCATGTGTCACTCACACAAAAGGTGTAAGTGTAAGGTGTAAGTGTAAGTGGAAGGTATAAATGAAATGTATAAGTTGCACACCATGTGTCACTTACACAAAAGGTGTAAGTGCAAGGTAAAATAGGTGTAAGTGTAAGGTGTAAGTGAACACAAAAAGGTGTAAGGTGTAAGTTACACACTATAGCATTACCCGTCTAATTAATAGCACACTAAATTTAAATATGATAGTGCGTGCATAATTATAAATAATTAAAAACTTGTACTTTTGTAATTAATATTTAATTTCAACTTGTTAATTTAGACCTTTTTTTGGTTAAGGATGTGCGTGGTGCGGTTTGGACAATTTGAGAGTAAAATTATAAATCAAATGGCGGATTAGCGGATTGATAAATTGCAGTTTGAGCGGTTTTGGATGGATTGACGGATTGAAAAATATTCTAACAAATTATTGAAGCTTGTAGAGAATAACCAGCTTAGGGTTTGATAGGATATCATCCCCTATTTATATAAATGCAGATTAAAGTTTGTAAGAATTACAAGAAAGCCCTGAGGCATAGAATCATTCCCTATTTATATAAATGTAGATTAAAGTTTGTAAGAATTACAAGGGAGCCCTGAGGCATAGAATAATTACAAACTCATATGTTAACACCCAGATAATCATATAATATGCTAACACTCCCCCTCAAGCTGGTGCGAAAATATCTCTCATGCCCAGCTTGCCTAATATGTCATGAAATGACTTATTCCTAACCCCCTTGGTGAGAATGTCAGCAAGTTGTTCACCAGATTGGATAAAAGGAGTACAAATGATACCACTAATGAGTTTCTCCTTAATGAAGTGGCGATCAATCTCAACATGTTTTATCCTATCATGTTGAACTGGATTGTGAGCGATGTTGATGGCGGCCTTATTATCACAGTATAACCGCATGGAGTCCGTCTGATCAATACTTAGATCACTCAACAATAACTTGATCCATAAAAATTCACACACCCCGTGTGTTATAGCTCTAAACTCAACTTCTGCACTTGACCTGGCAACCACATTCTGTTTCTTACTCCTCCAACTAACTAGGTTGCCTCCAACAAAGATGCAATACCCTGAAGTTGATCTCCTATCAGTTATTGATCCAACCCAGTCAGCATCTGTATAAGCTTCCACACGAAGATGATTATACTTTGAAAAATAAAGACCCTTACCAAGAGCAGACTTCAAGTACCTCAAGATTCTCATGATAGCCTCAAAGTGAATTTGATGAGGAGCATGCATAAACTGATTAACTACACTGACAGCAACAGCAATATCAGGACGGGAGTGAGATAGGTAAATGAGTTTACCCACTAATCGATGATAGCTCCCCCTATCAACAGCTTCTCCGCCGTCATCATTCCTCAATTTCTGATTGGGTTCCAGTGGAGTGTAACATGCTTTGCAGCGAAGCATCCCAGTTTCCTTCAACAAGTTAAGCACATATTTTCTCTGTGAGATAAATATCCTATCCTTGGAGCGAGCAACTTCAATTCCCAAAAAATATTTAAAGCTTCCTAAGTCTTTGATTTCTAACTCACTAGCTAAATATTTTTTCAACAGAGGTATTTCCCCACTATCATTGCCCGTAAGAACTATGCCATCTACATAAACAATAAGTGCTGTAGTCTTACCACGTAAAGAATGTTTCACAAATAAGGTGTGATCTGCCTGACTCTGTTTGAAGCCATATTTAAGCATAGCCTAAGTGAATGTCTCAAACCAAGCCCTTGGAGACTGTTTAAGACCATATAATGACTTCCGAAGCTTGTATACTTTGCCTTCTGTCTGATGATCCTCAAAACCAGGAGGAATGTCCATATATACCTCTTCTTCGAGGTCACCATGGAGAGGCATTCTTGACATCAAACTGATCAAGCGGCCAATCTAGATTAGCTGCTAGAGAGAGAAGTACTTTGACTGAATTCATCTTAGCTACGAGTGCGAAGGTCTCCTGATAATCAATACCATATGTCTGAGTGAACCCTTTTGCCACAAGTCTTGCCTTGTAACGCTCAATAGAACCATCTGCTTTGTGTTTCATAGTATACACCCATTTACATCCCACAGGTCGTTTGCTAGTAGGTAACTCAGTCAACTCCCAAGTGCCATTCTTCTTAAGTGCTTTCATTTCCTCAATCATGGCTAGTTTCCACTCAGAGGTAGGAAGATCATCCTGAAAATGGTTAGGAATGCTAACAGAGGAAATATTTGACACAAACGCTCTATATGAGGATGACAAATAAAAGTAGGACACAAAATGTGAGATAGGATGTTGAGTACAAGATCTCACACCCTTCTTCTTGGCAATAGGAACATCAAGATCAATGGACTTAAGAGATTCAAAGTTACCTAGACTCTCATCAGAAGCAGGAGATGGCAGTGGAAGAGCAGAAGTGGTCCCTTGTATCCAGTTAACTTTCTGTCTGTCTATCTCCCGGACATAAGCATGCCCTTCCCTATCCTTGGTGACATTGGGTTCTATAGTCCTAGTAGAAGAGGGTAGTGCAAGAACAACTGGTTCCACCATAGGAATCACAAGACTCACTTCCACCATAGGAATGACAGGACTCACTTCACACCAAGGCTCCCCCGGAAATGAGGACTGGGACACCGGAGAGGACAAGAAATAGGACTGAGACTCAAAGAAAGTAATATCCATGGACACAAACCACTTACGAGAAGGAGGGTGGTAACATTTATACCCCTTTTGAGTAGGAGAGTAACCAAGGAACACACATTTGAGGGAGCGAGGGTCCAATTTACCACGAGTAAGAGAGTGATTATGAACAAAACAGACACAACCAAATATTTTGGGAGGAATAGAGAACAAGGACTGGGAACCTAGAAGGATGTGAAGAGGAGCTTGTTTTTGCAAGACCTGGGTAGGAAGATGATTAATAAGATGTGCAGCGGTGAGAACAGCGTCGCTCCAATAGGGCCGATGCGCACTCATAGAAAAACATATGCACTGAGCCATGTCAAGAAAATGCCGATTCTTGCGTTCCGCTACTCCATTTTGTTGAGGGTTATTGGTGCAAAAGGTTTGATGGATAATGCCATGAGTAGAAAAATATTGTCCTAACCCAGAATCTATGTATTCCCCGCCATTATCAGAACGAAAAAGTTTGACAGTGGCCCCAAACTGAATACAAATCATCTTATGAAAATTGCGAAACACTGAGAAAACCTCACTCTTATCTTTCATGAGATACACCCAAGTAGTACGAGAAAAATCATCGATAAATGTAACAAACCATCGATAACATTTCACAGACATAACACGAGAGGAATCCCAAACATCATAATGTATTAATGAAAAAAGAACTAAACTTTTATTAAAAGTGAAAGCAAAAGAAGCTCGGTGTTGTTTTCCAAGTTGACAAGACTCACAAAGAAATTTAGACACGTGATGATTTGCAAAACCAGATGGAAATAAATGCTTAAGTAAATGAAAGGAAGGATACCCAAGACGCTGATGCCACAGTCATAACTCAGCGGGGGTAGTAAAAGACGCGGTGGAAGAATAAGAAAGCTTGTCCGGTTGATCCAGGAAGTAGAGACCATTTTCTGCACTACCACTGCCAATCGTTCTCCTTGTGACAAGATCTTGAAAAAGACAATGATCAAGAAAAAACATCACACTACAATTCAAGTCCTGGGTAAGACGACTCAAGGATAACAGATTAACAGAAAAATTGGAAACATGGAGAACAGAAGATAGAGGTATAGTAGGAGTGACTTGAACTAAACCTTTCCTAGAAATAGAAGAAATAGTACTATCTACAATCCTAACTTTGTCCTGACCTGAAGAGGGCTTATAAGCAGAGAAAAGATCAGAGGAGCCAGACATATGATCTGAGGCACCAGAATCAATAATCCAAGGCAAAGACTTATGACACAGGAAAACATAAGGAGAAGAGGCTAAGTTACCTGAGCGGACAAAGGATGAGGAAGATGTATTGAGAGCAGTAGAAGACCGGCGGTCCAGCAATTGGCGCAGAGCATCCTCAAGCTCAGTATCAGAAGCTTGGCTTGCGGAAGCAGAATTAGAATCAAGTGTGTCAACGGCACTAGACTGATGAGCCCAAGAATAGGAGCCACGTCCTCTAGACTAGCCTGACCGACCTCCTCTAGAACTAAACCGATCACTGTGACCCCCGGATGGAGTCCCATGAAGCTTCCAACACGTCTCACGAGTATGCCGCGGCTTTTTACAATAATCACAGAATACAGACTCCTTAGCAGTAGATGGAGGGATGGGAGTCAGGCTGAGGCCATCTCGAGGGCTAGACAATAATGCTGAGCGGTCAGTAGAAACAGGGGACATCATAGCAGACTGGCGACTCTCCTCATTCTGTACATAGGCAAATGCCTCCTGAAGTGAAGAAAGAGTGTCCATACCCAGAACTCGACCCCTAATTGGATCATACTCCACATTTAGGTCTGCCAGAAATTTAAAGACCTGCTCTCGTATGGCGAACTTCTTGTACAGATGAATCGCCAGGCAAACAGGCTTATAGTCTTGCAGATGATCAAGGCATTTCCAACCATTGATGAGAAAGGTGAAATACTGCAGAACAGTCTGCTCCCCTTGAAGAGAGCTCTCAATAGAGCGGCGCAACTTAAAAACCTGTAAGAAATTCCCTTTGTGGGAATAGGTGGCAACCACAGCATCCCAAACATCCTAAGCAGTCTCCATAGACAAGTAGCCCTCACCAATTTCTGGAACCATCGAATGAATAAGCCAACCCATAATCAAAGAGTTAGTAATCTCCCATTGGTCATAACTCGGGTCAGTGGTGCCAAGTGTCTGTATCCTGCCATCAACATACCCCATCGTCCCTCTGCTCTTCAAAAATATAGTCAAACTCTGAGACCATGCTAGATAGTTCTGACCATTAAATAGAGAGGTGGTGATTTTCAGACTAGGGTTGGGGTTATCAGGCATGGTAGTAGGTATAATGAAACTCTCACTCCTATGTGTTTGAGAGGTAAGGGACACACTGGTGGAATCTTCCATGGATACTATACTACTGAACCCGCAACAAATCTAGTGGCAATCACAAACCCAGAAGGTAGTGGTGAAAGAACAGGCACAATGACTACTATAAAGGCATAACAAAATTAAGAAAACATTTTTTTTTTTTAAAGTTTTGAGAACCTGTGTGGAAGATCAAAAACCTATATACGACATATCAAGGTAAGATCAAACAAAGGGTGTACCAGAGGAGATCGATCGATCGACAGAGGAGATCGACTGAGAGACAAAGGCGACAGAGGAAGGCGACTGAGTGACGATCGACTGAGAGACGAAGGCGACAGAGGAAGGCGACTGAGTGATGAAGACGACAGAGGAGATCGGTCGACTGAAGATTGATGAAGGACGAACTGAAGATGAGTAGAGGAGATCGACTGAGTGACGAAGTGATGAAGCAGAGATCGACGAAGTGGAGATCGACACAACAGATGACCAAACCAGGTAAGTTTCGAACCCTAGAGTGTCGTTGGTGCAAAGGTCGACCAACAAGGGTGAGCCGAAACCCTAGAGGTTCTGCTCTGATACCATGAAGCTTGTAGAGAGTAACCAGCTTAGGGTTTGATATGATATCATCCCCTATTTATATAAATGTAGATTAAAGTTTGTAAGAATTACAAGGGAGCTCTGAGGTATAGAATAATTACAAACTCATATGTTAACACTCAGATAATCATATAATATGCTAACAATTATCAAGCCTTTGCATAATATATAACACTAATTTATATAATATTTGTCATATATATAATACAAACTAATTTTACATAATATTTTTCATATATATAATTACTAATTTGTAATAAATTTCACATATTAAATCTCTTTCATACACATTTTTACTTTTGATATTTCATTATAGATTAAAAAATATATATGTATTACTTATAATAGAACGGAGCGGTTTTAAAGGCAAATTATAAATTTTAAAGTTTAAACTGTGATTAGCAGATAGAGCGGTGTTGATTGATGCAAATCGGTACGGTTTTAGTGGATTTGGGGGTATTTTGCACGGCCCTACTTTTGGCAAAGAGGTTAAAACAATTTTTTTGACTTTTAACTTTTTTTGGGGTCACATTACCTCTTTATTTTTTTACATAACCAAACCAAACCCAACCACACCAAGCCTTGAGTCCCATGAAATGGGGTCGGCTACATGAATCATTATTCTCCACGCGGTCCTATCAAAGGCCATTTCGTTAGTCAAATTAAGTAGATCCATATCTCTATTTACAACGTTAACCAACGTTAATCTAGGCCTACCAACACTCCCCTCTACTGTTACAGCATCGCATCTCTTCACTACTGCCTCTGTTGGTCTCCGTTGAATGTGACCAAACCATCTTAATCGTGTAGACGTCCCCGAACGCATCCCGGGGGAAGGGACTGCGAGTCCCCCCCTCCCTGTTCTGGTTCGATATTGGGTTACTACAGTTCGAAGGACTCAAATGTCACGGTTCTTAATCTTGAACCGAAGAGTCCAAATCCGGCAAATCGTTTTGAAAACAAATTTTTTTGAAAGAAGTGCCAAACATGGACTACTTCGCCAGATACAGAGTCGCCACCTAAATATTTAAAAATGGGAAATTTAGAAAACCCTGACTCGGTGCCAAAGGCTACGTGTCCGTCATCACCAAAGTTGCCTCGGCTCGGGAACTTGGGTACGATTGGGAAAGGTCACTTCGTGAGCACCCCCGCTCGCCCGGTCGAAGACCGGCCTCTACTAACCATGATATCTGATTTTGAAAACTTTGGGAGTTCTTATTCCGGTTATTAGCCTAGGTTACTATGTGATGCGCACAGCATACAAGTATAGACTGAATCGCTTGAATTGGAACAAAACATTTCATGTTTGTTTGTTTGAAAATGGTTTGATGATGCTACCCGCAAGTAGGCTAAGACGTAGATTTGCCACTCTCGAGTGGGCTTAGAAAACATGATTTTGCCACTATCTAGTGGGCTTAAAACAAGCATTTGATGAATTGTCCCAATTCAAGTAACTCAACCTCCACCCACAGGCATCCAAGGCAGTTATATCACGTAAGCAGTTAGCCTCATGGTAAGCATGCTGTTTATGGCAGTCACTCACACACATGCAAGAATGCTAAAGCATAAAACTCACCGAGTACTCCAAGCCAAAAAAGAAGCTCATTAGAAATCATGCATGATCCTACATATACAGAATTGCCTAATGCAACACATGCGAAGATGCAAACTATAGCAGGCTCGGCTATTCTAAACATGACATATGAAATGCTACAATTATCACGTACTCAATTCGGAATTGAAATACAAATGCAGTTTGTATGATGCGCCGAGCCCGGTGCGTGCAAAACAGATGAATGATGCAAACATGCTGTCATACTGTATGCTAATTGAAACATGCCCTATATCTAACCATCGTAAGCGGGTAAATAAAAGGGAAGAAAGAAGTGGGGTTGGAAGACATACATCACACTCACCCACACTTTTTACAACATTGCCCTCGCGCAGAGGGTCCAAATAAATAATATAGTCCCAAATGAAAGAATAATACAGTCCGAAATAAATATACCAATTCCTAATAAATTAACAAATTAAAGAAGAAAAACTGTAAACTGGCATGCAAGCCAGGGGCTGCCTTGACTCCGCTTCGGATAATGAAATGATGCATGTTGAGTCGCTTATGGCGAAAAATTCATCGATGCCCCAATTAGCCTCTGTTTGCAATGTTTCTCGAAATGCGTGCCAGACTCCAAAAAGTTGTTGATTCTTCATTTTTGCTGCAACAGAGAGCAGGAAAGGGGCATAGCAATGTATTTCACAAATATATGCATGCCTCGATCCTTGTGCCACCAATCACGCATATCGATGCATGATGGTCGAGGAGTCGGATTGCACAACTCAATATAGGATGAATGCAGATGAACACTACAACAAAACCTAACTCCATCATGGATAATCCAGAGTGTCGGTGACTTGGAAATTGAGACCCGTTCCGTCACTCGGAGTACGAAACGTGCCTCGTTTCCCGTGCCCGGGCTAACTCCTATCCCGAACATAATGCAATATGCATGATATGTATGAAATGCAACTAAGATACAATCCTAAGATACACAATGCTATGAAAATGAGATGTCTCGGAATGCGTGCACACGGGCACACAAACCGAGAAAATGATCCTAAGGCATAAAATGGCATACGCAATGCAAATTGGACTTACACTAACACGAGTGGACCTCAGCCGCACTTACATAAGAGGTCGTCGGATAAAAATGAAGTGCCTCGAAATGCGTGCACACAGGCACGCAAACCGAGGCAATGGCATTAAAGCATGAAACGGCCTGAAATATGATATACAATGAGACTAAAATGAGATGTCTCGAAATGCGTTCCCACGGGCACGCAAACCGAGAAAATGGCATACACGATGCGATGAGACTAAAATGGCATACAGAATGCAAAATGGACTTACACTAACATGGGTGAGCCTCAGCCACACTCACATAAGAAGCCGGCAGATGAAAATGAGGTGCCTCGAAATGCGTGCATACGGGCACGCAAACTGAGGCAATGGCATACGGAATGCAATGATGCTAAAATGACATACAGAATGCAAAATGGACTTACACTAACATGAGTGAGCCTCAGCCACACTCACATAAGAGGCCGTGAGATGAAAATGAGATGCCTCGAAATGCGTGCACACGGGCACGCAAACCGAGGCAATGGCCCTAAGGCATGAAATGGCATGGAATATGATATGTAAATGTGCAAATAAAATCTCAGCACTGAAATGTGGGGGAAAACAGTCCCGAAACATGGCCAAAGTGCACCCGAAGCATGGAATGATCCCGAAACATGAATTTAGGCACCCGAAATGGCCTATAGCTATACCAAACATGCACAATATGGACATGGAATGAAAATACAGTAGTAAGGCAGCCCCGAGACAAGCATTTTTCAGTCATAAAAAGGGCTAAACAGCAAGCACGCATAGGATTAAGCAAGAATGCAAAAATGGCTCCGCAAGAGGGGTATTGAAGCAAGTGATACATGCGATGCCCAAATGGAAAAATACCCTTCTACAACACTGAAGAAGGACTAAAAATATGCACATTTACAGTAGATGACATCCCCCAAATCAATATGAAAACATGCTAAAAATGTCATGCAAGAACTAGGATACATAAGGCTATAACATGAGGTACCCCAAACATTCATCAAACCAGCAAAGACCCTTAATGAAATATGTCAAGAAGATCAAAATATGACTCTTTCCAGCTCTGATGATGGCCGAAAACAGAAGCTAGATAAGCTTAAAAAAGCATGCAAAAATGGGGGGTCAAAGAGGGGTATAATGACAAGTATAACATGGAGACCCCCAAAAAAGTTGATCCATTCTAAAATGTTGTAGAGGGACACAAAATAAGCTTACTCATAGTTCATGACATGCTCCAAAACAATTTACATATAAGCTAAACAAACCATGCAAATTTACGGTAAATAGGAGAGGTTATGAAGCAAGTACAAGATAGGGGGCCCAAACAGAGTTAAGCCCTTCTTCAATGTTGAAGAGGGGCTCAAAATAGGCCCTCTTACAGTTTACATTATGCTTGGAGACAGATCATACACAGGCCAAATATTTCATGCAAAATAATGGCATATAAGAGGATATTGAAACAAGTGCAAGATGGAGGGCTCAAACAGGGTTGAGCCCTTAAACAAACATGAAGGATGGCTCAAAAAAGGCCTAGTTTCAGTTAGGGTCAGAGCCCAAAACAGTGAGCAAGTAGGCTTAAGAAATGAAGCAAGAAAATGCTACAAAAGAGGGAAATGGAGACTTACCCTTGAAGACCTCTTCTTTTCTACCTCTTGGCTTGAGGAATGCTGCTTCTAAGCCTCTGAGAACCTCTCCTTGCTGCTGGAAATGGAGTGGTGATGGTGGTGCTTGATGGTGATGAAGAAATGGCACCAAACTTCAGAAGAATCAAAGAGATGGAGATGTATATGTGTTTGTAAGCTTGAAGCAAGTGTTCTAACTCTTGAGGGAGAGAGAGAGAGATGTATGCATGCAAGGATGGTAAGTCAAAAAGTGTCCAAGAGTGTAGGCCTTATGATTAAGTTCCTTGCTTACAAAATATCCCCCGAAATCAGATATTTTGGGGGATACAGCTATACAGCTGTAAAACACACCTCTCAAGAAGCATGGCCGGCCTGCCACTTTTGTTGCAGGTGGCCGGCCGGCCACCCCCCATGGCCGACCGGCCAAGGGGCAAAATGGTCAATGAGAATTTTTGGCCGGCCACCAAAGATTGGTGTCCTCCCATGTGTGTACAACAAGACCCTATGGTTGGAAATTGGCAACTCTGAAACAGGAGAAACAACAAGCCACTTTTCAAAGAGGTTTCAAAATGGACAAAAGAATTACTGGCCGGCCATGTGTTTTTAGGGTCCTCCCATGTGTGCACAACACAAATATGTCGTTTTGGCTCGAAGAAAATGACCTTAGGGTGTTCAACATTAGCTCGGAAGTGAGAAAAACGGGCGCTGGGGGGCGCTGGAGGAGCATAACTGTGCTGAGACAATTGCTGGCCTCCTACCCTCCAGTGATCTTCCTGGTGATAAAACAGAGGTACCTGCCAAAAATGAACAAAAACCGATGCAAAACGAATGCTCGGGGGCCAAAACACGCAGTTCGGGGTCCCGGAAACCGGCCGTTAAGCACCGAAAGTGGTGTTTGGCCACGAAGTGGGTATCTAAGACCCCAATGTCCCTTGAAAGGGAGTAAATGAGATGCATGCCAAAAACCGAAGGAATCGGAGATGGTTGGGTGGTCCCGAACCGAGGCACACGGCCTGACGGCTCCGAAAACCGAGAACCGGGCTCCGAAATGGGCAAAATGGCCTACGGCCACGAAATGTAGCCCATGGCCACTGAGAGATGGTCTATGGGACCTCTCCCTCCCCTCAGGAAAGAAAACAGAGAAAACTGAGTCTGGTTCGCAAACCAAGGCAAGGCACAGAAGAGAGTTTGGAAGTGAGGAGGCAGGGTACACGGCCGCGACTCTGAGACTTCTGAACGAGCACAATATGCAACATCACCGAGCGCTCAATCGGTGACGTCTGAGTCTTATGGTCGGTCAAAAATGAGGTGTCTACAGTTGCCTCTCTTTGACAGAACTCGGGAGTCATAAGTGACGGGAGTGAATGTCAAAGCCCAGAGACGACTCATTTTTGACAAGGCCGAAGACTTAGACAATCATACAAGATGAATAGAGATATGTAGGCGTGCCCGCAGGCAGGGGGGGCAAAATGCAAAGCGACATGCACAGAGCCAAATGATCATGCAAATGCAGCAAGCTGTAATAAGGCAAGTATTCGCAAATAGATGCAACAGTTTTAAGCAAGAATGCAAAGCAAACAACTACATTTCATGCAGTTAGGAATGCGGAGAATCATTCAATTCTCGTCGCGTCCCACACGGAGAAGATACGATACCTGCGCGATTCGTCTGGTCGCACCAAATTTCAAATGAACCGTACATACAATATCGCGGCTCGCAAAAGAGAGAATTCAACAAGAACAACATGCTAACAACATATATTCAATGTGATTCTGTGGTTCCGAAGTTTGACACACGCAGGTTTCATGAAAGTGAATGCATCGCAATGCGAGAAAGGAGCACGCGTGACAACGCATGCTTAAGCACAAAGGTATGGTACAACAAGAAATCATGCATAATAATGCAAAATGCTCATGAGAATGCAAGTTATGTGCACACAATGCAAAATGAGCACGAATCAGGGTGCTTGTTTGTTGCGAAACAACGAGCTGGGAAACGCGCATTTCGGCGAAGGCAACTTGATCGCGGCCTCTGGTTCACCTCCCGGAGAGGTTACAACATGCTCAAAGAGGATACACTCTGATTTTGATGAGTAATGATGAGACACATGTCAGAAATTGCAGCTGAAGTTCCGGTGGAGCAGTTTCGCGCCAGAAAGCGTACTTTTCTTGAACTTTTTCAGGTCCCGGGAACTCCGATCTTCCTCAAAATTTGCAGGGAGCTAGGTGGGCAAGTGGGGAACACCACCGGCCAGGTGGTTGCCCTAGGGGAGGTCACCGCCAGGAAAAAAGCAGTTGGCCGGCCACCAAAAAGGTGGTTAGGCCACCTGCCCAAAAGCAGGGGCAATTTTGTCTTTTGCCTCATTTCTATATATATCCTCCTCCATTCATTCTGAAATCACTCCCACAGCTGCAAAAACTCCTTCCCTTGCTCCCCAAACCATTTTTTCCTTCAGATCTGCACTTTATACGCGCTTTTCGGCCTTCCACGCAAGTTGTTTTCGTAAAATCTTTCAGTTTTAAGCACTTTGAACCGATTAAATTTTGATTTCGGGGCTTCTTTTCTCATTTTCACCACTTGAGGTAAGTTTGTCTCAATATTTGGAAGATTTTCTCGGGAGTTGACTTTTGTTGACTTTTTCATTTCCCGGGAGTTGACTTTTGTTGACTTTTTCCAATTTTGGCTCATTTTTGCCCATTTTTGCTCCTTTTGCAGATTTCTTGAAATGACGGGTGATTACCCTCGTGGTGGAGGTCCTCTAGGTGCCGGGGATGATTTTGACATCATGACACTGCCCCCGAGAGTCCGTCCTTTCATTCCCGAGAGATACGCCCCACCGGTACATATGCTTCCATGCCGTTTTCAAGCTTTCACTGGGTTCAATGACCGCACCGGGATTTATCATGAGAGCCGAAAGACTCTCTCTCACGATGCACGAGAGGTATTTTACTTTATTTTCTGCATTTTTCGTGCATTTTGTAGCTTTGCCATGCTTGAACACACAGTTTTAGCTTATGACATAGTACTTTGTTTGCATTCTGAACATGTGACTTAAACACTTGAATTGCTGAACACACGGCTCATTGACTGATTGATTGTGAACGCACGGTACACATTAGTTAAGAATTGAACACACGGCTTAAACACTGATTTGTCGAACACACAGCCTGAATTTGAAGGTGAGCACACCGCACACACTGATTAAGAGTAGAACACACAATCCTTAAACTCCGATTTTCTGAACGCACAGTCCAAATGGATGGTGAACACACAGCCCACACTGATTGAGAGTAGAACACACAGCCCCAAACTCTGATTTTCTGAACACACAATCCAAGTTGATGGTGAACACAGCCCACATTGATTGAGAGTAGAACACACAGCCCCAAACTCTGATTTTCTGAACACACAGTCCAAATGGATGGTGAACACACAACCCACACTGATTGAGAGTAGAACACACAGCCCCAAACTTTGATTTTCTGAACACACAGTCCAAGTTGATGGTGAACACACAGCCCACAAGTTTTTCTGAAATTTGAACACGCAGCCCAAATACCAAACTTTCTGAACACGCAGCCCAGATTAAAGCGAACACACAGCCCACTAATTTTTCTGAAATTTGAACACGCAGCCCAAATACCAAACTTTCTGAACACGCAGCCCAGATTTGAAGTGAACACACAGCCCACTAATTTTTCTGAAATTTGAACACGCAGCCCAAATACCAAACTTTCTGAACACGTAGCCCAGATTAAAGCGAACACACATTTAATCGATTTTTCGAAATTTGAACATGCACCTAAATACCAAACTTTCAACACGCAGATTAAGCGAACACACATTTAATCGATTTTTCTGAAATTTGAACATGCAGCCCAAATACCAAATTTACTGAACAGGCAGCCCAAATACCAAATTTACTGAACACGCAGCCCAGATTTGAAGTGAACACGCAGCCCACTGAGTAAGATTTGAATACGCAGCCTAAAGCACATATTTACTGAACACGCAGCCCAGATTTGAAGTGAACACGCATCCCACTAAGTAAGATTTGAACACGCAGCCCAAAGCACATATTTACTGAACACGCAGCCCAGATTTGAAGTGAACACACAGCCCACTGATTTGTTTCATTTGCACACAGCTACTTCATTTCATTTGCACACAGCTTCTTCATTTCATTTGCACACAGCCACTTCATTTCATTTGCACACAGCTTCTTCATTTCATTTGCACACAGCCACTTCATTTCATTTGCACACAGCTTGTTACTTGCATACGGCTTGCATTTTATTGTGTACTGAACACATGTATTCATTCTGAATGAGTTGGCTCTCGTGACCGCTTGAGGATGTGGCTCTCACCGCGAGAAAGTGGTACACTGAGCTTCCAGAGGTCAGTCCGGATTTGGTTGACTCAAGCAGGTTCGGAGCATTCTCAGACGGGTTATCACATCGTCTCCGCCAAGAGGACATTGTTAGCTGCTTTGGTGGAGAGATGGTGGGACACCACCAATTCTTTCCATTTTTCTGCCACTGGGGATATGACCATGACTCTGCTAGACTTTGCCGTACTCACCGGCCTAGACATAGGCGGTTGGCCCATACCTTATGACGAGGATATGGAAGAGTGGGAGGCTGCTTGGGTATATCTATTGGGGGCTCGCCCACCCGTAGACAGAGCTTCTGGGAGAGTCCGGTACACCTGGTTTTCTTCCCGTTTTTAGAGGCCGAAGATGGAGCCTGAGTCTCCTGAGGAGATTGAGCAGTACACCCGAGGTTTTCTTATGTTCCTCTTTGGCACCACTCTGTTTGCCGATAGGGGGAACACTGTTGGGTTGTATCTCTTGAGTGCCCTAGTGGACCTATCACAGGTCAGTCGGTATGACTGGGGTGGCGCTGTCCTGGCTACCCTCTATTGTTACATGAGTGCAGCCTCTCGCGGGCGAGGAGACTTACTCGGCGGCTATTGGAGAGCTTGGGAGGTACGTTCTATCCTCTTGATTTACATTTCTGTTCCTCATTACTTGTTCATTGCACACACGGCGCACTTTGCACTCTGTATTCTGCCTTTAGCACTTTGTATTCACATTCCGCACTGCTTTTCTTAGCTATGGGTGTACGTATACTTTCCCACATTAGCCCCAGAGATGGAGGTGGCAGGACTCCTTATGACTCCATTTTCACTGGTATTCGAGGGCGAGCACCGACCGAGACCTCGAGAGACTCTTCTACCTGCGACAGTATTTTGATACTGTGCGGACGACAGAGGTATTTCAGAACTCTCAGTTCCTTTCATTTTCATATGTGATCTGCCTTGTATATTCCTGATTTCTGATTGATTTATGCACTGGCTATTCGCAGATTACTTGGCAGCCCTGGGCGGTCTTAGGTGATGGTCTCCGACATCAGTATCCCGGAGGATCGGGTAATTCCCAAAGATAGGTTCCTCGTCAAGGACCTGTTGGTAGGGCATGGTTCCTGGGAGAACGCTTTCTGCGTCAGGTGTGGGGGTACGATTCTCAGGACCCTCCTGCTGTACCTCCAGCCACCATGCGGACTGCCGATAGACTCTCTGCCCAGGAGGTCGTTAGTGATATGCAGGGCACCGATGCTTTGTTACATCTCATGGAGGGGGACTACGCCACCTATCGTCGTATATATCTCGATGCCCCTTGACGGAGTGCGGTTCGCCACGGAGGCCTACTGATGTACTATCGTCGAGTCGGGCTCATACCGCGGATATCCCCTCCTCTAGCAGGGCTGGTGCATCTAGGGGTAGAGGTAGTTCGATTCCTCCGATCCCTCCGTCTCTTCATCATCCTGGGTGGCTAGACATGCCGACCGAGTTGACGAGTTGGTAGTTCGGGACTCCTTACCAAGTCTCGCTAGAGCCTCCCCTTCCTGACCACAGATATGTCAGGGATCCTGATTCACCCCCGGTATGTTTTACAGCTTTGATTTATTAGTTAGATATTTGGATGTTCATTCCTTTACTGATAGTTTTGCATTTGTATTTGCAGCCTCCAGTTGAGTACACGGATGAGCTACTTGGGATGCTGGCTACATTCGAAGGCATGATCCTATGGAGGGAGGCACAGCTGGCCATTATGGGCGTGCAGGTACTGTTCATCTTTCCTGTATTTAGCATATTTCTGATGACATACTGGTTTTGAACATTCTGCTGTATTGATAGGCTGTGTAGAGCACATCTGACACACACCCCACTCAGATAATGTACTTGCATCCGCTTTTCATATTTGAACCGATGTATTGAACTCTTCATTTTGATGCCTCCTCAGATATGTTCATTGCAGTCGCCACCCGAGCCTTCTCAGTGGAAGTCGAGTCTTGGACTGCTCGAGGTCTTGGGCCATCTGGGCCTTTTCGAGGAGCCGGGCCATCCAGCCTTCTCGTGAGCCGGGCCATCTAGGCCTTCTCGAGGAGCTCGAGGAGAGTGTGGTCGCCTCGCAGATGCAGTGGCATCCATTATTGAGGAGGAGGAGGAGGAGGTCGCAGACCGTGAGTCGAGACATCTGGCTGGGAGGAGGCTCGGGCCTTGGTTGCGGGAGGGGAGACGAGGCTGAGGGGGATCCGGAGGATGATAGCTCTGACCCGGATGGTGATGATGGTGCAGAGGTTATCCCGCAGAAGAGGATGAGAGGGCCTCCTCATTCCCGTTCCCAAGGATATTGATGCTATTTCCTGCTTTATTTTACTTTTTGCTAGTAGTTTGTAGCACTTTGCATATTGTTAGGCAGTTTTATTTCCTGTAAAACTTGTACCTTTATTTTGTTGTAAAACATGATGGAATGAAACAGCCTTTGAAAAGATGTTTGTATTTGAAATTCTTAGCATCGCAACGCATCATTTTGCACAAAAATGGAATTGAATGAAAATGTGCCTTGTGTATTTACCGGGTCAGGTAATGAACCGACGCAACAAATCACAAACTCGGCTCACTAAGAAATAACAGAATCTTAGCAAGTTTACAACTCGATAAGCAAAGTACAACAATGTTAACGACTCAATAAACAAGACTCAACAAAATCGCGTAAACGAAAAGTAAACAAAAAGTAATAACTCAAAACACAAAATGCGACAGCTCGACAAAAACTTACAACTCGATAAACAAAACAACAACTCGATAAGCAAAAATACAACAAAGCGTACTTCGGACGGACGATCTGGATGATGGAACATATCCAAAGCTGAGAGAAATGGAGGCCTTCGACATTCCCGATGCGTGAAAGTGCCTCAAACTTCCTTCCGGAAGGCAAAACAGGACCAACGAGCATGGTGGGCCACATTTGCTTTTGGGGATTGGAGGGTGGCCGGCCTGCTAGGTTTTTGAATCAAGGGTGGCCGGCCTGCTAGAATAGGTGGCCGGCCGGCCACCTCTCCCTGCAGCTTCCAAAATTGTGACACGTGTCCCTTGAATAGTGTTTCACCCTCTATAAAAGCCCCAACCTTGGAACTTATTCATTTCATCACCGTTTCTCACAAAAATGGAGGCATTTCTCGCAGAAAATCTCACATCTTGGATCTCTTCTTTAGATGGCTCGGAAAAGTTGAACTTCCGGGGTTTCGGCTTGAATGCACTATTCACGCTGGGCCGGACTTCACTGCATCTTCCTTTCCTCCATGCGGCGATGAGATTTTGGAACCCAATGACGCACGTCTTTAGCTTCGGAGGGCAAGAGGTATGTCCCACTTTTGAAGATTTTCAAGTTTTGATAGAATCCGAGCGAGGTAAGGAGATCTTGCCCCAGCTCAATTTTGGCTATGCCCAGACCTTAGGGCGGATGTGCGGACTCGACGCGCATGATGCTCGATCCCTGATTTGTGACGGAATGTTGGATATCCCAAGCCTGATTTACCGATTCTCCGATGTTGGTGACCGCAACGACCATCATTGGCAAGGCTTCCGACGACATGCTCTCTGTTTGTGCCTGTTATCTCATTTTCTGTTTGCCTCAAGCTTCGGAGGGTCCGCGCCTGCCTCGATTGAAGTTGCTCAAGGCTTGAAAGAGGAAAAAGTTGCATTGCCATGACTCGCCGAGACACCGATGGGCTTGATGCTTTCTCGCCGGAGACAACTAGGTTCGCAGGGAGTCCACTACTGCTGCAGGTAATGTTTCCCACCCAAGCTCACATATGTATTCGCTCACATCACTCGGCCCTCGGGCTCGGTTTTTCTCACAAAACCCTCATCTTACTTTTCTCTCATCGCACATCTCTATTCTTTATTCTCTCATTTTTCATCCCTCCCTAGATATGGTTGATGGATAAATTGCAAGTCGTGGACTCTTGCCCTGCTTACTCAGCCCGCGGCTATTTCTTTCGACCACGCCTAATCGACGCCCTTGATGAGGGATGGTGGTTTGAATGGATGTGCAATTTGTCGGCAGATCGCATTACGTGGCGCTGTCCTTGGCTCAATCTCCCGGTAATGAGCTATAGCATGTCCCGGCAGGTCGGGATTCGACTGATCGGCTTAACTCACTGTGTATTCTATTTCCCATTCCGTATTCTGCGCCAGTTCGGCCATGATTAGACTTGCCCACCAGAGGGGATAGAGTATCCGGCTACATTCCTAGTTCAAGGCGCACAGCTGGCTCGGCAAGCCGCGGCATGGAGAGTTAGCGAACTTCTGGCCCCCGCCCTTACTTTTAGTTGCACTTTGTCTGACGAGTGCTGGGATTGGCTTAATGAAGAAGCACAGGTTGGGCCTAGGTTGGCATCGGAGGCTTCAACTAGCTCTGGCAGGGGGTGTAGGGACACCTGACTTGACTATGCCCCAGATTTATTACTTTATTAGTACTTTCAAGTTTTCATTATGAGTGTAATAAAAAGCAACTTCAATTGTATGTAAGAGCAAAAGAACTCTGTTTTGAAATCAAAGAAATTGAAGGTTGTGGTACTGAAAATTCTCCGTTTCTGGTCCAAAAATGGTCTTAGTTGTGAAAAGATTAATTTGAACCAAGTCAACTTTTATTAAAACTTTTCAAAACTATTTTCGATATGGATCAGAACTGGACACGCCTGAGATCTGTCACTGAGATGCACAACCCCGGATCCTAGCAACTAGGAAGTTGCCCCTAGTCTAAAAAGTGCCTCTGCAATTCATAGCAACGGAAAGTTGCCCCTAGTCTGGATGGTGCCGCAACACTTTATTGCAACAGAAAGTTGCCCCTAGTCTGAATAGCACTGTACCGGAGATCACGATAAATGCTGATGAATAGAGATGACTGAGATGATCAAATGGACAAAGTTGATCGGGGAAAAGATTGTGGGAACTTCGTGATGAAGTCGCCACGATCCCATATAGATGGGAATCAAGCCTTCGTAGTTCGGGCTTGGGTTCGCCGTATTTTTACTCTCCTTTTGCGCTCTAACTTTTGCCAAGGCCGCCCTTTGCGGGTTTTCAACCTTGTGAGCTCAGTTTTTATAATTTCAAATTTTCTATGCTCTGAATTTTGCCTAGGTCGCCCTTTCGGGTTTTCGGCCTAGCGAGCCTCTCAGGGGTAATATTTCTTCAACTTGTCCATGTTGATCGGTTGAGAAAACTCTAAGCCATCTAGGTCCATTAGAACCACAGCTCCACCTGACCAGATTGACTTGATGATGTAAGGACCAGTCCAATTGGGTCTGAACTTGCCCCTTGGGTCGTGGATGGGAGCTCGGTTGTCTTTGAGTACCAAATCTCCTTCTTTCAAATTCCTGGACTTAACCTTCTTGTTAAAAGCCCGGGCGATTCTGCTGATAACCTTGATGTGGTATGTTGCTTTTCAAATTTCTTTCATCGAAAAGCATGAGTTCCTCAACTGCTTTTGTCGCTAATCCGCTTCGCAACCGCACTCTACCAATACTGTAATGACGGACCTCAATCTCAATAGGCGTAACGGCTTCCATCCCATAAACCAATGAGTACGAGTCGCCTTAGAGAAGTTCTCGATTGAAGTCCCAGAGTCCCACAGAGCTTAACGGCAATTTTATCCGCCACCCCGATAGGTTTCCACCATCTTCTGTAGTATGCGCTTGATATTCTTGTTGGCGGCCTCAACTGCTCCGTTGGTTTGCGGCCGGTAAGTAGACGACTTATGAAAAGCCACATTGTATTTCTCTAACAAATCGATCACCTACTTTTTGAAGTGGGAACCATTGTCTGAAATGATCTCATTTGGGACCCCGTAGCGACAGATAATGTTGTTTCTGATAAATTTTGCTACATGCGAAGCCTTCAACACCGCATAAGATTGGGCCTCGACCCACTTTGTAAAATAATCTATCGCTACTAAGATGAACTCATGCCCATTCGACCCCTTTGGCGTAACAGCTCCGATTACATCAATTCCTGCATGTAAAACGGCCATGGCGAAGTCATGTTGTACAGCTTTGACGGCGGGATGTTCATGCGATTTGCATGAATTTGACACTTGTGACATCGCCGAACGAAGCCAATACAATCCTTCTCCATGGTGGACCAGTAGTAACCTTGTCTAAGGATCTTCTGTACCAACATTACCCCATTTATGTGTGCACCACATTTACCCCCGTGGATGGCTTCCATCAGACGCTTTGACTCTTCAGCATCAACGCACAGTTTATGCATTCCCAAATAACCCCGTTTATACAGTTTACCCCCGCAGATGATGAACTGAACTGCCATTCTTCTGATTGCCCTCTTGTCTTTGGCATTTACCCTCAAGGGTATGCTTTTTTCTCCAAGAAGTTCCAGATGTCGTAATACCAGGTGTTCGCCCCGAACTTCATCTATGGTGCAATCGACTCATAAGCAGAGCAAATTTCGTCAATGATGACCGGACGATTCGACTCCACACGGATGTCTATCATAGAAGATAGAGTTGCTAAAGAATCATGAACTCGTTGTTGTTCTCCCTTAGTAGATGAGTAAAACTTAGCTTCTCAAACCGAGGAATCAGCAAATCCAAGGTTTGGTGATACATCATCATCTTTTCCTCTTTCACTTTCCAGTCTCCTTTAGCTTGAGACACAACAAGGTTCGAATCCCCAATAACGTCCAGTCGTCTTGTCCCTAGTTCTAGGGCTGCTTCTAGACCAGCGATACACGCCTCATATTCTGCTTCATTGTTCAAGACTTTGAACTGGAGCTTGAAGGCTAGAGGGATATGGGAATTGTCGGGTGCTATCAGCAACACTCCTATCCCATACCCATGTTGATTTGACGCTCCGTCAAAGTACATCATCCAAGTTTCATCGTCGATATGCAAAATTGATTCATCCGGGAATAGGTACTCGACCGCTTCATCCCCCTCAACCGGGTGGTCGGCAAGGAACTCTGCCATCGCTTCTTCCTTTCATCGACTTATGGTCACGACGTGAGATCAAATTCGGAGAGCAAAAGCAACCACCGAGCTAGCCTACCCGTAAGCGCTGGTTTCTCGAAGAGATATTTGATGGGATCAAGTTGTGAAACCAACATTACAGAGTGAGCTAACAGGTAGTGCCGCAGCTTCCTGGTAGCCCATACCAGAGCTAAGCAAGCCTTTTTCAGCGGTGTATATCGGGTCTCATACTCCAGCATCTTTTTGCTCAAATAGTAGGTGGCTTTTTCCACCTTATCTTCCGATTCTTGTGCAAGCATGCAACCCATCGTGGTTTCAGTCACTGACAGATACAAAATCAACGGTTTCCCTAGTTCTGGTGGCGATAAAACAGGTGGGTTTTGTAGATATTCTTTGATCTGTTCAAATGCAGCTTGACATCGGCCGTCCCATTGGAACTTCTTTCCTTTCTTGAGGAGGCCAAAAAGTGGTTCACAAGTCAAGGTTAGTTTTGAAATAAACCGTCTTATGAATTGCACTTTACCCGTAAAGCCTCGCACCTCCTTTTCCCTTGGTGGTGGCATTTCTAGGATAGCCTTGATTTTGGAAGGGTCGACTCGATGCCCCTTTGTGTAATCAAACCCTAGCATTTTCCCGCCAGAACACCAAATGTACATTTCGAGGGTTTAGCCGCAACCTAATTCTCGATCCTTTGGAAAAATTTGTGCAAGGCGATGTAGTGGCCTCTTTCTTTTGGACTTGACAATCATGTCGCCCACATACACCTCAACCTCTTTGTGGATCATATCATGTAGTATTGTGGTCGCGTCTGCTGATAAATAGCTCCAGGCGTTCTTCAACCCAAACGACATTACCCTAGCGATATGTCCCCACGGGTGGTGGTGAATGCGCTTTTTTCCGTCTTCGAGTGCCATCACTATCCGGGTTGTATCCCGAGAAGCCATCCATGAATGAGAGCAATGCATGCCCCTTTGTGAAATCTACCAACTCATCGATGTGTGGTAGGAAAGTCGCCCTTCTGACTAGCTCGCTCAAATCCTCAAGTCTACACACACCCGGATCCCGCCATCTTTCTTGATCGAATAATGTTGGCCAACCAAGTCGGATATTCAGATACCAAAGAGAAGCTCGTGTCGATTTGCTTGATGACCTCTTCCTTAATCTTAAGAGCCCAATCCGCGGATCCTTCGAAGTTTCGCTGATGTGCCGGCCTCGGGGTCAAGGGGATCCGGTCAGACAATCTCAGATCGATTCCAAGCATGTCTTCGAGGACCACGCGAAAACATCTTTGAAATCTTTTAATAAAGCGACTAAGCGCTCGCGTTCCTCGAAGACAACGTGGACCCGATTTGACCACCATGCGGTCCTCCTCAGCACTAATGTTCACGGTAATGATTTCATCCATTAATGGTTTAACAAATCTCTCTTGCTCTTGCTCAATTAAACGTTAAAACCGAGGAACTTCGTCCTCGCTGCTTTTGATCAAAATTTTGAAAGTCAATTAATGCAATAAATTAGGGCATAGAAAAGTACTGGAAACCACAGATAGTTCATTCTCATTAGGCACATCCAAATCGCCCAATTCATTGGTTACAACAGACTCAAACGAAAGGAAAAAGACGCCCGACAGATGTGGCATCCGGGTTAACATCCTCAGGAGTACCAGACTCAGACTCGGTCCGAAGCCGAACCCGATTCACTCACAGACTCGGTGGAATCAGATTCGCTCACTACCCGACTTGCCGCTTGGACAAAAATCCTCTCAGATCGCCAAGTGAGAGAGGGTGCGATTGATGCATCCAAGATAGTCATTGGTCGGCTCGCGACCATTTCATCCCCAATCATGGAAACCGCCGGTTATCCCCAAGCACTCTTGGTCGATCGGAGGATCGAGAGGAGACATGCCAATGCTACCCCATTTCCAACTCAGGCCCTCAGATCCACCGCCTTATTCTCGCAACCTCGCTTGTTGGGTCTGCTCGCTTCGGGCAACGTCATCCCCGGATAGTTGCGGTCGAAGAAGATTTCAAACTTGCACGACTTCTTCCGCGTTTAACCATGGCTCGGGAAGCCGCAAAATGGAAAGTCCTCCTCCTCCTGGACGGTTATCTGCTCAGGTACTGGATGGGCCTGCATTAAGTCAAAAGGCTTCCCACCGCTGCCTCTCTCGCTGCCATTTCTTTCCTTTCTCACCCCTTTCTTTGGTGGGCAGGTAACTCAGTCCAAAGGTATGCGGGTTATGTGGCATTTCGGCCAACGCAGCGACTCCTTTTCTGTCGCTCCTTCCTAATCCCATCCCCGGGATATGTTGTAGCTTGTTCATGAGGTAGACGGATTGAGCACTAACGTATACACCTTCATTCACAGCCATAATATTCTGCACTACCCGGGCCTCTGCCAAAGTGAACCCTGATAAGAACACATCCTCCGTGCCGTGCTCGATCTCCAAAACTGGCGTAGACACTTCTGGCGGCGGATGGATGGACGAATTTCCGAAAACAATTACAATCCCCTTCCCGTGAGGGTATTTCAACATCTGGTGCAGAGTGGAAGAGACTGCTTTCACTTGGTGCAACCACGGCCGCCCCAAGAGTAAGTTGAAGGTTGCGGGAATGTCCAAGACATGAAATTCAATGTTGTGTTGTCCTGGACCAACCTGGGTCTGAACCTTAACAGTCCCCATCACTTCCCTACTGGTATTATCATAAGCTTTGATCACCTGAGTGGTTGGTATGAAGTCTGCGGGTTTTAACCCGATTGCATATGCCGTTCTGACTGGGAAGACATTAATAGCAGACCCGGTATCAACAAGTACCACCGGTATCCACTTATCTCTACACTCCACGGAGATGTAGAGGGGTTTGTTATGATTCACGCCCTCGGGCGGCAATTCCTTGTCTGAAAAGGTTAATACCGGGGAACCTCTTCCCGGAAAAACCAGCCCAACCAACTGCTCTGGCGTAGTTTCGATGGAGAGTTTGGCCTTGTCCATAGCAGGATGACATCGTCTGTGGTACCCTTGAAGCCATAAGCGGTCCCTGATGGAGATGCTGCTCAGATTTTCTTTTAACTGCTTCAAGATGTTCTTCTTCAATTTGCTTCTCTTTCTGTTTCTCTGCCTCTTTATCTTTCCCAGACGCTTCAGGTTGGTCAAGGTGTGGGGGCTTAAAGTACCACCCGCTCCTGGTCATGTGGTCCACCTCATCGAGGTACCAAGTATCATCTGGTTGAGCACCTGCCCAATCTTCGTCTGTGTGGGCAAGACATAAGTCATCGTCTTCCCACCACATCCCACTGACATTCAACAAACACCTATCTGGTTCCGGCAAGTTCGTACTCTCGGTACTTTCATCCCACATGCTCACAGCATGTCCTGCTCTTGTGCTCGCGGCACTTTCAACTTCTTCATGGTTCTTGGCTTTCCGGATTCTCTCAGAATCCCATCTCTTTTCTTGCTCCTCTTGTGTTAGTAGGGTTTGTTGTTCAGTTTTCACAATATCTTGATCCCAAGCGAAATTCTTTGTACCGGCGCTCTCCGGCAATTCATTCTGACTCTCGGCCCTTCCGGCCATCATTGATACCTCGCCTTGCCGCCTTGCTCGTCTGAATTTCCGCAACATCTGGCTGATTATTTAACCATCCGGCAATCTTTCCCGTCTCTCCATATTCAAATCAATTGATTGTTGCATCCCCTGCTTCTTGGTCGTTGAACAACTGGAGGTTGGCAAAATCTTCTTCCACCGTTATCAGATCATCTCTTGTTCAAGTCCGTCCCCGAATCATGCGAAATTTTGGTACCACACTCAAATTTCCAGACGGCTCATCGATAAGATATATCCGCTTGGATCATAAGCTCTTCCAAAGATAATTCCCAGTCCCATCTCAGACTCACCAATTCGCTCTCCTCTAAAACCCGCCTGCTCCATCTTCGGAGGTCACCACCTCGCTCGATTGGGTTGTGAAGGTGTCCAACATGCACAAGTCAGTAATCAGGAAGGATCACCTCCGCTTGGGTAGGTGAGAGAGAGTATAGATGCTAGAATCGAGGAAACGACCCCGCTTTGGATGAGGTTGACTTTTTGGGTGGTGGATCTTGGTTATGCGCGGGAGTGGGTTAGTTGTGACGTTGGGTCTTCGGGAGGTAGAATGATATTTTTGTCAACGAGGTCTTGAATCTCGTGACGCAACCAAGAATATTGATTCAGATCATGGCCATATCAGCGGTGGTACGACAAAGATTTGGTCAGGGAAGGGGGGAGTGAATTTGATAGTGGCCTCAGCTCTAGGGGTTTCAGATACCCCTTTTTGATTAGAACGCCAAGAGCCTTGGACAAGGGCATGTATAGTGGGGTAAAGGTTCTTTGGCCCCGGGGTTGGAATCTGTTGTTTTGGGTGTTACTTCCGGATGTGCTGGAAAAGGGTGTGGCCGCCGCAGGCCTTGGATGGGGAGGGGGAGTGGTGGTGACCATACCGACCTCCGGAGTCCTTGTGTTTGCAAATACCACTTTCGGCCTCAAGTATTATTGCGGTTGCATGTCCTTCGGGTCGCTCTGGCCCCGGTCGACGACCTTTGCTTCATCGCATCCTCGATTTGTACCCCCATATCGTAGATCTGCGAAGGTGGGAAGGAACTACAATCATCTTCAGATAAGTCTTGGTTGGAGATTGCGCACAATCATCCGAATTTGATCTTTATCTGTTGGCCTCAAGGTCATCATCGATGCCTTTGCTCTCCACCGAGTTACAAAATCAGAGAAAGTCTCTTTTTGTTCCTGCCTCGTTGTTTCAAGATCACGAGTTGTAATCTCGATCTGGGTATTGTACGAGTATTGCGCAACGAAGGCTTCAGCCATTTCGTCCCAATTCCTCTTGACATCATTATCCAACTTTGCATACCAGTTGGCGGCCACTCCTGACAGGGTTCGGCCAAACAGCGAGAGTTTCTGTAGTCTGGTTAGGCCCATTGGCCGCAGGATGTCTGAAAATAGCCGAAGATGGACCATGGGATCTCCGGACCCATCAAAACGGTCAATCTGTGGCATTTTGAATCTGTCTGGCAATGTTACGGCCACATCAGTGTACCCATCTTCGATGTCTGGGATGGCCTTCACCCCCTGCGATTTCTTGAAAAGCTTTTCCAACTTACTCAGTTTCAGAGCTGTATGATCTACCTCGAACTCAAATGGAGAGTCCGGGTGGTTGGGTGTAAGATTCTTGGATTCTTGGCAAAGTGGGGCGAGCCAGATTGGAAGACCTGTGTCCTCTTGAGTGTTCTGGACATTGGGTAAGGTATTCTGGGTGTTCGGGAGGATATTCTGAGGATTTGGCAGGGTATTTTGACTAGTAAGTGCCTGCTCAGATAGTGGAGCCGTTGGTGGAGGAGGAGCCTGATATGAAGCAGATGTCGCGTTCTCAATTGCGACCTAGTGATCACTTCTACCGCCGGGCCATGATCGCGCTTGTTGTTTGGAAAATTCCGCCATGACAAAGATCATCTTGCATCTGTTTATGCTCTCATGCATCCGGGCGATCATCGCCTCCATCCCTGATGTATTCTGCTGTTCCATCTGAATGACCGGTAAATGTACCTCTATGGCGCATACGTAAATTTCAACCCGACTATTTATCAAAAGCAACCCTCGTCCTTAATCCTTGTTTCGACACGCTGCGCCTCGGCCTTCTTCTGATAACTGGGGGTAGAGAGTGGAACACTGGATGTCCGTCAACCAGATCCTCGGATCGATTGAGTCGGCGACCTCGTGTCCAAAGTGCTTGGGGAGTATCTACTGGTTCGGAAGCAATCGTGCTAAAAACTGCCCTAGCAAAAAGATAATAAAGCAAAAAGAAAATAAATGACCAGAAAAACGGCAAAGATAATGACTTAAATTAAATGCACACAACGCATACGGGCATATAACACGCAGCTTGATAAGTGAAAATACATCCCTCAATCATCGATCATCGTTCTCAGATCATCGTTTCCCCAAAATCAATCGGATATCCGCAGACAACCGATTCTCGATATCGACCGATGCCCGCAGTTCGATGCCCAAACTCAATCGATACATGCATTCCTCAGAGACATAGTCTAACAAGCACATAGCAGATAAGTGAGAGCTGAAAACACCCCTATGTTGGGGTAGGGTTTCCCTGTCCTATTTCGTCAGGAACTAGGGTTTCACTACGCACGCAGCGGCTTCAAACAACCTATAAACGGGTAAGCAACCTGTCCTAGTTTGGAATGGTCACTATGGATCTGAATATGCACTAGGTCGAATGGTCAAAGAGGGTGCCTCGGTAAAACCGGGGTTTGTGTTCCCATGCTGTCAGAGCCCAGAGCCGATCAGCCTTACGGACATGACTTGACAAGACAAGCCTCCGGCAAATCGTTCGGGAATGGCATATGGCAAACATGGTGTCCTAGGCGTACCAATGCAAATGCAATGCAAAGAAACACACAAGTGTAGTCAAAACCAGATATCATGAGTTCGAGTCAAGTTCTCTAACTCCCCAGTGGAGTCGCCAGAAACTGTAGACGTCCCCGAATGCATCCCGGGGGAAGGGAGTGCGAGTCCCCCCCCCCGGTTCTGGTTCAATATTGGGTTACTACAGTTCGAAGGACTCAAATGTCACGGTTCTCAATCTTGAACCGAAGAGTCCAAATCCGGCAAATCGTTTTTGAAAACAGATTTTTTTGAAAGAAGTGCCAAACATGGACTACTTCGCCAGATACAGAGTCGCCACCTAAATATTTTAAAATGGGAAATTTAGGAAACCCTGACTCGGTGCCAAAGGCCACGTGTCCGTCATCACCAAAGTTGCCTCGGCTCGGGAACTTGGGTACGATTGGGGAAGGTCACTTCGTGAGCACCCCCGCTCGCCCGGTCGAAGACCGGCCTCTACTAACCATGATATCTGATTTTCAAAACTTTGTGAGTTCTTATTCTGGTTATTAGCCTAGGTTACTATGTGATGCGCCAAAGATACAAGTATAGACGAATACTTTGAATTGGAACAAAACATTTCATGTTTGTTTGTTTGAAAATGGTTTGATGATGCTACCCGCAAGTAGGCTAAGACGTGGATTTGCCACTCTCGAGTGGGCTTAGAAAACATGATTTTGCCACTATCTAGTGGGCTTAAAACAAGCATTTGATGAATTGTCCCAATTCAAGTAACTCAACCTCCACCCACAGGCATCCAAGGCAGTTATATCACGTAAGCAGTTAGCCTCATGGTAAGCATGCTGTTTATGGCAGTCACTCACACACATGTAAGGATGCTAAAGCATAAAACTCACCGAGTACTCCAAGCCAAAAAAGAAGCTCATTAGAAATCATGCATGATCCTACATATACAGAATTGCCTAATGCAACACATGCGAAGATGCAAACTATAGCAGGCTCGGCTATTCTAAACATGACATATGAAATGCTACAATTATCACGTACTCAATTCGGAATTGCAATACAAATGCAGTTTGTATGATGCGCCGAGCCCGGTGCGTGCAAAACAGATGAATGATGCAAACATGTTGTCATACTGTATGCTAATTGAAACATGCCCTATATCTAACCATCGTAAGCGGGTAAATAAAAGGGAAGAAAGAAGTGGGGTTGGAAGACATACATCACACTCACCCACACTTATTACAACATTGCCCTCGCGCAGAGGGTCCAAATAAATAATACAGTCCTAAATGAAAGAATAATACAGTCCGAAATAAATATACAAATTCCTAATAAATTAACAAATTAAAGAAGAAAAACTGTAAACTGGCATGCAAGCTAGGGGCTGCCTTGACTCCGCTTCGGATAATGAAATGATGCATGTTGAGCTGCTTTGCGCGGAAATTCACTGGGATGCCCCAATTAGCCTCTGTTTGCAATGTTTCTCGAAATGCGTGCGAACTAAAAGTTCTTGATTCTTCATTTTTCTTTAGAGAGTAGGAAAGGGGCATAGCAATGTATTTCACAAATATATGCATGCCTCGATCCTCATGCCACTAATCACGCATATCGATGCATGATGGCCGAGGAGTTGGATTGCACAACTCAATATAGGATGAATGCAGATGAACACTACAACAAAACCTAACTCATTAGACATGGCTTGTACGTGTGCATGCCTTTCCTAAGCGAAATACGGTTTGGCCTGCGCGCCATAATCGCATATTACATTGTAGTATAATTGTTGCATCCGGCATTAGGATCATTGTTCTTTCCTCAGCGGGTCGTCACCCCACTTATGTCAATCCACCCAATACTTGTCCTTGCATCCGTCTACATCACTCATAGTTTAGACATCGTTCTATGGTAGACGGACTCGTTACTTCCATCAATCTATTTGACATTTGTGTGGTTTCGAACTGCTCATGATTGAATCATGATTCAATTGCTTTGCATGTAGTTTGCATAGTTTCGATTGCATTGCATTATCATTTGCATTATTCATACATCACTTTGTATATAGTGCATATCATTTTGCATTCATTCCGCATTGTCATGCATGTGACTAACAATATTGTACCTGTTAAGTTTACTTTCTTTGCTGGCACGATATTGTATGTACGGCTCATTTGAGGCCGGTGCAACCAGACGAGCCGCACAGGTATTGTATCCTCCGAGTGAGACGTATTGAGAATTACATAATTCTCTTACATCCTTTCTGCATTGTAGTGTAGATTGGCATATGCTAGCTTATAACTGTTGCATCATTCTGACTTTCTTTGCATGATCATAAGTTATGCTCGGTTTCTTGCATCGTCTTGCATTTTGCCCCTGCCTTCGGGTGCATACCTTGTTTTGTCTTGCACGTTTGTCCAAGTCTTCGGCCTTGTCAAAAATGAGTCGTCTCTGGGCTTTGACATTCACTCACGTCATTTCATGACTTCCGAGTTCTGTCAAAGAGGGGCAACTGTAGACACCCCATTTTTGACCGTCCTCAAGACTTGGACGTCACCGCTTGAACACTCGGTGATTATCCATGTTTGTGTTTGTTTGGAGTTCCCGGAGTTCTCGGCTACGCGCCTTGCCTCAGGATCTCTGAACTCGACTGTTTTGTGTTTGGTTTTGCACCAAACACTTGTGCTTTGCCTTGGAGGGGCAGGGAATGCTTTGTGAGGCATCCCCACACACCACCGGCAGTGGCTAGAGGCCACCGGCTGGTGATTGTTGCCATCGGCACTATATTGTTCCGGTCGGCACTATTTTGTGCCGGTCGACACTATTTTGGGCAAAATGACCATTTTGCCCTGCCGATCACTTTACAGCTGTTTTTGGAGATATTTTCAGACAGCTTTCTTGCACTTATTTCCCCTCCATACACGTGTATGGAGGGATGAGCCCTTTGATGCCTTAACTTGTAAGCTTTGTTGCATATAAGAGAACCCTTCTTCTCTTGGCTCAAGAGGGGAGAAGATTGGAGAGTTAGACATTTTAGGAGAGGGAGAAGCTCTGGTTTTAGGTTAGGTTTTGTGTATCTATCCTATCTCTCTCTTTCTCTCTTGTTTTGTACACTAGGTGTTTGTGACTTACTATTGCTCACCAACACCTAGTGTTTCACCTTCCTCTTGGAACTGAGGTGCTAAGGGCTTGTTCTTGAAGTTTTTGACTGGTTTGAAGCTTAAAGAGGCATCAAGGTCACCATTGTTGAAGTTGATCATCAAGGGTAAGAAACTACCCCTTTTTACCCCATTTTTGCACTCCATTTTTGCCTCGTTTAAAACATTTTTTGTGCTTAGTCCATAACACATAAAAGTTCTATTTTTCAAGCCTCTTTATTGTTTATTAAGGGTACTTTGTGGTTTGGGGAGGTTTGACCACCCTTAGGCCTTGAAAAGGCCACTTTTGGTGCTATTTTGTGAGAGATCCGAGACCTTGGTGCTTGGGCCTCTTCACCACTGAAATCTTGAGGGATTTCAGTGGTGAAGATGGTGCCTTGAGGTCCCAAGAAGGAGAGGGCCACCCCCTCTCCTTGATGTCCTTGAAAAGGGCAAGATTTGGCCTCTTAAGGGAGCATAGTTTTGATTGTTTGTTGAGCATGTCTTGGCTGCATTTTATGCTTATTATGCCCTAATATGACATTGCTAAGTGTTGGTTTTAGCACTCCTTGCATGCTTTGCATAGTTGCTATGTAATGCCTTAATAGTCCCTTAACATGCCTAGGTTGTATGCCTTTATTTCTAGCATGTTTTAGGCTTAGATCCGTGAAGCTTGTATGCTTATTTTTCCATGTTTTAGGTATGTCCTAAGTTGTTTTGGTCAATCTTAGCATGCATCTTGTAGCCTCTTTGTATTTGGCTTGTTGGCCTTAAGAGCATGAATGTGTAGCATGCCTTTGTTTGCATCTTTTCAATGGTTTGGAACCATTTAGCATGTCATTTCAGACCCTTTGGTGTGCTTGTATGCTTACCGTAGCTACCTCTTTAATGCTTTGAAAGCATGTGTTGCATGCTCCATGTTTTGGCCTTAATGCATGCCTTTGATTTCAAGCCTCTTAGATGCCATCTAAGTAGCCATTTGGCTTTGTTTTAACATGCTAAAACTCTGTTTTAGGTTGTTCAATGCATGCCATATTTGTTTTGCATAAGTGTAGTTCAATGCTTCCATGACTTGCCTCAAGTGTTGAACCTATGTTGCATGCATTTGTTTATCTTGCTTAACATGATTTGGCATCATTTCATAGCATGATTTTCAGAGCCTAAATTGCATGCTAGTTGTCCATTGTTGTGCCCCTTTAAGTGTGCTTGAGGGTTGTTTGTTATGCTTAAGTGTTGGTGCCTTAACTTGTGCATGTGTGCATGTGTGTTTCGCCCTCATGATTTAGCATTTTGACCACTGTTTTGAGCCTTTTTAGAGTTGCCTAATTCATGTCTAAGTCCATCCTCCATTTGATTTGCATGCTCGCCTTGCATGCTTACTTGCATGTTTGCATTGTATTGCCATATTGAATACTAGTTGACATGCTTAGGGCTTCATTGCATTGACATGCATGCTAAGCCTCTTGAAGTGAGTGTGATAGAGGTTTAGCACCCTTGTTTGTTTGTTCGCATTGCATGCATTTGAAATAGAAGTTGCACTCTTGGTTCTTTGGGCCATCATGCATGGAAATGCGTGATTGGTGGTCCGAGAATCGAGGCACATCTTCCTTTGAGTCAAAAACATGATAAGGAATGTGTTTGGCGCATACATGCTTTGAATTACACTGCCATGCAAGTTGTGTCCTCTGCTGCTGTGAGTTGCAGGTTCTGCAGGCATTTTGTGCCGACCGCATTTAGTCGAGTGCCGGCGATCTAATGGCAACCGATGGATTTAATTGATGCGGTGGCCACATCCTTCACCGGTGGTGTTCTACGGCCGGTGATGATCTCCAAGACCATGAAGTATTCACGAGACTTTGGCGATCTTCGAGATGGAAATCGTGAAAACAGAGGCAATCATGCATGGCGGTCGCGATTAAGCGACTTCGGCGTGTGATGCATCTTGCCCTCTTCCCGAGGCATTTACTGCTTTAATTAACTTAGTTGATTTGTTAATTAATTTAGTGAATTTGTAATATTTAATTAGCTTGCGTAGTTAATTAATTTGTAATATTTATTCGGTCCCTCCGAGCGAGGGCAAATCTGTAATAAGTGTGCGTGAGTGGGTGTATGTCTTCCAACCCCCACTTCTTTCTTCCCTTTTATTTACCTGCTTATGATGGTAGATTAGGGCATATTTAATTTAGCATACCTTCTGATAGCATGCGTGCATCCATACATTTGTCTAACATGCATTGGGCTCGGTACATCATACAAACTGCATTGTATTTCAATTCCAAATTGAATACGTGATAGTTGTAGCATTTCACATGCCATGTCTAGGATAGCCGAGCCTGCCTAGATTACATTTTTGCATGTGTTGCATTAGACATTTCAGTATGCTTAGGTCCATGCATGGACTTCTAATAAAGCTTCTATTTTGGCTTGGAGTACTAGGTGAGTTTTTATGCTTTAGCATCCCCACATGCGTGTGAGTGTTGCCATGACAGTATGCTTACCATGCGGCTAAGTGCTTATGTGAGATAAACTGCTTGAATGCCTGTGGGTGAAGGTTGGATTGTTTGAGTTGGAAAAACTCATTGAAATCCGTGTTTTAGCCTACTTGCGAGTAGCAAAATTCTAAAGCATTTTCAAAACAAACGGATATGCAATGTTTATTTCCAAATTAGGCAATCTAGTCTATACTTGTTTGCCGTGCGCATAACATAGTAATTCTAGGCTAATAATTGGAATAAGAGCATGTAATGTTTTCAAAATCGGATATCACGGTTAGTAGAGGCCGGTCTTGGAGGCGAAAAGAATGCTCATAGTGACCTTCCGATCGTACCCAAGCTCGAGCCAAGACCACTTTGGTGATGACGGACATGTGGCCTTCAAGACCGAGTCGTGGTTTCTAAATTTCCCATTTTAAAAAATATTTAGGTGGCGACTCTGTAATCTGGCAAAGCAGTCCATGTTTGGCACTACTTTTTCAAAATCTGTTTTTCTTTAAAACGATTTGCCGGATTTGGACTCTTTGGTTCAGATTTAGAACCAACACAAATCGAGTCCGAACTGTAGTAAACCCAATATGAACGGAACGGGACTTAACCCTCCCGGGGCGTTCGGGGACGTCTACAGTGAGCCTCAGCCACACTCACATAAGAAGCCGGGGAATGAAAATGAGGTGCCTCAAAATGCGTGCACACGGGCACGCAAACCGAGGCAATGGCATACGGAATGCAATGATGCTAAAATGACATACAGAATGCAAAATGGACTTACACTAACATGAGTGAGCCTCAGCCACACTCACATAAGAGGTCGAGAGATGAAAATGAGATGCCTCGAAATGCGTGCACACGGGCACGCAAACCGCGGCAATGGCCCTAAGGCATGAAATGGCATGGAATATGATATGTAAACGTGCAAATAAAATTTCAGCACTGAAATGTGGGGGAAAACAGTCCCGAAACATGGCCAAAGTGCACCCGAAGCATGGAATTATCCCGAAACATGAATTTAGGCACCCGAAATGGCCTATAGCTATACCAAACATGCACAATATGGACATGGAATGAAAATACAGTAGTAAGGCAGCCCCGAGACAAGCATTTTTCAGTCATAAAAAGGGATAAACAGCAAGCACGCATAGGATTAAGCAAGAATGCAAAAATGGCTCTGCAAGAGGGGTATTGAAGCAAGTGATACATGTGATACCCAAATGGAAAAATACCCTTCTACAACACTGAAGAGGGACTAAAAATATGCATATTTACAGTGGATGACATCCCCCAACTCAATATGAAAACATGCTAAAAATGTCATGCAAGAACTAGGATACATAAGGCTATAACATGAGGTACCCCAAACATTCATCAAACCAGCAAAGACCCTTAATGAAATATGTCAAGAAGATCAAAATATGACTCTTTCCAGCTCTGATGATGGCCGAAAACAGAAGCTAGATAAGCTTAAAAAAGCATGCAAAAATGGGGGGTCAAAGAGGGGTATAATGACAAGTATAACATGGAGACCCCCAACAAAGTTGATCCCTTCTACAATGTTGTAGAGGGACATAAAATAAGCTTACTCACAGTTCATGACATGCTCCAAAACAATTTACATATAAGCCAAACCAACCATGCAAATTTACGATAAATAGGAGAGGTTATGAAGCAAGTACAAGATAGGGGGCCCAAACAGAGTTAAGCCCTTCTTCAATGTTGAAGAGGGGCTCAAAATAGGCCCTCTTACAGTTTACATTATGCTCGGAGACAGATCATACATGGGCCAAATATTTCATGCAAAATAATGGCATATAAGAGGATATTGAAACAAGTGCAAGATGGAGGGCTCAAACAGGGTTGAGCCCTTAAACAAACATAAAGGATGGCTCAAAAAAGGTCTAGTTTCAGTTAGGGTCGGAGCCCAAAACAGTGAGCAAGTAGGCTTAAGAAATGAAGCAAGAAAATGCTACAAAAGAGGGAAATGGAGACTTACCCTTGAAGACCTCTTCTTTTCTACCTCTTGGCTTGAGGAATGCTGCTTCTAAGCCTCTAAGAACCTCTCCTTGCTGCTGGAAATGGAGTGGTGGTGGTGGTGCTTGATGGTGATGAAGAAATGGCACCAAACTTGAGAAGAATCAAAGAGATGGAGATGTATATGTGTTTGTAAGCTTGAAGCAAGTGTTCTAACTCTTGAGGGAGAGAGAGAGAGATGTATGCATGCAAGGATGGTAAGTCAAAAAGTGTCCAAGAGTGTAGGCCTTAAGGGATTAAGTTCCCTTGCTTACAAAATATCCCCCGAAATCAGATATTTTGGGGGATACAACTATACAGCTGTAAAACACACCTCTCAAGAAGCATGGCCGGCCTGCCACTTTTGTTGCAGGTGGCCGGCCGGCCACCCCCCATGGCCGGCCGGCCAAGGGACAAAATGGTCAATGAGAATTTCTGGCCGGCCACCAAAGATTGGTGTTCTCCCATGTGTGTACAACAAGACCCTATGGTTAGAAATTAGCAACTCTGAAACAGGAGAAACAACAAGCCACTTTTCAAAGAGGTTTCAAAATGGAAAAAAGAATTACTGGCCGGCCATGTGTTTTTAGGGTCCTCCCATGTGTGCAAAACACAAATATGTGGTTTTGGCTCGAAGAAAATGACCCTAGGGTGTTCAACATTAGCCTGGAAGTGAGAAAAACAGGCGCCGGGGGGCGCCGGAGGAGCATAACTGGTTGCTGAGACAATTGCTGGCCTCCCACCCTCCAGTGATCTTCCTAGTGATAAAAGCAGTACCTACCAAAATGAACAAAAGCGATGCAAAAGCAATGCTCGGGGCCAAAACACGCGATTAGGTCCCGAAAATCGGCCGTTAAGCACCGAAAGTGGTGTTTGGCCACGAAGTGGGTATCTAAGACCCCAGTGTCCCTTGAAAGGGAGTAAATGAGATGCATGCCAAAAACCAGAGGAATCGGAGATGGTTGGGTGGTCCCGAACCGAGGCACACGGCCTAACGGCTCCGAAAACCGGGAACTGGGCTCCGAAATGGGCAAAACGGCCTACGGCCACGAAATGTAGCCCATGGCCACTGAGAGATGGTCTATGGGACCTCTCCCTCCCCTCAAGAAAGATAACAGAGAAAACCGAGTCTGGTTCGCAAACCGAGGCAAGGCACAGAAGAGAGTTCGGAAGTGAGGAGGCAGGGCACACGGCCGCGACTCTAAGACTTCTGAACGAGCACAATATGCAACATCACCGAGCGCTCAATCGGTGACGTCTGAGTCTTAAGGTCGGTCAAAAATGGGGTGTCTACAAATCGATTCTCTCTCAACTTATCTTCTATCGGTGCTACTCCTATCCATTCCCGAATACACTCATTCCTAATTCTGTCTTGTCTAGTCTTGCTACACATCCGCCTTAGTATCCTCATCTCAGCCACACTCATCTTATCTACATGTTGTTTCTTGGTTGCCCAACACTCCGTCCCATACAACATCGCTGGTCTAATAGCTATTCTATAGAACTTACCTTTTAATCTAGTGGGTATTCGTTTATCGCATAGTACTCCAAACGCACTTCTCTACTTACACCATCCCGCCTTAATCCTACGGGTGACATCCGCATCAATCTCCCCCGTTATTGTGATAATCGACCCTAAATAACGAAAATGTTCACTCTTAGGCAGTTCTTGGTTTTCAATATTCACTTCTCCTCTGTTTTTATTGTTACTGTTACTAAATTTACACTCCATGTACTCTGTCTTAGTTTTGCTTATCCGGAATCCTTTTGATTCAAGAGCTTTTCTCCAAATCTCCAACTTTGTGTTAACTCCTTCTCTAGTCTCATCCACTAGCACGATATTGTTTTCAAAAAGCATACACCATGGCACGTCATCCTGAATATTTCTCGTCAACTTATCCATAAGTAAAGCAAAAAGATAAGGGCTTAAGGTAAACCCTTGGTGTAACCCAACAGTGATAGGAAATTCATTTGCCTCTCTAGCAGGCGATCTAATAGTGGTCACCACCCCTTCATACATGTCCCTAATCATATCAATGTAACATTTTGTCACTCCTTTCTTCTCTAACACCCACCATATTATATCTCGGGGCACTCTATCATATGCTTTCTCAAGGTCGATAAACACTATATGAATGTCTCTTTTCATTTCTCTATACTTTTCTATTACTCTCCTCATTCCATTGTTGACTTGTCAAGCATAAACCCAAATTGATTCTCTGACACCTCTGTTATATCTCGCAATCGGCGTTCCATCACCCTTTCCCACACTTTCATTATATGACATATTAGCTTGATTCCTCTATAGTTGTTGCAATTCTGGACATCTCCTTTATTCTTATATATTGGCACTAAAATACTCTTCCTCCACTCATCTAGCATGTTCCTAGTCAACAAAATTTTGCTAAACAACCTAGTCAACCAAGCAACCCCCTTTTTACCCAAGCACTTCCAAGCTTCAATAGGGATACTATCGGGTCCTAAAGCCTTATTTGATTTCATCTTCTTATGTGCAATCTCCACTTCAAAGTTCCTAATCCTATGATAAAACCGATAATCTTGGTTTATCGTATTATTGGCCATTTCTTCCCTTATTGTCGTACCTCCATGTTCCTCATTTAATAGTTTCTCAAAATAGTTCTTCCATCTTTCCTTAATCTCTTCATCCTTCACCAATACTTTAAAATCCTCATTCTTGATGCACTTAACTTGATTAAAATCTCTTATTTTTCTCTCGTATCTTAGCAAGTTTGTATACCCTCTTCTCTCCCTCTTTACTATCCAGTCTAGTGTATAGGTCATCATAAGCTTTCAACTTTGCCTCTCTCACTACTTTTTTGACCTCCTTATTAGCCAATCTATAGCTCTTAAGGTTTTCCTCAGTTCTATCCTTCTGCCACTTTTTAAAGCACTCTTTTTTTGTCTTGACTACCGCTGGAACTTCTTCCCCCCACCACTAAGTTTCCCTAGAGTTGGGTCCTGTCCCTTTCAACTCTCCAACACACTTCCCTTGAGATTCTCCTCATACAATTGGCCATTGAGTTCCACATAGTGTTAGCATCGTCTTCCAAGTCCTAAGTACCTTCCTTATCCATTTTATTTTTAAATATTTCTAGTTTATTCCCTTTTAGGTCTCACCATCTCGTCCTACGACGGCCACCATCATTCCTAGCTTGGTATTGCCCTTTAAAACATAAATCTAGTACCAAAATCCTATGTTGAGAGGTCAGGCTCTCTCCAGGAATCACCTTACAATAATTGCATTTTAAGTGGTCCACTTTTCTCATTAAGAAGTAATCTATTTAGCTCTTAACTGACCCACTCTTAAAAGTTATCAAATGCTCCACCCTCTTCTTATACATAGTATTAGCCACCACCAGGTCAGAAGCCAACACAAAATCTAAGATACTCTCTCCAGCCTCATTTCTGTCACCAAAACCGTATCCACTATGCACCATTTCATAGCCTAGTTTATCTATGCCTACATGGCCATTAAAATCTCCACCTATAACCAAGTTCTCTCTTACAGGTATCTCTTGTAAGACCTCATCCATTTGCTCCCAAAAATCCCTCTTAGTCTGATCATCTAATCCTACTTGAGGGGCGTATGCACTAATAACATTTACTATATACCCTTCAATAACTAGTTTAACTAACATAATCTTATCCCCTTTCCTAATGACCGCCACTACACTCTCCATCAGACCCTTGGCAATTATGATTCCTACTCCATTCCTGCATCTGTCCTTACCACTATAATACAGTTTAAAACCGGTATCCTCAATTTCCCTAGCTTTCTCACCCGTCCACTTAGTTTCTTGTATGCAAGCTATATTAACTCTCCTCCTAATCATAACATCTACCAATTCCATCGTCTTACCGATTAAGGTTCCTATATTCCAAGTGGCTACCCTAAATCTGTATTCTTGAACTAGCTTCTTTACTCGCGCTCGTCGATGCGGCGCCCCTTGCTCACTTTTCGAACCACCTGGAGGCAGGCGCAACGCGTTACTTGAGGGTAACGACCTAGCATTTAAACGATTCAAAGTAGTATTCATTTTTATAAGGAATCCGAACGGCTTTTTTACGTGTTGGCTGTCAGCTACCTAACACACAACCCTCCTCCTTAACCCGAGCTTGGGACCGGCGAAGTTGTTAACAACCCCGGCGGACTTTCTTTATTTTTTCACATATTTTTAAAAAAAATTTAAAAAGTTAACTTCTAACCTACTTCCCAAAACAATCCTAATTAAAAGTTACATCAATGTAATTCATTGGTAGTCCATAATATATGATTCAATTTTTTTGAATTCCATCATACAATGCATTTTATCATGTATAAAATGACAAGAACAAAATTGATAGGCAAGTGTACTCTAATGCTTCCAAACTATATTTTGAATTAAAATTATTTTGACATAATAATTAGTATTTAATTTTATCAAAATTTATATAAAGACATTTTTATATAAAAAAAAATAAATTTAAATAAATAAATGGTCAAATATTCATATAAATTGAGTATTTTTTTTGGGTCAAATAATAAATAGTACCCAATTTTAGTAATTAAAAATGAATAGGAGCTTTCAAATTTGATCCACTGTAATATGCAATCACTAATCTATATAAAAACATTAAATTAATTATTTGTCCACCATTTCAAACATATTCAACCCATCTATTTAATAAATATTTCTCAATTTCTCAATTAACAAAAATAAAGTCAAAAAAAAAAGTTAACAAATATTAAGATTTCAAGAATAATGAGTTAGAATTAAAATTAATTTATTATGCTTATTAATATATTATATTATTAAATTATATAGACTATAAATACAATATATATTGAAACAATCGATTCGAATTTACACTATGTTTGGATTGAGTGATTTGGAGAGAAAAGAAAAACAATAGAGATATATGTATTTCTCTTACTTGTTTGGGTAACATAAGTGGAGAGAAATTGAGAGAAACGGAGAGAAATCCATTTATCTTATAACCCTCATTTTCAATCTTTTCAAAAGTGGAGAGATTTGGAGAGAAAATAAACCAATAGATTCTTATATTTTTATAATACCTATTTTGTCCCTGTAAAAATAAAAATAAATAATTGATACCCATGTCTTCAAGGGCTTTTCATATATGGCACAACGTTTTTGATTCTTCACTTCTCCAGCTCTCTCTCTACTTTCTTCTGGCTCTTTTTTGCCGTGTAGGTAATCATCCTTTCTATTTTCATTATTTGATTCTGTTATATATATATGTAATATATATACTATTACGCATAAGAAAAGTTATTCTTAATGATATATACTATTACGCATAATATATATATTATTCCGCATAAGAATAGAATATATATATTCTGTTATGTATAAGAAAGAAAAGCTAGCCCTAATTTTGTTGTTCGGACTTTATATGTGTATATGTGTATATATATATATCATTGAAAACTCCAAAATTATATATGTATTCTATTATGTATATATATTGTATGGGGAAGAAATATTCACCTCGCTCCGTACCTCCTTGCTACCAAGCTCGTCTCACTCCGTTAAGACTCCGTCGCATTGCGAACAAAGCAAAGGTGAGCTACCCAACGGGTGAGTTTGCCGGAAAACCCCTCCGACGGTCAAGTTAGTTTTCTAGGAGAAGAGAGAAGGCAGAGCACTCTGGAGAAAGAGAGGGTTCAAGATCGCTTCAGGTAGCTTACCTCCAACATGTGCCTCTTCCTCCTTTTCAAGGCTGGCCATGCAGCCACAGGGATTGTGGGCGCACTACCTCTGTTGTCCTTCCTGGACAGGCGGTTGTGCTCCTATCTACCTTTCTTACACGTATAGAGACCGAAACTATCAAATAGTGTTTGTCGCATCGCCAAACGGTATTGACGCATACCATAAGTGGATTCCACTCTTCTTGTCATTGGTCAATGTGGAATATATAACTGAGCTATTACTTGGTAAAACCTAAACATCACGTTAGACTACTTAACGTCGAACCAGACCAAACAGACCTATTAGCACCGATCGAAGTCGGGCACACTGTTCGGTATCTCGGCTACGCACCACGATCTCATGGAAAGTCTGTCTTCATAACTGCAGTCCGAACCATCCACAGCTCGGCCCTCACCTTGAGCTTGTTCGACCAAGTCCGGCCCAACACCATAACCCGCGTAGGTTAGACTCGGCTTGACATCGTGTTCTGTGAAGTCTGTGGGAATTTCTTTGATAGACAAACCTTATTCTACTAGCCTTGTTAACTGTCTTCCATGGTGAACATTGACGAAACACCGCTGTCCGTCATCAATGGGATCACTCCAAAGTCAATCTGGAGAAGAGATGGCCCTCCTGCTATTCTGACCATAGCGGGCCTAGAGACCTCATCTAGAAGGCAACCAGGGACGCGCGAGACAAACGTACGAGGAGCACTGATTCAAAGAGTCTTGAGGGTCATTGACGAAGAGGAGAATTGCATGCTCAGCGCCTGGAGCACAAACTCAGAGACTAGGATGCCCTCATTTGGAAGATGGCAGCTAAGATAGAGATGTTAAAGTAACAAATCAAAGAAAAGGGTGATGCTAGAATGAGCAACCACAGTGAGCGCACCTAACCCAGTCGCTTCGACAGTCATTACCAACTGGGGACACCATCACTCTCCATCACTAGAATCTATGGAGTTGGTGATTCAGACCCACTGGTGGAGAGATACTATATGCGCGACAGCAACTATCGTCCCCCGTGTCCCTTGACGACGTCGAGATACTTTTACTTTGCCCGTTCGAAGGACCTGAGGGATGTGCTGGAGGAGCGAGCATGTCGTGGAGAGGCCCAAAGAGTGCCGGCATTGCAAAGGCTGAGCCCCCAAATTCGTTGCAGTGAGGAAGTGGCCATGTCGGTGCCAAAAATGGTAGCTCTAGCACCAATGGATAGAGAGCTGGCAAGACTTACCACTACCCCATTGTCTCTAGAGATTGAGAGCACACCACTCCTTGCCAGATTCCACCAACCTAAGTTCACGCTGTACGACGGCAAGACGGATCCATACATGCATGTTAGTCATTACCGGCAAATGATGGCAGGCCATCAACGCAACGATGCTTTGATGTGTCTCATATTCCCAGCAAGTTTGGGAGAACTGAGGTTGAAATGGTTCGCAAGGCTCCTGGAGGGGAGTATCGAGGGGTGGCAATAACTAGCGGAAGCCTTTGTCACCAGATTCAAGACCAATACTCGAACACCGAAGGAGGTCGACCACCTCCTGGGTATCAAGATGGAGTCGGATGGTTCTTTGAAGGCATACAATGCCAAGCATTGGGAGACCTACAATGAGATCCTCGATTGCCCCACCAATTTGGCGATCGTCCAATATAAGTGAGGTCTACCAGTCGAACATAGGCTACGAGACTCGCTCACGATGCATCAGCCTACAACCATGGAATCCTTAATGCAGTGGATCAATGAGCACATCCGAGTTGAGGATGATGTCGCCATCGCCATCGCCACCGCAACCGAGAAGGCAAATCCGATTTCGGTGGACAAACGAGTGGCCGGGAAGGTTCACTTGGTAGGGTAGGAGGATAACCGCCTGTAGACACCCCATTTTTGACCGACCTTAAGACTCAGACGTCACTGATTGAGCGCTTGGTGATGTTGCATATCGTGCTCGTTCAGGAGTCTCAGAGTCTCGGCCGCGAGCCTTGCCTCCGGACTTCCGGGCTCTTTTTGTACTTTGTCTCGGTTTGCGAACCAGGCTCGGTTTTCTCTGTTTCTTTTCCTGAGGGGAGGGAGAGGTCTCATAGACCATCTCTCAGTGTCCGTGGGCTACATTTCGTGGCCGTAGGCCATTTTGCCCATTTCGGAGCCCGGTTCCCGGTTTTCGGAGCCGTCAGGCCATGTGCCTTGGTTCGGGACCGCCTAACCATCTCCGATTGCTCTGATTTTTGGCATGCATCTTATTTACTCCCTTTTGAGGGACACTAGGGTCTTAGATACCCACTTCGTGGTTGAACACCACTCCCGGTACAACATGGGTCCCGAATCAAGCTGCTGACCCCGAACCTTCATTTCGCATCGGTTTGGGTTCATTTTTGGTGGAGGCCTTATTTTCATGGTTAGGAAGCTTGTAGGAGGGTGGGAGGCCAGCAATTTTTTTGAAAACCAACTTTTTGTTTGGTCAAAAGTGGTTCAGCATGAATCCGGGAAGGAGAAAAGTCTCATGCTGCTTCAAAAACGGGCATAACTCTTTGCACAAGAGGAATTAAAGTATGAGGCCACCATCGTTGGAAATATTACTCCCGGAGCTTCATTTTTCACTCAAGAATCTCCTAAATTCAATTCCGGATGGAGGAGATATGGTTGATTGAAGTAGGGCATCACTCCGGTTGGACCGAAATCTGCGCGGCTTCACGGAAATGGGCATAACTTTTTCTACAGGAGGAATTTTGATGTAAGGTTTGTGCCATTGGAAAGCTAACTTCCGGGGCTTCAATTTGGACACTTGAATGGCCACATTTGGACTTCCCTAGCACCCACCGGCCAGTCTTCTTCCCGAAAGCTCCTGAAAAGTAGCTGGCCGGCCCCCCTTTTTGTGAAATGACCTTTTTGCCCCTTTAAGCTGGCCGGCCATTTTCCTCTCCCTCAGTGTATTCCAGCTGTGCCAGCTGGTTGCCAATTGGACCATCCTCCATACACGTGTATGGAGGATTAGAGAGTTACCTTAGATATTTTTCATGCCTCTCCTCTATAAAGGAGAGGCTTGGCTTCTTGGCTCAAGGTTAGACATTTGTTAGACACATTTGAGAGAGAGCTATACCTTCCACCTCCCATTTCTCTCCATTTCCAAGCTCCAAAGCCATTTTTCTTCAAGTTTGGTGCCATTTCTTCATCACTATCAAGCATCCCCATCACCACTCCATTTCCAGAAGCAAGGAGAGGTTCTCAGAGGCTTAGAAGCAACATTCCTCAAGCCAAGAGGTAGAAAAGAAAAGGTCTACAAGGGTAAGTCTCCATTTCCCTCTTTTGTAGCATTTTCTTGCTTCATTTCTTAAGCCTATTTTCTCACTGTTTTAGGCTCCGACCCTAACTTAAAGGGTCACTCTTTTGAGCTTATATTCATGTTTGTTTAAGGGCTCAACCCTGTTTGAGCCCTCCATTTGGCACTTGCTTCAATATCATCTTATATGCCATTTTTTTGCATGAAATTTCTAGCCTATGAGTGATCTGTTTTCAAGCATAATGTAAACTTTAAGTGGGCCAATTTTGATCCCATCTTCAACATTGAATAAGGGCTTAACCCTGTTTGGGTCCTCTATCTTGTACTTATTTCATAATCTCTCCTATTTACCGTAAATTTGCATGATTTGTTTGGCCTATATTTAAATTTTTTTAGAGCATGTCATGAACTGTGAGTAAGCTTATTTTGTGTCCCTCTACAACATTGTAGAAGGGATCAACCTTGTTTGGGGTCTCCATGTAGTACCTACCATTATACCCCTCTTTGGCCCCTATTTTTGCATGCTTTTTTAAGCTTATCTAGTTTCTGTTTTCGGCCATCATCAGAGCTGGAAAGAGTCATATTTCGATCTTCTTGACATATTTCATTAAGGGTATTTTCTGGTTTGATGAATGTTTGGGGTACCTCATGTTATAGCCTTATGTATCCTAGTTCTTGCATGACATTTTTAGCATGTTTGCATACTGAGTTGGGGGATGTCATATACTATAAATGTTCATATTTTTAGTCCCTCATCAGTGTTTTAGAAGGGTGTTTTTCCATTTGGGCATCGCATGTATCACTTGCTTCAATACCCCTCTTGCGGAGCCATTTTTGCATACTTGCCTAATCCTATGTGTGCTTGCTGTTTATCCATTTTTATGACTGAAAAATTCTTGTCTCAGGGCTGTCTTGCTACTGTATTTTCATTCCATGACCATATTGTGCATGCATTGCATAGCTATAGGCCATTTCGGGCGCCTAATTTGCATTTCGGGACCATTCCTTGCATTTGGTGTCATTTCGCCATCTTTCGGGACTGTTTTCCCCCATATTTCAGTGCTGAAATTCATTTGCATGTTTGCATATCATTTCCATGCCATTTCATGCCTTAGTGCCATTGCCTCGGTTTGCGTGCCCATGTGCACGCATTTCGAGGCACTTCATTTTCATCCATCGGCCTCTTATGTGAGTGTGGCTGAGGCTCACTCATGTTAGTATAAGTCCATTTCGCATTCTGTATGCCATTTTAGTCTCATTGCATCGTGTATGCCATTGCCTCAGCTTTATGTGTCTGCAGCACGCATTTCGAGGCATCTCATTTTTCATCTCTTGGCCTCTTATGTGAGTGTGGCTGAGGCTCTCTCATGTTAGTGTAAGCCCATATTGTATTGTTTGTGTCATTTTAGCGTCATTACATTTCGTATGCCATTGCCTCGGTTTGCGTGCCTGTGTGCACGCATTTCGAGGCATCTCATTTTTCATCTCCCGGTCTCTTATGTGAGTGTGGATGAGGCTCTCTCATGTTAGTGTAAGTCCAATTGCATTGCATATGCCATTTTATGCCTTAGGATCATTTCCTCGGTTCGCGTGCCCGTGTGCACGCATTTCGAGACATCTCATTTTCATAGCATTGTGTATGTTAGGATTGCATATTAGCTACATTTCATGCATATCATGCATATTGCATCGTGTTCGGGATAGGAGTTAGCTCCGCACGAAACGAGGCACGCGTTCAAACTCGAGTGACGGAACGGGTCTCAATTCCCAAGTCACCGACACTTTGAATTACCCATGATGGAGTTAGTTTTTGTTGTAGCATTCATCTGCATTCATCCTATATTGAGTTGTGCAATTCGGTTCCTCGGCCATCATGCATTGATATGCGTGATTGGTGGCATGAGGATCGAGGCATGCATATATTTGTGAAATACATTGCTATGCCCCTTTCTTGCTCTCTGTTGCAGCAAAATGAAGAATCAGCAACTTTTTGGAGTCTGGCATGCATTTCGAGGAAAGGTGCAAACAGAGGCTAATTGGGGCATCCCAGTGGATTCCCGCGTAAAGCAGCCCAAACATGCATCTTGTCATTATCCAGAGCGGAGTCAAGGCAGCCCCCTGGCTTGCATGCCAGTTTACAGTTTTTCTTAGTTAATCTGTTAATTAATTAGGAATTTGTATTATTCGGACTGTATTATTCGGACTGTACTATTCTTTCATTTGGGACTGTATTATTTATTCAGACCCTCTGTGCGAGGGCATAATTGTAATAAGTGTGCGTGCGTGTGATGTATGTCTTCCAACCCTCATTTCTTTCTTCCCTTTTATTTACCCGCTTACGATGGTTAGATATAGGGCATATTTCAATTAGCATACAGTATGACAGCATGTTTGCATCATTCATCTGTTTTGCACGCACTGCTCTAGCATCATACAAACTGCATTTGTATTTCAATTCCAAATTGAATACGTGTTAGTTGTAGCATTTCATATACCATGTTTAGAATAGCCGAGCCTGCTATAGTTTGCATCTTCGCATGTGTTGCACTAGGCATTTTCTGTATACTTAGGAACCATGCATGGATTTCTAATGAGCTTCTGTTTTGGCTTGGAGTACTCGGTGAGTTTTATGCTTTAGCATCCTTGCATGCGTGTGAGTGTTGCCATAATAGCATGGTTACCATGAGGCTAAATGCTTACGTGATATAACTGCCTTGAATGCCTGTGGGTGGAGGTTGAGTTATCTGAATTGGAACAATTCATCAAATGCTTGTTTTAAGCCCACTAGATAGTGGCAAAATCACGTTTTTTCTAAGCCCACCTGAGGGTGGCAAATCCACGTCTTAGCCTACCTGCGAGTAGCACCATCAAACCATTTTCAAACAAGCAGACATGAAGTGTTTTGTTCCAATTCAGCGCTCATTTATACTTGTATCTTGGCATCACGTAGTAACCTAGGCTAATAACCGGAATAAGAACTCATAATGTTTTCAAAATCAGATATCATGGTTAGTAGAGACCGGTCTTTGACCGGGCGAGCGGGGGTGCTCACGAAGTGACCTTCCCCAATCGTACCCAAGTTCCCGAGCCGAGGTAACTTTGGTGATGACGGACACGTGACCTTTGGCACCAAGTCAGGGTTTCCTAAATTTCCCATTTTAAAATATTTAGGTGGCGACTCTGTATCTGGCGAAGCAGTCCATGTTTGGCACTTCTTTCAAAAAAATCTGTTTTCAAAACGATTTGCCGGATTTGGATTCTTCGGTTCAAGATTGAGAACCGTGACATTTGAGTCCTTCGAACTGTAGTGACCCAATATCGAACCAGAATTGGGGGGGACTCGCACTCCCTTCCCCCGGGATGCGTTCGGGGACGTCTACACCGCCCTAATAACCAAGCTAGAGAATAACATTGCAGTGCTAACCGTAACGATAGAAACAAAGGCTATGAGAATGACTGAGTTAACGCTCCTCACAACGAAGAGGAAGATGCCAAGAGAAAGTTGAAGGCATGAACCGACATCACCACAGTTTTTAAGATCCCAATTTATCGCATCCTCAGTGAAATTCGAAATGAGCCATACATCCGGTTGCCAGCAAAATTGGGAGATACACAGAGGGGCTTCAACTCAAGGTACTGTTGCACCTTTCATGAAGAGAGGGGACACCGAACGGAGGACTACATGTCGCTGAAACAACACTTGGAAGAGTTGGTTGCGGCTGGGCACTTGGATTAATACATAGATGAAGGCATGAGGGCCGCTCCACAAGGATAAGCCAAACCAAATAGCCTTGCCATCTTGGACGTGGCACCCCAATGAGTCATCAATGTTATTCACGGTATCATCGAGCCAGCACGAGGTTGCGAGCTCAGAGGGATAATTAAGAACGCGGAGAACATGAGGGAGGTGCTCTTTGTTCAGCCCGTCGTAAAGAACGGGAAAACCGAGATAAAAGACATCTTGATCTTTTCAAGCAAGGACTTGGAAAGAATCCAAACACCTCACAATGATACCTTAGTTGTGACATTTCGCGTCAAGAACTTCGACATCAAAAGAATACTGATTGACCAGAGGAGTTCGGTCAAGATCATGTATTATGATGCATTCAAGCAGATGAAGTTGGAGGACAAAAACCTGCCTCTAGCAACGTCTCCTTTGGTCGGCTTTAACTCATAGCCGAAATGGCTGATCGGGAAGATCATTTTGCCAGTCAAAGTTGGGATAGTAACAAAACAGGTAGAGTTCTGGGTACTGAAGGTCCCATCGACCTACAATCTGATTTTGAGGAGGGATTGGTTGCACGCCATGCAAGCAGTAACGTCGACTTATCACCAAGTCATGCGCTTTTCTTCTCAAAATGGGCAAATCGAAGAGGTCTGGGGGAACCGAGTGATGGAAAAACAATGCTTCGTCGCAGTGAATGGCAACCGGGCAGCTAAAGGCTTTGTCCAAATAATAGAAGGGCCAGAAGGAAAATAAGTCCTAGAAGATGTGGGAAGAAAAGTCGGTTGAAGACTTGGTGGAGGTTTGGATTGATAAGAATGATCCGAACAAATTCTTTCTCTTGGGCTCATCATTGTCCAGCACCGAGCGGTTGGACTACGTTAACTTTCTAGTCTCCAATATTGAGGTTTTTGCATGGACGCCTTACGATATGTCTGGCGTCGACCCAAGCTTTATTTGTCATCAGTTGAACGTCTTTCCCAACGCTCGGCCAGTCATTCAAAAAACCAGGAGCTCGGGCTTTGCACCATGCCGAAGTAATGGCGAAGGAGGTCAAAACTTGCTAGAGGTTAGGGTAATTGAAGAAGTGCACTACCCCAAATGGATTTCTCACATGGTAGTGGTGCCGAAGAAAAATGAAAAATGGCGAGTGTGCGCTGATTACAAAACGGTCAACCGCGCCTGTCCCAAGGATAGTTTTCCCCTCCCAAGAATCGACTAGCTAGTGGATCTTACCGCTGGTCATCAAAGGTTTAGCTTCTTGGACGCGTATCGCGGCTACCACCAAATCGCCATGTACGAACCAGACTGAGAGATCACTTCATTCACCACTCCAAGAGGCTTGTACTGCTATAAGGTCATGCTATTTGGTCTTAAAAATGTCGAGGCAACTTTTCAAAGGATAGTGACAAAAATGTTCGCTCCTCTTCTTAGCCGCACTATAGAGGCCTATATTGATGATATGGCAGTAAAGAATAAAGATAAATCCCAACGCCTTGCCGACCTAGCAGAGATGTTCGCTGTACTCAAACACCACAAGCTGCGCATGAATGCCTTCAAGTGTGCTTTCGGAGTGGAGGCTGGAAAATTTCGGTTTTTGGTCACCAATCGAGAATCGGCCAATTCTTCACAGATCAAGGCAATTCAGGAGCTAGAATGACCAAATTTCACAAAAGACGTGTAACATCATGCCAGAATGGCAGCCGCGCTGAAGAAATTTATTAGCCGGTTATCAAATCGTTGCAGGTCCTTTTTTAAGACTTTAAAAGCAAAGTTTTTCTGGGACGCGGAGTGCGACTACGCTTTGGCAAACCTCAAGGCATATCTCTCTTCCGCCCCAATCCTGATCACTCCACAACCAGGTGAAGAGCTCTACCTGTACTTGGTTGTATCGCAGCATGCAGTAAGCACGATACTTGTCCAGGCTGAGGGAATTCAACATCTCCCTATCTTTTATGTTAGCAAAACACTACTCCCAGCCGAATCAAGGTATCTGCTGCTAGAGAAGTTGGCCCTAGCTCTCATCATGGCCTCCAGGAAGTTGGTACACTATTTCTATGCCCATACAATAGTGGTGCTGACCGAATTTCCCCTCAAGGCGCTCTTTGAGAAAGTGGATTTCACGAGTAGAATTTTGAAGTGGGTAGTAGAGCTAGGGTAGTACGACATCAAGTTCCAGTCACGCACAGCTATCAAAGCTCAAGCCCTTGCCGACTTTGTGGCGAAATTTGCCTCTAGCACTCACATTGTTTGTCCTATTGATTTGGCTAGTGTGGACTTGGCATAACCCACAGTTTCAATGACACAAAAAAGGGGTAAGGAACAAGCAATAAAGCGCAAGATAATACCGGGCTAGCAGAGGAGGAGCTGGCCGATTTACTGAATGATAAGTGAGATGAAAATACAAGAAAGCATATGGCCGAACTGACCAATACCTCGGACTTAAGAGCTCTCAAAACCCCTTCGACTGCTGAAAATTGTTCATTGGTGAGATGTGAAAACTCTTCGTAGATGGAGCCTCCAACAGACATGGCGTTGGACCGGGGGTCGTGTTAACCTCGCCATATGGACTGACCATTGAGCACGCAATCACGCTTGGAATCCCAGCATCCAACAATGAGGCAGAATACGAAACCCTTCTTGTCAGCATGAAGAGCGCTCTACGAATGAATGCATTAGAGCTCATGGTATCCAGCGACTCCAAACTGGTCGTCAATTAGGTCTCTGGAGAGTATGAGGCCAAAGATGAAAGGATGGCCAAGTATCAAGCGTTGGTACGCTCTGAGGTCAAAAAATTTGCCGCGATAAGAATAGAACAAATCAACCGTAAAGAGAATAGTCAAGCCAACGAATTGGCCGGCCTGGCGTCTATGCAAACCACATTTCTAAATCCATTGATGATTGAATTCTTACCCTGACCAAGCATCAAAGAACTAGAGGCGCCTGAGGTACTCTGCGCTGACTTAGGACCATCTTGGATGGATCCAATCATTACCTTTCTAAAAGATCGAGTCCTACCCACTGAGAAGAAGGAAGCTAACAAGATAAAGGCCAAGTCTGAGCAGTTTTGGCTCTCTCCATTCAGCGCCGTATACAAGAAGTCTTTCACTGGACCATACCTAAAATGTGTCCACCCCAGTAAGTTCGAAGCTTTCCTTTTTGAAATTCACAAAGGAATGTGTGGTAGCCACATTGGGGGCAGATCGTTGGCATACTGAACCATTTCTTAAGGCTATTGGTGGCCATGCATACAGGTTAACGCATAGAAATATGTTTGCAAATGACAGAAATGCCAAAAATTTGCTCACTAGATCCACCAGCCGACCAGAGAGTTGCTCCTCTTGACTAGCTTATGGCCATTTGCACTTTGGGGGTTGGACATTGTGGGACCGCTCCTAACGGCTCCGAGAAACTGTAAGTTCTTCATCGCCGCTACTAATTACTTCACCAAATGGGTGGAAGCCGAATTGTTGGCCACCATCAAGGAGAAAGATGTAAAGAAGTTCATTTGGTAGAATGTTATCACTTAGTTTGGTGTCCCAAAGGCCCTTATCTTGGATAACGACACACAATTTGATGGAAAACTCTTCTGTGAATTTTTTGAAGAGTTAAAGATTGAGTTCTATAATTTCACGCCGACTTATCCTCAGTCAAATGGTTAAGCCGAGGCTTCAAATAAGACTATCCTGGACGGGCTGAAGAAATGGCTGGAGAAGGCCAAAGAGAGGTTCGCTGAAGAACTCTCCAGCGTGCTCTGGGCATACCAAACTACCCCGAGGCGCTCAACTAGGGAGACTCTATTCGCCTTCGCTTATGGCATGGAGGCAGTCATACCCCTGGAGATTGACATGCCAACCATCCGATTTGAAAAACTTTGAGCCTGACTTGAATGGTAAAGCTATTGCCCTGGAGTTGGACCTGGTTAAAGAAAGAAGGGAACGGGCACTAATCCACATTACGGCCTATTAATAAGAGCTCTCCAAGAAATACAATAAGACCGTGCATCCACGTCTATTCAAAGTTGGGGACTGGGTCTTGAGGAAGGTGACGGGCAACGCGTTGGTCCCTGGAAAAGGTAAATTAGGTGCAAATTGGGAAGGGCCGTACAAGATAGTAAGCCTGGCCGACAAAGGGGCATACCATTTGGAGGACTTGGACGGCAAAGCCATACCAAGGCCATAGAATGCGGCCAACCTCAAGCTATTTTACTTTTGAAATGTAATCTTTTTTCCATTTTTATTTGAAACTTGGCCTTTTATTGTTACATGTCATGTATGATGTACAATGTAATATAGCCACTTCTTTCTCTTGTATTATGTGTTTTTGTATCAAAGTATCAAGCTACTAAGTGCTAGGGGCAATTCGGCCTAGTCATGATGGTTCTGTGTAGAAAATTAGGGCACAAGACCAGGCTGACTTCATTTAAACCAGGTTGACTTTGCCTGCCGTGCACACAGTTCGCTTGTTCTAAGCTAATTTTGCTCATATTTTGCCCAAGTTGATTTTGCTCGCCATCATCGAGCTGAGTTTGCTCACGTATAAATCAAGTTAGTGTTCTGCCTAACCTCTGCTTTAGCCGATCTAAAATTTTTCTCCTCCGAGCTAATTTTGCTCTTCAGAAAAAAGTTGGTGTTCCGCCCAACTTCTGCTATAAAATTGAGCTAACTTTTCTTGGTAATCCGAGTGGATTTTGCTCTTTGGGGAAAAGTTGGTGTTCCGCCCAACTTCTGCTATAAAACCGAGTTGATTTTGCTAGTTAATCCGAGCTAACTTTACTCGCCAAAAATGAGTATGCGCTTTGTCCAAACTCAAGGATCCCTCAAACTAAATGTTTTGCTCGCCCGAGGAAAAAGTTAGTGTTTTGCCCAACTTGTGTTTGAATCGAGCTGATTTTGCTTGCAGAAAAGGGTTGGCTTTGTGCCTCGCTTTTGATCTAGAACGGAGATGATTTTGCTTGCCATCCGGTCGTAAGGACATTGTGTTTCCCCATATTTAAACTGGCTAAATCCATTCGGTGAGAGGTTACTTAAGTTTGTACTGTCTGGGCAGAAATTAGCTCGGCATATCCAGGTACACTTCACATGTATAAATTTATTTCGGCCATATTCAAGTTAGCACTACAGTTATTAATGAAATTGAAGAAGACAGATGCATACGGCGACCAAAAAGTAACTGATTTTCATTCATCAAACAGTTCGGTTAGATAAGTGGGGATCATAGCCCGGTTACAATAATATATATATATATATATATAAAAGCGCCTAATCTACGTTCACAGTTTCCTCTTACTCGGCTTGGTCTTCCTCGGTTGTGTTCACTGCGGGCTCCTCTTCAATGATGGGGCTTAGATCTGATCCCAGCTCGGCCCCTTCGCCGCCCGACGAGTATTCTTCCTCATAGACTGGCTGTTGACTCTCATTGGTCGGTGGAGGGCGTGTGTAGACACCCCATTTTTGACCGCCCTTAAGACTTGGACGCTGCTGATGGTTTACTTGGTGGTGAAAGATGTGCAGAGCAAAAATTTGATTTCTTCTGCAAAAGGAGAGTCAAATCCCAACCTCACACCCCATTTTTGACCAAAGCTATTTTGAATGTTTTTTAGACCTTAAAACCCTCTCTTTCAAAATATTTTTGCAATAAAGTTCCTACGATGTTCTGAGGCTCGTATTTTGTCAAATGTTGCGCTTTTCGGTAAACTGAGCAAGGACAAAGTGGAAATGAATGAAAGAGAGGTGAAATCTCTGAAAAATCTTTCAAAACACCTTGCTTAGGGGTTTGGAGTTGAAGAAAAGAGGAGAAAATGGAAGAAACCAAGTTGGAGAAGAAGATGGGCATAAATCGCTAAGAGAGAGACGAGCAGTCCTCGCTAAATCAGACCTATCCTTTTGAATACTTGGATTTAAGATATGAGGCCACACCGTTGGAAAGAATACTTCTGGGGCTTCATTTTACACTTAAGAATCTCCTAAAGCCAAGTCCGGATGGGGGAGATATGATTGGTTGAAGTTGGGCATCATTCCGGTTGGATCGAAACTGAGCAACCTTCACTAAAAGAGGTAAATCTCTTAGCACACATGGAATTTTGAGGTGAGGCTGCCAAATTTGGAAAGAAGACTTTCGGGGCTACAGTTTAGGCTTAAGAATGACCTGAAAAGGAGTCCAGATGAAGGAATTAGGCTTGCTTCAAGTTAGGGACCAGGGCTAATTTTTTCCATCGGCCTCTATGGAGGTCCATCGGCCACAATTGGACCTCATCGGCCATAGGTCGGCCAAAAGTGAACCTTATCGGGCACAAATGTTGGCCGATCAGCCAAAAATGTCCAAAAAGCCTAGAATTGGCAGATATTTCTCCTCCAGTTGTTTCCAGCTTATGCCACCTGTCCTAGCTCAGATATTTTCGACCAAGCTTGATATTTTGCTATATAATGAAGCCTTATATCTCATTTTCAAGGGTTAGAACATGGGAGAATAGATTAGAACAATTTTGGCAAAAAGATTTGGGAGCCTCTCTCTCTAGAAACTCTCTCTAGATTTCACTCTCTGTAAGGATTTTGTGTTTGAAGGCTTGCATACATCCGTCTTCAACCTATTAACCCTTAAGAAGACTTGATCACCATTGGGTTGAGGTCCCTTGGAACTTGGTTTGAGCTCCAAAAGGCTGATTTTGGCTCAGATTTTGGCTGGTTTTGCTATTGTCCTTCAAGGTGCTTCAAGGGTAAGCACTTGTCCCTTTTAGCCTTTGCTTTGCATGCTTGTTTTACCACCTTTGTAAACTATTTTTGGGGTGGTGTTGAACTGAAAAAACCTCTGTTTTTTCTCTATTTTTCAGTCCTAAAAGTCTTGGTTTGTACCTTGGTTGGCTAGAGGGTTGTCCTCCCTTTTGCTCCTTGGCTTATAAGGCCTTGTGAGCTAACTTTCAAACTTTTCAAACAACTTCTTTTTGGCCTTAGAACCACTGAAATCCAAAGGATTTTCAGTGGTAAAAACCCTATTTTGAGGGCCCAAATAGGAGGGGGTGGTCCCCTCTCCTCTTGTCTTACTTGCTAGTGTTGATGGCCAACCAAATGAGCATGTGTTTTTACTTTTTTGTGGCTTTGTTTAGGCTCATTTTTGTGACTTATCAGACCTTCCATAACTCTATTTTTGGCTGTCTTGGTCACCTCTTGCATGCTTATTGCACTTGTAGTGTAAATCCTCTTTGCTACTCTTGTTAGCCTTACAAAGTAGCATGCTCTTGTGGTTTGAATTAGCTTAGTTCAAGCATGTTTTTGGTATTATTTTGGCATATTATAACTTTGATTTTGATTGGTGGACTCACCTCTTGCATGCTTTATACACTTGTAGTGTAATCCATGCTTACTAGTCTAACATGCTTGATGTTTTGGCCAATCGTGCTAGCTTATTTTGGCTATACTCCATACATGTTTTAGCATTATTTTGGGCTATTTTAGGACTGTTTTGGGCTGCCTTGGTCATATAACTCATGTTTTGTATAACTATAGTACAAATGCCTTGACTACTCTTGAGTTTTGAGGTCCCTACCATGCTATACTTGTGATGTTTGCATGCCTTGGCATCATTTGGCATGGAATTTTAGAGATTATATCTTTGCCATATTCTAATGTTTATCACTCTTTAATTGTATTTGAGAGTTGAGTTTTGTGCCTTGCTTGCGAGCCATCATTTAAGCATGCTTTTTCTTGCTTATCATGCTATCATTTCAGTCCATTTTAGCCACTGTTTTGGCATGCATGAGGTCTGTTTGGAGTTGGTTTAGTCAATTGAGCATTGTATTACATGGTCCTAGTGTAAAGCTCTTCACTAGTTTCAACGCTTAAGCATTCTAGCATATTGTGCATGCGATGTTTGCATGGTAGAGTCTTGCATTTCATGCCACTTTAGCACTAAAAGTCTGCCATCCTCCTCATTTCTTCACTTTTGATTTGTTTTGAGGATTGGTTTGTCTTGAGTTTGAGTTTAATGCAAGGGATTGAGACTTGTGCTTAAATGGCTTCAACCCTCTTTTGAGGGTTACTCCTAGTCAAAGGCATTGGTCTCTCCCATGCCTTAAACCATTCTCTTTGATAGACCTCTCTCTCATTAGAGGACTCTCACAGTTGGACAAGTTGATTAATGAATGGATTGGTAATGTTAAAATATGTAAACAAAATCAATCAAGTAAAATGTGCCAAGATAAACATGTTGCATGTGTGCATTGCATTGTGTTCAACCGAACGTTATGTTGAACACAAAGTGAATTGGTCCATTTCATACTTGAAGTGATGAAAATGGGCCAATTGTCACGACCCAAACCTGCCCCTACGGGTTTAGCATCAGAATCGCCAAGAATCCGAGATTATCAAGGCCCGCTAACAAAGAAGATAGTATAACAAAGTACAGGGACATGGCGGAAGCCATTACAGTAAATAAACAATGTCCAATGAACTGTGACAATCTGTATGCCAAAAAGATTTTTCATACATTTGTACAGAACAGTATACAAAACATTTACAAACATTCAGAACTGGGATCAAGTCCCTATTAACCAAGACGAAGCCTATACGATCTATACAAGAACAAAAAAAGACAAGAGGGGAACACTAACACCCCTAGCCTTAGCTTGGCAGGCTCGGAACCTCGCAGTGAGGTGCATAGGTTGGCTTGACAAAACTGGAAATACCCCGACGCTTCTAGCTTTGGTCCGGTGCCTATACACCTACATATATAAATGAGCAGTGAGCTAAAGCCCAGTGAATAACATAATGTGTAAAGAGGTTTAGAATGAATGTCCTTACAGTAGTGAAAGCAGTTCATTTCAATCAGTAATTCAGTTGTTTAGTATAGTAAACAGTCATATGTGGTACATCCATTAGCATAACAGTAACAGTAGGTCTAATAGACCGAACAGTAAACGATGGCCATCAATCAGTAAACAGTAGTGGTTCCAACGAGGGAACCAACAGAGATCTCTATAACAGTAATAGTACACAGTAAATGCTAAGGATGCCATAGTACAGTTCAGAAATAAAGGACATACATTCATTTAGTAAATAGTACCAGTTCAGTAAACAGATCAGTTCAGCATTCAAAAGAAGATCATTTGAACATATCTTTACACAATTGTTACTCACAAAGTTCTGGGCTACAGTGAACTAGAGCGTCTCCTCGGGATGCCAACCCTATACAGTTAACAGATTGAACACACACTAAGTTTCACAGTTGGGAAAGATAATAACTTAATCCCTAAATTTACCTTGGTGTGTTCTACATCTATATCCTCGTTAAGATGTCTTAAACTAGGCCTAAGAATGCCTAGGATGGGGTGAGGACGCAAAGATGTGTTCAGAAAACATTTTCAGAATTTTCAGTGAAACAGAGTCCCGCTCGAGCGTTAACTTCCCCGCTCGAGCGGACATGCAAACAAAGGTCCACGCTCGAGCGTCAACTTATCCGCTCGAGCGGACCAAAAAGTACTGGATAGGTGAAATTAAATTGACGCTCGCCGAGCGGCGTGTCACCAGCCTCCTCCGCCGGCGTCAATCCTCCGCTCGACTCGAGCGAACTGATGCACAGTGCAAGATGTTGGGAGCTCGATTTTCCGCCGGCGCAAGTCTCTTCGGCGGGGAGTTCAAAATCTGGAATTTCCATATTTGAACTTCCAAGTTCAAATCAAGTCCCAATGCTTCAAAACCAATCCTCTTGGGCTAATTTTCCAGAAAACTCTTATAAACACATAGTTAAACATGATTCAAAGCTTAATTTGTAAAATCAAGGCCTAAGGGTAGTTTAAACAACTCAATTTGAAACCAATTTTCATGAACATGCTATCAACATGATATGCATGGATCTAAATCATTTCAAAACTCCAATTTCATGCTCTAATGAACCAATTGTCCCAAAAACAAGATGAGAACATGGACTATTGCAAAATTATGAACATGCATACGACAATTTGCCATGAAATCAACTCAAAATCCAACAATACAACCATGCATGCATGAATTCTAACATGATCCAACATGTATGAATTAAAACATGACTTAGCTCTACAATTGACATGGACCATGCAAGAATTAGCTTGAACTCACAATTAGAGGGTTGAATTCCTTACCTAGAGCTCCAATTACAAGGTGAGGTAGCTTAATTAGCAATCTACACTTCAATTACCAAGTAATTCTTCAAGGTTTCAAGCCAAATTCACAAGAACAACTCTCTCTCTCTCTCTCTCTCTCTCTCTTCCTTGGTCGGCAAAGACAAGGGTCTTGGCTGAGCAAAATGGTTTGTCTCAAGTATAATGAAATTCAAAAGGTTGAGATAGTGGGCCACTAGGATGGCAAGGTGGTAATTAAGGCAACTCTTGAAATTAAGCTTAATTCAATCTAATTTAATCATACCTAATCGGTTTTCAGATAATTATACCATAAAATCACATAAATTATGATGATCATAAAACATCAGTCGGTTTCGGATTCGGCCGTCGATAAGGCCTTCAATTAGCAGTTTAACCACAAAGATACGAACAGATAATCAAATAACCAAACAGATAGAATTATAATTAAACAGATATACATAGTTAATTCAGTTTCAAATTTCAATCAGTCAGTTCAATACTTTAACTTGATTCGATTATCGGTCATAATCGGTTTGATTTAACAGTGTCGGTGGTTATTGAAGAACCGTAACGAGGGTTGTCACACCAATCCCCTTTTGTCTCTATTGCCTTTGATTATCCATGATAAGGTGGAGGTCCAAGTGTCTTGTTTGTCATGCATTTATTGATTTGTGCAACTCGGCTTCTTTGGCCATCATGCATCGAGATACGTGATTAGTGGCTCGAGAGCCGAGCACTACACTCTTTTGAGCTTTAGACATGATAAGAAGTGTGGCTGCACACACATTTTTTTGCAAATACATTGACATGCCTCTGTTTGTGCTCTGTTGCAGCAAAAGGAGAGTTTGCAAGAAGAATTGGCCGATCGGCTATCTAGTGTGCCGATTGGCTATCAAAGTTGGCCGATAGCCTTGAAATTTGGCTGATGACCATTACACTTGGCCGATGGCCTTTCCTCTTGGCCGACCACCTCTCAGATCGTTCCTAAGGTGGGTCAAAAGCACTATGGAAGTTGGCACAGTTTTCAGAGATACAAAAGTGTGCAAACAGAGGCAACATGAGGCACGGTAATGGATTTCCGGGAGGACGCGACCGAGCATGCATCTCTTCACGCTCATGAGGCCATTTTCAAAGATTCATGATTAATTCGTGTAATTTAATCATTTAAGTGGATTTGTAATATTTATTTAGCTTAGTGTAGCTATTTGTTTCAATTTGGATTGTAATAATTAATTAGCTTGTTAGTTAATTAGTTTTGGTGTTGTAATAATTAGTCTAATTAGATTATTAGATTAGTTAGAATAGCTTAGCGTAGCTAGCTTGTACTATTCATTCGGGCCCTCCGTCGAGAGGGCGAACTTTGTAATAAGTGTGTGTGAGTGTGTGAATGTCTTCCAACTTCACGTCTTTCTCCATTTTACTTAACTGCTTACGATGGTTAGTTCTAGGTCATATTTTAATTAGCATCCTTATGCTATTCATGTTTGCATCATTCATCTGTATTGTATGCACCAAGCTCGGCATATCATACTAACTGCATTGTATTTCAATACATTTACTTGAATACGTGTTCAACAGCATGTTATCAAGTTGCATCTCCTATGCCATCTTAGAATAGCCGAGCCTATTTCTTAGTTGCATTTTTGCATGTGTTGCATTAGGCATCTTAACATAGCTAGGATCATGCATTGATTACTAACTAGTTGTTGTTTTGGCTCGGAGTACACTGTAAGTGTTTATGCTTTAGCATCCTTGCATAAGTGTGAGTGTTGCCATAATAGCATACTTGCTATGAGGCTATTTGCTTAAATGATATAATTGCTTGAATGCCTGTGGGTGAAGGTTTGATTACTTGAATTGGAACAATTCATCGAAATGCGAGTTTTAAGCCCACTTGAGGGTGGCAAAAATCATGTTTTTCTAAGCCCACTCGAGGGTGGCAAAATCCACGTCTTAGCCTACTTGCAAGTAGCACTTTCAACCCATTTTCAAACAAACATGAGATGTTTAGTTCCAACTTAGGTGATCTAGTCTATACTTGTGTGTTGTGCGCATCACATAGTAAAGCTAGCTAATAACCGGAATAAGAACGCATGTGCTTTCAAAAACAATATATCATGTTAGTAAAGGCCGATCTTTGATCGAGCGAGCGGGGGTGCTCATTGCATGACCTTCCCCTCTCGTACCCAAGTTCCCGAGCCGAGGCAACTTTGGTGATGACGGACACGTGGACTTAGACACGAGTCAGGGTTTCCTAAATTTTCCAAAATAAAACATTTAGGTGGGGACTCTGTATTTGGCAAAGTAGTCCATGTTTGGCACTTCTTTAATAAAATCAATTTTTCAAAACGATTTGCCGGATTTGGACTCTTTGGTAATTTATCGGTCTTGCATTGCACTTTGCGAGATTATATTCAGAACCGTGACATTGAGTTTGAACTGTAGTAGCTAATGAACAAAATGGATTTCGCGTCATTTCGCGCGCGGAGCCGTGACGTTCGGGCACGTCTACAGAGTGCAGCCTCAGCCGCACTAGCTGCCAGTGCTGCCTCAATCAATTTCTATTGCGGTGTAAGCCTGCATGCGTAGAGGAATAAAGGCAAGTGGAGGGTTCTTAAAGACATCAGAGTCAGGGCCAGGGCCATAGCCAAGCTTCTCTGTGACAACTTTTCAACCGCATTGAAAGAAAATGTCTTTGGTCCCCTGTGACAACCCTACTCTGTGTTATGCTAATTAATTATGCTGATAATTATGAGCTTAATATGGTTTTGAATGCTAATTATATGATTATATGTATTTTTGAATTTCTATCTGTTCACCGTAGGAAAATCTATTTTATTTTCTGTTATAAAATTTAAATTAAAGGCCGTAGAGGCAACAGAAACTAAAATTGATTGTATTTTTGCGATTAGCATGATTTTTGAGCCTACAGTGAAACTTAATTAAAAATTAATTTGGATCAAAATAATTAGATTAAATCAATTAAATTAAGTGCAATTGGTTAACCTTAATTGAGATGGATTAATTTAAACTAACCACTTAGTATATATAAGGGCCAAACACACTTAAGCTCATATTATGAGCTCAAGATCTGAAAATACACTCGAGAGAGAGAGAGAGCTGATTGTAGAGAGAGAGATAACACAATTTAAAGGATTTAGCTCAAACTTGGAGAAACTAGGAGGATTAGCTCAAGAATTGGCTATAATTGGAAGAGTTGAAGCTCCTAGGTGAGTAATTGAGCTCAAATTCATGAGTTTAAATTTATAACTAAGTGAATCCAAGCATCATATGTGACTAAGGGCAAGAATTGAGTTGAATGTAATGAAATTGGAGTTGTATATACATGCATGTTGCATTCACCATGATTATGTTTATTTGAGCATGAAACATGAAGGAATGAGTACCAAATCATACATGCAAGGATAGTTTTGATGAGCTTCATGATTATAAGCATCATTTGTACCATTTGAAATGGAATTAGAGTCAATGAGTTACATTCATGCATGATTCATGAAGGTATGTAGCTTAGTTGCATGTGTTTTGAAGTTGTCAAGAAGAATATAGAATGATTTGAGAATTGGATCATGGTTTTGGACAATTGGTCTCAAATTACCTATGTTTCCATGTCATGTAATGTCTTTCCATGTTTTTGTACCAAAAATATGAGTTTTGAACCTTTGGAATCAAGTTTTGAACTTCAAACACAGTTCTAGAAATTCCAAAATTCGTTATGTCTGCTCGAGCAGGGAAAGTGCCGCTCGAGCGTAAAAATCAAGCTCCCAGAAGTTTTGTAGACATTAATGTCCGCTTGAATGGGAAGAACTGCGCTCGAGCGCCCACTCACATGTTTTGACTCTTGGCTCGAGCGACAAAAGTCATGATTGAGCGCAAAAATGAGGCAACCAATACTTTTGCAGACCAAAGGGGTCTGCTCGAGCGGGAAAATCTTCGCTTGAGCAGAGAGTCCTGTTTGAGAAATTTTGAAAAGTTGTTTTATGTTCCAAATTCCATTCTCTTTCATTTTTGAACATTCTTAAGCGCACATTGAGCATCCTAAATGAATTAAAGAACATGAAAGAAGCCTAAGAACATTAAGCAAATTAAAGAACAAATTGAATTGTATTATGACCCCAAGTGTTATGAATTATGTAGGGTCAAGTACGAGGACGAATCAAGCACTAGAACACTGTGAGTAATATCTTAGCAAAGATATTTTTGTATATGCATTATTTTTTAAATGATGCCTATATGGTAAGGTTTTAAACTTTTGAAGTGATATTAAGAATGAATACTCTAATCACTTAATTCGGAATGAAATATGTGAAGTGATTGACGTATGGATATGAAATGGGCCTAAGGCCGTTTAGTATATTTAGTAAAGATATGGATTGGGCCTAAGGTCATTTTGTATACTTATTAAATGGGCTGAAGGCCATTCAGGATAAGGAAAAGAAATGGACCTAAGGTCGTTCTGGATACAAAAATGAATATGACCATGGATTTAAATGTGTGCACATAACAAATGTATATATGAATTGGACCTAAGGTTGTTTTGTGTGTAATGGACCCAAGGTCGTTCTGTGTGTAAGTTGGACTCAAGGTTGTTTTGCCCATGATGGACCCAAGGTCGTTTTGTATGCTACATGGACCTGAGGTCGTTTCGTGTTTGAGAAAGGATAGAAAGGACCTGAGGTCGTTCTGCTTTATTATTGATTTCCAAGTGTAATAGTGAATTATGATTGTAAGAATTTTGTTCATGAACTCCTTTGCTTTGGTATTATTCACTGGGCGTTAGCTCACCTCTTAGTTATATGTATGTAGGTGAGCAGCGGGATGTCCAGCCTCAACCCCAGTGAGCAATGAGAAACCAAGTTTTAGGGAGTCAACCAAGGTCGCCTCACGCAAGAGGCCTTACTTTTGTTTTACTTGTCCTTTTAATCTTTTGAGGTCACGTATGACCAATTCTGTACAACCTTGGTTTTGTTAATACTGACTATTGAATGATCCTAGACGTAAGTAATACATGCATAATATGAATGTTCGTGTGGTGTGAGTTATTATATGAGTATGAGAATGTTTTGGTTAAGCCATGTATGCACAGCTCATTATAAATTTTGCTTCCGCAATTTGACCCCTTACTATTAAATATGACTCGGTTTCTGACTAAGGCCGCAGGTAGTCTCTTGATTACTGGCTGGTTATGACTCTAATCCCTAGGGATGGGATTGGGTCATGACAAAGTGGTATCAGAGCACGAGTAATAACTCACACACTTGTCCAGATGAGCAATAGAGTATCTAGAAAAGACCTAAGTTGCATCTATAAGATAAGTACATGTGTGGAATGCATTGAGAAGTTGCTAAATGAATTGAAATGTGCAACTATATGATATATAATTATTGCCTAGTTATATGAATGTACTCTTCTGTACATGAATATTGTGTATATCTTTTGTATGAATTATAATGCAAGTCTTATTAGATAATGGTGAGAACAAGAGCCGATGAACTAGAAGAGTCCTCTACTACTCTGCTAGATAGAATGGAGAGAATGATGCAAGACATGGCAGAAACACTAAGGCAACAATAGCAATGGCAACATCCGCAACCCCTACCTCCGGTATAACCCATGGCGGATATGCAAAATGACGACCGAACAATAGCCTTTACTAAAGAATTCAAGAAAATGAAGCCACCACTGTTCCACGGAGGTGTGGACCTGTTGAAGGCTGAAGCTTGCGTCTTGGGCATTGAAAAGTTATTTGAGGTATTTCCATGCCTGGAGACACAAAAAGTATAATTGGCCACTATTACATTGGAAGCTAAAGCAAGAAGGTGGTGGATGCTAATCCATGATGATAATAAGGGCATTGACTGGGTATAGTTTCTTGTACTCTTTTATGAGAAATATTTTTCACAGTGTGTCCGTGATAGAAAGGTGTTAAAATTTGAAGGACTGAAACAAGACAATTTGATCGTAGCTGAGTATGAATCTAAGTTCATTGAATTGGCAAGATTCGCCCTACATATGGTTGACACCGACTATAAAAAGACGAGAAAATTTGAAAATGATCTTCGCAATGACATTATGGAAAAGGGTGAATGTGCTGAACTTGCCCACTTATGTTGATGTGTTGGACCGAGCTTTGATGTCAGAAGCTAATATGGCCAACCGAGGTAAACGACTAGCCGATTGAAAGGCTAAGAGGCAAGGCTTTTTCTCAGGGAAAAACTCTTCAAAGAAACAAAACATGTGGTCCTCAAGTACTTCGGGCTCCACCAGAAATACGACACCAACATGTACTCTTTCTCCGGATTGCCCTCTATAAACTTTGCACGGCCCTTTCTAACCTTCAGGTACCAGCAGAAGCCTCCTTTATTTTTACTAAGAACTTATTGATGGAATATCTCGGCAAGGCCGAGTTTCAAACTGAGGATCCAGTTTAGCATGGCTATGCCGTTTATTATTTTGTATGTGTTGTTGGAAACTTGGGTTGGGCACAACCTAGTCTACCTCAAAAATTAACAGACTAGGGGCTAAACCGGGAAGCAGAGGCCACCCTCTACTATCGACACCACGGTGAAGGGACAGGTGTCTAATTTTCCCTATAGTGTATCTCCCTTCTTCGCCAGTTCAATAAGAACATCATTTGGGATGCCGTACTTCCTTCAAAACTCGGCTATGGCTCTAGGCGAGCTAACCATAAATCGATATTTTCCTATTTATCCCAATCTAATTTGATAAGGTAAATTTGACAGTAGCTCGGGAAAATAGAGCGGCTTAAGTGATTATTTGCTCGGTCTTTGATCCTAACCGATGATAGTGATGAGGTGTGCCTGGTCGGTCCTAGTTTCTGCATTATTAAAAAATAAGTGCAAGTGTTAGCACAGCGTCAGATGCATGGTTATCAAAATACACCTAGCTCGGCCATAAAAGTTCTGGTACCTTCTAGTCTTTACTCGGTATTTCAGCTCGATGATGGAACCTAAGACATTAGGCCGGTTTTGGGCCTTCATCCTATTCTCTTGACGCTTATCTCGGCTAGATGATCCCTACAAGTTTCCAGCGTGGTTGCGGTCTCTTGGAAGGACCACAAACCACTTTTAGCTCGGCTCAATCCTATTTATGGATCTAAAATTGGGATTTAGCTCGATTTTGCCTAGAAATCGATCAGTTCATCATAAACTCAAGGCTATGTACTAAGATTAAGGGAAATAAGGGGCACGACGACTCCATTCATGTTTTTGGTTCCGGTTTTACTTAGGTTCTACAAATATCTATCAACCTTTCCCCATGAAAAGGGCATCGGCAATATAACAATAGTCCCAAATGAAGAGGAAAATGAAAAAACCCGAAGAACATGAAGAACAACAATGGAAGAGAGTTAGAAGCAAGAAAAACTTATGGATTTGGGCCCCAAATCGAGTTCCAATGGACCTTGACCTCTGCTGCGATGTTCATTAAGATGGAAAACACTGGACGCGACGCAAGCGAGAACAACAACGACGGAAATGGCTACAGCAGCAGAAGCTCAAGGGTTTAGGGTTTTGCACAGAGAAAATAAACAATGATGAGGAGCGGGGCTGACCTTTTATGTATATATGAATGATGGTGAAAGGGCGCCAACTTTTCGAATTTCGGAGACAGTGGGACAGTTGTAAGGCTGCCTGGAACCAATCAAGGAAGGCCACATAGCATTAAAGTGATGGGTTGTCAGTATGGCAGATTGATTGATGATAAGACAATTGGCACAAGTCTCGATGACTGACCAAAACGGATAGCTTGATCGGAAATAGTAATCCTAGTCGCTCTCAGCTCGAATGGGATTAAGGGGCAATTGAGAGGGAGATTTGTGTTGAACAGTGGGCCGAGCTACACCAACACGGAATATGGTGTTAGGCCATGAAAGGAGAACTTGGGACACGTTGTGAGGCCAAATTGGATCCACACTGAATATGGTGCAACACCGAATTAGGATTGTCTGGGATGTATTGGGCCTAGCTAAGACTTTACGGAACACAATGTCAAATCGAGTCTAACCCACGCAGGTTATGGTGTTGGGTCGGACTTGGCTGAACAGGCTTAAGGCAAGGGCCGTGTTGTGGACGGTTCGGACTGCAGTTGTGAAGACAGACTTTCCATGAGACTACGGTGCATAGCTGAGATTCCGAATAGGCTGCCCAACTTTGGTTGACGCTGATAGGTCGATTTGGTTCGGTTTGACGTTAAGCAGTCTAACATGATGTTTATGTTTTACCAAGTAATAACTCGGTTATATATTCCACGTGGACCAATGACGAGAAGAGGGAAATCCACTCCTGGTGTGCGTCAATACCGTTTGGCGGTGCGACAAACACTATTTGGCGATTTCGGTCTTTATACGTGTAAGAAAGGTAGAGGGAAGTACAACCGCCTGTCCAGTGTAACAACCTGACTCTCTCATATACTGCCTAAACTCTAATTCCTTCATTATCTATGTGATTATATGCGTGTGGTGAAATTCCATGTTTGAATGTGTGAATTATGTGCTTACGAGCTTGTATTTGTCGGTTATAAGAAATTTGTTGAAATTGTGACCGTTAGGTTAGAAATTGAAAGCCTTAGAGGCACAATAAACCAAAATTGACTTTACAGTTAGGATTAGCTTGATTTTTAGGACATAATATAAAGTTTGGTAAAAATTTGATTCGTAACGAATTAATTGGATTTATTTAGTCTAAACTCTTATCTAGGTTTGCTTAAGACTCAAATAAGCTAAATAATTAATATATATTATATGTTATACATAGTTGAGCTCATCTTTACCTTTTTAAGAGGCAAAAACGTGTAGAGGAAGAGAGAGAGAGAGAGTTCTAGAGAAAGGAGAGAAGAAGAGAAAAGGGTAAGAAGAAGAAATCAAGCTAGAAGCTTAGAGATTGGAGGAATTTGAGAGAATAACCCAAAGATTGGCTTAAGGTAAGTGTAAATCCTTCTTTAATTGGTTGGAATCAAGTCTTAACATGAAGCTTTAGCACTTATGAAAGCTAGGGTTATTGGTTTATGATCTAAACTTAACAAATCTCATGAAGTGAGCATGTAATCTTTGGGTTTGTTTAGTCAAAGGGTTGATTCTTGTGTTTTGAGCTTGTGTTGGGTTGGATTGTAAGGAATTGTTTCATAATTTGTCTTTTTGCATGCTTTGAGCTCATATATATATATATATATATATATAAGATGTTAAAGTTATGATCTAATCTAGCTTGAGTTTCATGTTTATCATGTTTAGATGTCATGTTTTTGAGATAGAATTGCTTGAATATGCCTTAATCTTGAGGTTCTGTATGAGTTGAACTCATAAAATGATATATGAAATGAAGATTTATGTGGCTTTGAAGGAAGAAGTTTTGAAAAGTTTGGAAACAAAGATTTTGATCTTTTTTGCTTAAAGATTCATTATGTTTTTGAGGTTTTGATTTAGAAAATTATTATAATCTCATGTTTTTCGTTGATATTATATGTTTTGGGAGTGATTTAGAGTGAACTCTAGGTGGGAAATAGAGAAATTGAAACCAACAGGTTTTGCTCAGACAGATTTTCTCACCCAATGCCACACATGCCGTGGGGCTTCCCGCACGTGCGGCAATCCATTTCCAGCACCCAATTTGATTTTGCTAAAAAAGCACGTTGTCTTGTAGGTGCGGCCCTATTTCCCACAGGTGCGGAACACCCTTATTTCAGCCCAACTTCAAATAAGCATATCTCTCTCATCCAGACTTTGTTTTAAGTGATTCTTAAGCCTAAATTCAAGCCCTGGAAGTCTAGTTTCCAATGGTGGTGGTCTCACATCCAAATTCTAAGTATACAGAAAGATATGATCAAATTAGTAAAGGTTGTTTACTTTCTTTCTAACCATTTCATGCTATTTTTTCTCCTAACCCAGTTTCCTTTCATTTCTTTCTATTTTCCTAGACGCGAATTGTGACCCATTGAGGACTAATGAGTTTAGAACCAACATAAATGATTGGTTGTGGAGCAAAGTAAGAGATTATTTATTTGATAAAAGTAAATTCGATCAAGAGAGTAATTCCATGTTTCGTTATGTGTGCTATGTGCTTTGTGATTACAGGTCAAGATTCGGGGACCAATCAATTATTTCTGGAAACCACTGTGAATAATAATATTGTAAAGATATGTTCATTTATATTTATGCATTTATATTTATTTTGACACATAACTGTTGTGATGTTTTGGAATTATGTTTTATGTGAATGAATAAGTTACAAGACCTGTAATATGGAATAGGGATATGAAATGTGAATTATTTGTAATATGATGTGGTGGGCCCAAGGCTGTTTCATTTATCTGTTCTATTTATGCTATGACATGATATGAATTGTTCGGTCTTTAAGACCTATTGATTTCTGGTATGGAACAAAGTGTTATACAGAACTAAGTGCTACAGTGGGAGTCATCTCTAGAGTTCGTACGAGTCACCTCTTGGGTCCATACATACATGAATTGGGCCTAAGGAGAGGTGGAGACATGTCGATGTTCCATCTATTCCATGATAAGACACAGTGATACGATATGATACATTAGGCCTGAGGCCGTTTTGATATACATTGGGCCCGATGCCGTTTTGATATACAATTGGGCCAGAGGACGTTTTGTTTATGTGATTATGGATATTGTGAGAACTTTGATTATCTATTTACACTGCTTTACTGTATTATTACTCATTGAACTTTGCTCACTCCATATTTTATATGTATGCAGGTGATCAATCTAGAGACCAACCTTAGGTCAGCCTTAGGAGTTCTTTTGTGGACCTGTCATGTCAAGCCTCTTAAGATGCGCCTTTGTGTTGAGGCTTTAATTTTGTATTATTAGGGTCTTGTATTTTATTGAGTTTCATGGATGTGTGTGTGAGAGAGATATATAAGATGTGTATATGAATATAAATTACTAGTGTCTATATGTTTTTAATTATTCCAATTATCATGTACGCACAAGTTCAATGGACATTAGTATTTGTTTTGCTTCCGCTTTAGGCCCCGTTATGATTTAAATATTTGGAATTTTGTCTTCGAGGCCTGATTGCAGGCTGATCATAACCTAAACGTTTAGGGACGAGTTTGGGTCGTGACATTCAGGAAAGACAACAGGTAGTGCCCACAATCTCTGTAGAGTCATATGACCAAATTTTGAAAATGAGGAAGAGGCATACATTGGAGGTAAGCTACCTGAAGCGATCTTGAACCCTCTCTCTCTCTAGAGTGCTCTACCTTCTCTATTCTTTTAGAAAGCTAACTTGACTATCGGAGGGGTTTTCCGGCTAACCCACCCATCGGGTAGCTCACCTTTGTTTTGTTCGCAGTGCGACAGAGTCTTAACGGAGTGAGACGAGTTTGGTAGCAAGGAGGTACGGAGCAAGGCGAATATTTCCCCTCGTACATATATATATACTATTTATCATTCAAGAAATCTGAGAATATGTATATATATCTATATATATTCTGTTATATATGTATTCTGTTATGTATATATATATACTATTTACCATACAAAATTATATATGTATTCTTTTTTTGTGTTCTCAAATTGTTGGTTGTATTTTTCTTGTACCTTTCACAAATTTCCTTCATCTCTTTGCATTTTGCGTGTTGTGGCCCCTATTCAATCTATAAATCTTTTATCATGCACTTGCATAAATTCTGTAAGAAATCAAGAACGTTGTGACAAAGCCACAACAACTGTTGTGTTGGCTTTAATAATAGAATAGATATATGGGTTGAGTGGTTTGTTTATCATGTGAATATAGTGTGAATTTAAAAAAATTGATTGATGTTTAGTATACCAATTTATTTTAATTAAAATTAAAAACAATACAATTGTAACTCACTAAGCACTTGATAAAATGGTTATTTGTTTATTCATATTGATTAATGTTTACATGTGTAGTATACTAATTTATTTTAATAAAAAATATAGGATAAATGGATCAGCAAGACAGAGTTAAGAAAGGACTTGATTATGTGTGATAGAATGCAAAAGTTAGCTATTGTTCAAGTTGTTTGCCATGTGGTATATTGATATATGCAGAGAAAATATCAACTTAGGAAGTACGTGGATGATTCTATTAATTACTTGAAGAGAGAAAAAGTGAGGATTGAACTAATGACATAACTTAAATGTATTAAGAATTGTCGTAATATCACCCGTATGGCAAGCATTTCAAGATTTGTGTCATATACTTAAAAGAGATGGTGGTTTCAAATCTACAAAACGTGCAACTGTTGAAGAACAAGTTGCAAAGTGTATTTACATTTTGTAACATAGCGTAACAAATAAAAATGTTTCGTTTTTCTTTCGGTGCTCCGGTGAGACTATAAGTCGGCATTTTCATAGTTTTTGAGAGATCTTATATCATTGGGAGATCAATTTCTTTGCCAACATAATGGATCTATCACGACCCAAACTCGCCCCTATTGGTTTTGCGTTGTAACCGGCCAGTAATCCTTGGATTACCCAAGGCCTCTGAACATAATTACATATAATTAGGGGTTGCAGAAGGATGTAACGACCCAGAAATCCTTTCCTCCACTCGAGCGGAGGAGTGGCCGCTCGAGCGGACTTTTGGGGTTTCCAGCAATTTTTCAGATGGCCTGAGATTCTGGGAGTTGTGGTTCTCCGCTCAAGCAGGGGAGCTTACGCTCGAGCGGACGACTTTGTTGGTCTGCGCGCTCGAGCGCAAGGTTGGGCGCTCGAGCGGGTCGCCTGGGTAAGTTTGATTCTGAAGCATGTGGATTCATTTTGATGTTCTTCTTAGTGTATTTGAAATGTTCTTACCTTATTTTGGGATATTAATTGAGATGATAATATGATGGTAGAGTAAGATTGGATCAAAAACTTTATTTTGAATAATTTGTTTGCGACCAACCGTCACTCATTTGTCCTTTTCTTTTTCCACACTTTGATTTTGGATGTGAGGTTCGAATCGTTGGAAAGCTTATTTTCGGGGCTTCAATTTGGACACAAGAACGACCTAAAACGAGTCCGGATGGAAGAGTTACGCATGTTTGAAGTTTCAAATCAGGTTGAGGCAGGTCCGCTCGAGCGGAAATTACGGACAATGACTTTAAAAACGGTTTTGAGATCATTTCTTCCATTTTTCTTTTCCTTCTTCTTCCCTCTTGCATAGGTCCGAAACCCTAGCCCAAAACCTTTGATTGTCCTCCACATTTATCAGCAATCCTCCATGATTCTTGCATCAAGAATGGAGAATACGAGAAGATTAACCTTTTCAACTGATTCGAACTTGATTTGGCGAAGGATTCTCATCAATCTTCGTTCTTTTGCTTGATTCTTGAGGTAGGGGTCTTAGTTCTCCTTAAATGCTTTCATTATAAATAGATTGGTGATATTTAAGAGTATATAAATGCAAAACCTCTATTTTGAGCATATAGAGTTATTTTGTAGACATTTAGGGATTTCGGGTTTGAAGAGTTTGGGGCTTTCTTGTTGGGTTTCGATTATAAATTATGATCCTAGGATGTTTAATCAAAGGGTAATTGGAAGAAAGAGTAATGGGTGAAGAAGTTTAAAGTTTCTTGAAATTTCTCAATTTTTCTAGGAACCCTAGATTAATTGGTGATGATAAATAATGAGTTTGCCCAAATTAAAAATAGAATCATGGAATTAGTGGGTTGAATTGTACACGTACAAGTTTAATTGGATTTCTGAGATGTTTCGAAATAATGTTCAAATTTACGAATGAACCTTGTTATGGGCATTGTAAATCATGTTAAATTGAGAAAGGAAATAGGGGAAATGATTTAAAGAATTAATGTGCGACTTCATGTGTGTGTAGGACACGCTTCGGGAGGACCAATGCTTCACCAATGCTCTGAGTAATAGTACAAAGATATACATTTTATTTAGCATCGATAATTATTATCACTAACGCTCTGTTTCTTGTAAGTGTTACACGAACATGTTACACAAACATTTATGATGGTTGAAAGTCAATGTGAACGTTGAAAGGTCGGCATACATCGGTATGACTTTGAAATGACCCTGTTCTGTCGATGATGAATAATAATTCACTATTATCTATAAGCAATTCTTAATGAATAAACGGAATTGTGTTTATCTTTAAACCAAATATCTGTATGAAACTAAGAATATTCCATTGTGTTACACATGGACCCGAAGTCGTTGAGAATCTATGATACGCATGTAAATGTTTAACATTATTACGAGACTCACGTTAGAATGTGGGTCATTCTGTCCTTATTAAGCAGAACGGTATTTTAAGAAAACTGATGTTATTCCTATTACTGTTCCGGTTGTGCTATGCATAACATGATATTAACTTCTGTTTGATTCAATGTAAGTTTTGTGACATAATGTTCGTTAATGACATTCTGATTTCCGTCAGTTACAATATTAGCAAATGTGTTGATTGGAACTCAATGAGAATGAAATGTTGAAAAGATATATGTACATAGTAGTATGTTCTGGGCCGCAAGGCTGTTCTGGGCCGAAAGGCTATTCTGTTATTTCTGGGCTGATAAGCTGCTCTGTTACGGAAACTAGACCCATGTGTGTTTGAGACATCTTTTCAGAATGTAGTTAACCATATACTTCTACAGTTATATACTTTATTGTTTGAGTTGAATATTACATGATTTACTTACTATTATTCACTGAGCTTGACTCACTTTATTTTATGTCTGTTTCTGTAGGCACTCAACCTGGGGGTCAACCTTAACCTGTGGCTTCCGTTACCAGCTGCCAAGCCTTGAGTATCTAGATTCTTAGGTGTTGACCGTTCAAGTCATGGAGTTTTGCTAAGTTTTAATTTGTACCCTAAGTGTTTATTAAGCTTGATGTATATGTATATGTATTTAGCTATCTCCAGATATACGTCAATGTATATTTATCTGCATTATGTTCTCTGTGATCCCGCATAGTAGTGGTAGCTCAATGGATATTATTTTATACTATTATATGATATTAAATGCTTCCGTTCAGGCCCCATAGATAATATTTATCAGGTTTGGTGTCCATTTCGAATGGGTCATGCCCAAATTTTTAGGGGCGGATTTGGGGCGTGACAGGTGGTATCCATTGAACTGTGCTGACATACATGAGGCAGATAATTTAAAACTTTGTATAAAGTATGTAACAACCCCGATCTATAATTAATTGCTAATTTGTAATTAAGGATGTTAATTAAGTGATTAAAATAAATTATGTGTTTATTATGTATTTTGTATGTTATTTTACTTTCTATCTGTTACTCGTAGTAATATCTGTCATGATTTCTACTTTGGTATAAAATTTGATAGCCTAAACGGTCTCAAAAACCGAAATTGAGCACATGGTTAGACTAATTAGAATTTTTGGAACCATATGAGTAGTTTTGTTAAAAAATGATTCAGTTTAATAAAATCACATGTGATTAAATTGAGCCTTGATTAGAACTGTTTTGGGTTAATTGAGTTGTGTGTTAACCATGATAAATTAAGGCTACTTGTGTTTAATTAAGATGATACATGATTAGTATCTAATTTGGTCTTATTTATGATTCAACGTCTGATTAAGTGTAGTATGAATTGGGTATTTTGGTGTTAAGTATAGGGGATTAAAACCCTTGTGTATGTGTGTTGGAGTTTTGCATGTGTGTGTACGTGTATTGTGCTCAAGAAGTGAGGTGAGTGTGTGTATATTCAGGTGAGTTAGAGAGTATGTTGGTGTCATTCCTATTGCTCATTTGGTTCCTTGTGTTGAGAGTTCTAGAGAGAGGGAGAGCCCTCTAGGGAGAGAAAGCTCTACACTTGTGTGGTTTGAAGGAGTAGAAGAAAGCTAAGGGAGGACCATCTCTTATTGTTTGAAATTAAAGCTCTAGGTAAGAGTCTTGAGCCTATTTTCTGTAGTTAACCTTCCATGCATCATGATTCAACATAATTTTGAACTAATTTCATGAAATTAGTAAGAGAAATGGGTCTTTGAGCTTGTAGATGACTTGCATGTGCATTCTTGGAGATTAACCTTTGGTTTCATCACTTTGAGTTTGAGTTTTGAAGCCATTGTAAGGGGTTCATAACAACCATTAGCATGTTTTGAAGAAATCATGAAAATAGTTTGAATTTCTTATATGCAAGAGCTTTTGAGCTCAATTTTGGAAAATTCAAGAGGTTTTGAGCAAATGATTTGTGAATCATCTTGTATTTGAGTTTTCTAAAATGTTTTTATGATTATCAAAGTGTTTCCATGAGTTTGGAATGGCCATGAAAGCTTTTACATGTTAAAATGCATTTTTGGAACTCAAATTTCTGTTTAGAAACCCAGAAAATTCATAGCTGGCTCGAGCGACGAAGTGATGGCTCGAGCCAACATTGTAAGCTCCTAATATTTTGAACTTTACGAAAGCTGGCTTAAGTGACGAAGTGGTGGCTCGAGCGAGCTCAGTTTTTACCTTCAGTTGGCTCTAGCCAATAATTTATTTTCAACATGTTTTCAAGAGATGTTTTAAGTGCATATCTTCGCTCTCACCTTTTCTCGGGCATTCTTAGGCATGATTTATGAGCCATTAAGGATTAATAAGCTAAGAAACAAGCTAAGAAACATCATATGTAAGTGAATTAGAAAATATGTGTCGAATCCGAGTATGTGGTTCAATATGAACAAGTTATGTGGCATGGAATGAACAAGAAGTTAAAGCAAGAAAGCTAAGCCATGTATGGCTATATGAATGAGTAATAATGAGACATGTTTTGTGCTATGTACATTTGTGTTTGTAGGTCAACATTCAAAGACTGACCAACCATTTTTGGAAGCTTACTGTGAGTAACGTTATTGTAAAGATATGTTCATATGAATTATGTTCCAAATGTGATTTGATAAGTTATGATTTCTGAAATGATATTTGTTTACGTGAATGAATGTCCTATGTTTGAAATCTATTATGGCATCCATAGATAGTCTCAAGTCATGGGGGACGACATGTTAATGCGGGTCCATGACATATATGTGATTACAAGATTTCGTTAGCCACTTGTCAAAATGGTGATGTGTTTAATCGGTATCTGGAGCCGATTACTCTAGTCAAATGACGATGTGATATGTTCTATTGGATGTACCATTATTATGTTCAGATATGAGAATGATTATGTTATGATCTGTTTTATGATTATGATATGTTCGGAATTCGTTTACTAACCTCTTTACATTAATGTTATTTACTGGGCTTTAGCTCACTTTTTGTATATACATATATCTGTAGGTAAGCGTATGCAAGACCAGGCCTGAGAGCTTCTGTCTGACTTCTGTTTTGTCAAGCCAACCACTGTGCCTCACGTGGAGGTTCTTAAAAGTCAATGTGATCAAGATGTTTTGTGACCAAGTTTTAAGCTCTTAATGTCTTTTGTTTATTTTGTATACAGGGTTAAGTCCCTTTTTGTTGTATATGCATTTGGTTAGCGTAATGATGATGTTATGATATATTTATGTAAATGTTTAAAGTTTTCTGTCTCATATAAGTCAGCACAGCTCAATGGACATTATGTTTTTGTATTTGTTTTCACTAGCTCCTTATTCTATAATTCTGCTTTAGAGGCCTTCAGTAATACTAGGATTACTGGCCAGTTATGACACTAAACTTATAGGGGCGGATTTGGGTCGTGACAAAGTATATACATATAAGCCGTCATGTCTACATAAGACATGCAACACCGTACAAGTATTATAAAAAGGGACTTAGCCAAGTGTACGGATAAACAAAAAGAAAACTAAACATAAGCATTCTTAGCATGATACACAAAACAAACTGTTAACATGGCCCACAAAACTTGACTTCTATAAACGAGAACCTCTTCGGAAGGCACGGTGGCTGGCTAACTCCAAAACTCTCCAGGCAGTAGCTTAGGCCTAGTCACGCGCCTACTTACCTATATACATAATAATAAACAGTGAACGGAAGCCTAGTGAATAATAACAGCGTAAAGGGTTAAATGAATTATGTCCCACGAGATTCAGAAAATAAACACAGATTCATATTCATATTCGTATTTTTGTTTGGATCATATACAGGAATCATAATTCATTCTTGTTCATATGTAGCACATCCATTAGCGCTAACAAAGCAAATACAGAGCATTAAGAGTTATACTTGTTAGTTCCATAAAGGAACCTCCGGCGCTGGGAACATATAACATACTTGCCAGTTCCATAAAGAAACCTCCAGTACTGGGAACAGATAACATACTTGCCAGTCCCACATAGGAACCTCCAATACTGGGAACAAATCACATACTTGCCAGTTCTACAAAGGAACCTCCAATATCGAGAACAAATCATATCCTTGAACCACATAATTATTGCCATGAGTGCTTGTCAGAAACTGGATAATCATTTATTGTACAGAGCATAACATTTCATAAAATAGATCTTATTCCAAATACAGAAAATAAATAAAGTTGAACATAGTTTCACTAAGTTATTACTCACAGATGGCTCCAAAACAAACAATAAAATAGACAAATCAAGTAACTTGCCGCGCGTGACCTACACAGATACTGAATAAATACGTATTGAATTACACACCTGAAATTATCAACTGAGTTCTTTCTTATCTTGGTGTATTTCTACTTCTTATCCTCATTATTATGTCTTAACTAGGGCTTAGGAATGCCTAGGATGCGATGAGGATGCTAAAATACACTTGAAAACACTTAAGCAAATATGCAAAACAGGGGCCTCGCTCGAGCGCAACTTCCTTCGCTCGAGCAGACGTCCAAACATGTGAGTGGTCGCTCGAGCGCAATTTCATTTTCTCCAGTGGTCTGTAAACTCTGCAAAAGTACTGGTTGTGTGAATTTTTCGCTCGATGGCCGCTCAATAGTCGCTTGAGTGTGAGACTAAGGTCTTCACTCAAGCGCAACTCTCGTCGCTCGAGCAGTCTGCAAAAATGTTAAACTTTTGAGAGCATGCATTTTATGCTCGAGCCAACTTTTGGTCGCTCAAACAGAAATGCGAAAATAAAGGTGGTCACTCAAGTGCAGGATCTGTCGCTTGAGCGGAGAGGCAGAATCTGGAATTTCCAGATTTGCTTTTAAGCTTCAAAATTCATTTTCAAACCAAAAAAACACATTTTCTTGGGCCTAAAACTTGAGGAAACACTTGGAAACTTGTAAAACATTGAGAATTCAAAATCATTTCGCAAAATTAAGGCCTAAAAACTTGCTATAATTGTACAAATTCAAACTCAAACTCAAACTTTAAGAATATGATATGAACATGACATGTATGACTTGTTATGAACTTGAACTTTTCAAAACATGATCAATTAAGGTCAAATGGTAAGAAATGTGATGAATTCTCAAAACAAAGTCAAGATAGACACATGCATGGGGGATTTGTTTGAAATTAAAACTCAAAATGCTATGATCTATACATGCATGCATGATTTAATGTGAATTCTTTCATTTCTAGCTCTTAAGCTCAATTCTCATGTTAACACTTAAACCTCTTATATTCATAAACTCACCAACTCAAAAGCAAGACCAAAGGCTTGATTTCTTACCTTAAATCTTGAATTCATAAGTGTAGAGGCTTAAATTTCTAAATGCTCTTCAATTCTCCAACAATTCCTAGCAATCCCTCTCTTCTCTAGCTTTTGATCCCAATTTCTCTTATCTTCTATCTCTCCCACGTTTTGGAGCTTGAAGATGAGGAAATGAGGGTGCAACAATGAACTAGTGAGGTCATATTAGCCTTATATAAGCTTAATTAAGAGTTGGTTAATTAATTGACATTAATTATTATAATTTAATCGTTCTGAATTAAATTTTAATTAAACCTACCATAAAATGCTAAAACTCCCACATAACACATAAATCAAGTCAATTTCGCGTTCGGATGCCGATAAGGCCTTCGATTCTCAAAACAAAACAGAAACATGAATAGATATTCCTACGATAGATAGATATAAACACAAATAATGCAACGCACACGTAATTTAACTCAAGATTTCTTCTTAGTTACTTATTAGGCACGCATAATCATGGTTTAATGGCTAATCGTAGGTCAGGGTTGTTATAAGATTAGAAATCCCTTTAGAAATACTCAATAATAATAGGTTCCATCCATATTTAAGGTAAAAATTCCATATTACATTTCGCTTTAAATTTTTAGTTTTATTTCTATATAAAACAGCCACATGATACATTTATGTTAGGATTGTATTGGAGCACTTGATGGAATACATGTTCGTGTTAAAGTATCTAGCAAGGATGGGCCGAGATATCATGGTAGAAAATGTTACCTTACACAAAACGTATCGGCTACATGTTCATTTGACTTAAAATTCACTTATGTCTTACCTGGATGGGAGGGGACTGCATCTGACTCAAGGATCATAAAAAATGCACTCACTAGAGAAGATAAACTGAAAAAACCCAACGGTAATTCATGCTTAGATAATATGAAACTTTTGTTAAATTATATAGATTTAGGGTTTAATATAGTAATGCGTTTTGTTTTAAATAGGCAAATTTTATCTTATTGATGTGGGGTATATGTTAAGGAGTGCCCTTATCCCTCCTTACAGAGGTGTGCGTTATCACTTGAAAAAGTATTCCAACCATCCACCGAAAAATGCTTGAGAGTTGTTTAACCACCGACATGCTTCTTTACGCAATGCCATTGAGAGAGCTTTTGGTGTGCTAAAGAAATGATTTCCCATCATAGCAAGCACAACTGAGCCTACTTACTCAGTTAACACACAATCAGATATCATAATAACATGTTGCATCTTATATAACTTTTTAATAGGTGTGGATTCAGATGAAAAACTTATTTTTGAAGTAGACAAAGAGCTTGAAAATCAATGTCAAACTCAAGAAACAACTCGTGCACCATGGATACCGTTAAGGATGCAAAACCAGGAGAACTCATCAGAAATGTGATAGCAGTTACAATCTGGTCTGATTATGTTGCTAATCAAGAGTGATGTTTTAGTTTTTACATGTTTGCTAGCCATCTTGATTTTATGTGATAAGTATTTGAATATCGGATCAAATGTATCTATAACTTTGCTATTGTGATGATATTATTGTGGTTTATGATGTTACTTTGAATTTATTTTGTGTAGATTCGGATGTATCCATAACTTTGCCATTGTGATGACATTATTGTGGTTTATGATGTTACTTTGAATTTATTTTGATATAGATTTTATAAATGGGTAAAAAACACAAAAGTCCGAAGATTCTAAGAGAGAAAAACTTTCAGGGACAAATCAAATGGATGATGCATTGTATCACCAACATGTTGAAGGAAATAAGGTCAATGGAACTTTCACTACTTCAACATATGATAAAATAGTAAAGGAATTACGTGAGATATACAACTTAGACTTAGATAAGGCCAAAGTCAAGAATAGGCTGAAAACTATCAAAGAGCATTTTGCTGAGTGCTATGATTTATTCAAACATACTAGTGGTTTTGTTTGGAGCCCGGTTACAATGATGTTCACTGCTGAACCTGAAACTTGGGAGGCATTGATTGAGGTACTTCAATTAATTTCAATTTATGTTGATTTTTTTATAGAAAGAATAGAAAAACATAACTTATATTTAACTATAACTTTTTAATTTTGTCTTTTTTTGATAAAAGGTGAAATCATATGCTGAGAAATGGAAATGTACACCAATTAGCAACTATGAAAAACTGGCTGAGATCTATAGAAAGGATAGGGCAACTGGTGTAGGTATTGAAACTGTTAAGGAAAAAGTACGATGATGGGCCAACTCATCAAATAATGATCATGTAGATAGAATTGAAGTCATTGATGAACTGGTCCACCAAAATGAAGCAAACTTGGAAAGTTTTAGTATTGTGGATGAAGATGTTGTACTGTCTCCTGAAAGTGGAACATCTTTGAAGGCAAAGAAAAGAAGGCTTTGAAATGATGGTGAGAGGGACGTTGACATACTGAAGACAGCATTGTAGGATATCACATTAGCTACAAGAGAGGGAAATGCTTCAATGGAGAAATCCCAAGGATGTTTTCCTAGAGGAGCGTTGCATAAAGCATTAGAGGAAATTGGAATTGCGCCACACTTATTATTGAGGCATACCTTTTTCTTACCAAGATATCTGAGAGGATGATGCAATTCTTTGGTTGCCTAGTGGAGTATCGCAGGAAAACTTTAGAGAGCATAGTGTATGACCCTGAGAATCATTAGTAACTTTTCTATAGATAAGATTGTACTTTCTTTGAAGGGGACACTAGAGATGTCTATTGTATTTTATACTTGACTCCGTTTAGGATGTGGTTTTTGTGGATGACTTTGAACTTATTTTGGATCTTTCCTGGATGATTTTAACTATTTTTGGATGTTGTGGATGATGAATTCCTTGCTTTTGTTAGGGAAAATCGATGATTCCCCACAAGTAAATCAATCAATGGGAATAAAAACTAACGTGGAAAAATTAAATCAAAGGCAACACAAGAATTTTACGTGGTTCCTTCAATGTGAGGTACATCCACGGGATCGAAATCCGATTCCACTATCAACCAAATAAGTTCCAAACGATTACAAACGAGACACTAATGGTCTCACAAAACCACCCTTAGGTGAATTTCAAATAATCACAAATAAACAAGAGGAAAGATCTCACCAAATAGATGAATCAAAATCTTCAGAACCAAAGTTGAAGAAGATCCAAAATAACGAACAAAACACCAACCGAAGATGCTTCAAAACCAAGCTTCAAAAAACCAAAATTGAATGAATCTATCAAACTTCGGCACTGTCACCGAAAAACCAATGGGATAGTATAGCCGCCGCACCTCTTTTGTATGTTGAACCAAAAATAATATATATATATATATATGATATACATATTATTAAATCTTGGGTTTTGTAATTAAACCCTAATTGTATCCAAATTGAATTGGGCCTCCACAAATATAATATATAAAAATATATTATATTAAACCAAGCCAAATTAAACTCTTTTTTCAAAACCAATTGGGTCCCACACTCCAATAAGGAGGTATACCCAACAATTCTCCCCCTGCCGACTTAGGTGGAGACATCAACCATACTCGCCAAAGTTCGACACTTTAAATGTTTGTCCCTCGACAATGTCTTAGTCAACATATCCGAAATATTATCATCTGTATGAACCTTTTCGAGTTGTAACAATTTCGAATCTAACACATCACGAATCCAATGGTATCTCACATCAATGTGTTTCGATCTCGAATGAAAAGTAGAATTTTTACTCAAGTGAATAGCACTTTGACTATCACAATAAAGCACATACCTTTCTTGCTTCAAACCCAACTCTTGCAAAAATTTCTTCAACCATAACTCTTCTTTGCAAGCTTCTGTAATGGCAATAAATTCAAATTTCTAGAGTTGAGAGAGCAACACATTTTTGTAATTTAGATTGTCATGCCACAGCTCCCCTTGCAAAAGTCATCAAATACCCCGAAGTAGATTTCCTAGAATCAACATCACCAGCCATGTCAAAATCTGTGAACCCATCAAGCATCGGTTTACCATCCCCAAAACACAAACACATCTTCGAAGTCCCTTGAAGATATCTTAGAATCCATTTTACCGCTGCCCAATGTTCTTTACCTGGATTAGAGAGAAAATGACTCACTACACCAACGGCGTGAGCAATATCCGGCCTTGTACAAACCATGGCGTACATCAAAGAACCAACTGCTGAAGCATAAGGAACTTTCAACATCTCTTCTTTGTCTTTCTCACTTGTAGGACATTGATTCGAACTAAGCTTGAAGTGACCTGCAAGTGGACAACCAACCGGCTTTGCTTTATCCATGTTGAATCTCTCAAGAACTTTCTCAATATAGCTCTCTTGAGACAACCAAATCAGTCCCTCTTTGCGATCACGAACAATTTTCATACCAAGAATTTGCTTTGCTGGCCCCAAATCTTTCATAGCAAAAGATTTGCTCAACTCCAATTTCAATCTGTTAATCATGGTAGAATCTTGACCCACAATTAACATGTCATAAACATAAAGCAAAAGAATAATAAATTTACCATCCGAAAATTTTTTCACAAACACACAATGGTCCGAAATAGTTTTAGAAAAACCATTATTCATCATGAAAGAGTCAAATTTTTTGTACCATTGCCGTGGAGCTTGCTTGAGGCCATACAAACTTTTCTTCAATTTGCTACGGTAGCCAACTTTTTTGTATTGAGACTTTTTTAGCCTGATTTTTTTAGTCTCGTTTGGTTTTTGTTTTTGGATTTTTTGGATTTTTGTGAGAAAAAAAGTGTAATGATTATGATTTGGATGTGACATTTTGTCTTATTGACTTATATAACCTATTTTGCTTTTTTGTATTTTTTTAGCCTCGAAATGTTGACCAAACGAGGTCTTTGCTTGATTGGTCTTAGGATGTTGTGGACTTTTTATTCCCCTACAGTTTGGCATTGGCCACGGTAGCCAACTTTTTTGTGTTGGGACTTTTTTAGCCTGATTTTTTTAGTCTCATTTAGTTTTTGTTTTTGGGCTTTTTTTATTTTTGTAAGAGAAAAAGTGTAATGATTATGATTTGGATGTGACATTTTGTCTTTTTGTACTTTTTTAGCTTCGAAATGTTTACCAAACGAGGACTTTGCTTGATTGGTCTCAGGATATTGTGGACTTTTTATTCCCCCATAAATGTAATGAGTCACTTTGCACTAGAGGTCTTCACGAAGCCAACTTGTAATAATAACAAATATTGGTCATGCATTTGTTGGAATTTTTTTTGGTCATGATATTAGAAGTTTTGAATCATTAGGAATATGCACCTATGAAAAAAATATTAGTCATAACGGATGGACTTTGAAATTTTTGAAATATATTTGGTAAAAAATAAAGAGCAATGATTAGATTGCTTTATATTAAATTAAACTTTTAACTAAATTTTTTCTCAAAATTGAATGAAAAAATAAAGTGAGTATTGGAGATGTTCTTATATAGTAAAAAAATATAAAATGTTAATTTGGTAATATAATATAAAACAGTTTCTTTTCTTTTCTCTTATAAAATCTAACAAAATAAGAAGGAGATAAATTACAATTATTTCTTTTATTTTATTTCTTATTTATTCAAATAAGAAGGACAGAAATTACAATTATTTTTTTTATTTCTTACTTATTCAAATAAAAAAGAGAGAAATTTCATTTATTTTTTCTTATGACTTATATAATCATATAATTCCTTTTGTCACCTAAGCTTCCAAACATTGTGTTAGTTCAATGCATAAAATATTTGAACTCGTACCGAACAGAAAATTTTTCGATTTTTCTAACATGACTCCTGTCCGAGAGACTGTTCGGTATAAATTCTTCATATGATAGACTTGCGCGAAGTTTCAAATTTCGTTCTTTTTTAACCCAATTTTTAGTCCTCTTTGCCCTAGGTTGGGCTGCTCGATACTCTGTTATCCTCTCTCTCTCTCTCTCTCTCTCTCTCTCTATATATATATATACATATACGGTTCTCTAATTGTCTCTCTAGAATCCTTGATTGGATTCTAGGGTTTCAATACAGACCACTCTTTTTTCTTTGATCACAGTAAAACAGAGAAATTCAATAATGACGTCTTCGTCTGCTAATCTGTGGGTGTTGCTGGGATTGGGCTTTGCCGGAATTCTGATAATGACGAGAAAGCTCAAGAAAGTGGTTAAAGAAGACTTTGGGGCATTTGTGGAGAGGTTTCAGTTGCTTTCACCGCCTCAGCCTGCTCCTCCCAAAGCTCCTCACCCTTTGACTGGCCTCACTTTCGCCGTCTCAGATGTGTAAGTCAACCCAATTTCCCTTTCTTTGTGCTCCGATTGGTTTCTGAGAAAAAAAAAAATGACATTTTTTATCTTGGGTTTTTCTTTAAACCTCCACTTGACTGAGCATTTTGTGGGTATCTGGATTGAGAGAATTTCAATATCATTGATTCGTATGAAATAGTTACTGGTTAACCCTGAAAGTGTATGTTTTTGGATGGATTTTCATTTTTTATTTTGTTTTCGGTTGTTGGGTGGTTGAGGGAGGTGGGTTTTGCTCTGTTGTGTGATTAGTGAGTTCCAATTTTGATAATTTGAGTTCTGCAAAAGTTTTGAAGTACTATATATGAGGACAATATTTAGAGAGAGTGCAGTGTTACAGTAATACTTAGAAAGTGGATGCAGGTGGAGTAGTTTGGATCACAATTTGCTATATAGCGCTTCAGGATTCCTTTAGAGGGGTTCCTTCCAAGAGAAGAAATATCTCAAAAGTGCTGAAAATTCTTTTGGGCAACATGTAATGCTCTTTTGCAGTAGTTGAACACATAGTATTGTACTTTCTGATCTCCAAGAAAAAAAAAATGATGATTTGGTTGGATGATTTTTGTAATCAAAATGTAGAATTTCAGTTCATATATCTCTATAAGTTCTAATTGCTAAGCCTTCTCTATGACTGCTGAAGTAAAAAAGTTCCTAATTTTGATCACCAGATTTGATATAGATGGATTTGTAACTGGGTTTGGCAACCTAGACTGGGTACGGACACATGAAGCTGCTTCTCGAACATCTTTTGTGGTTTCAGCTCTTGTTGAAGGAGGTGCCACATGTGTTGGGAAAACAGTTGTGGATGAAATGGCTTATAGGTTTGTACTTGACTCTTTTAAGTATTTAATTTTAATCTCTAATAGTTAAGAAATATAGTTTGTGACTTGGCATGATGACAAATGCTCATCTGCACCAGCGCTTTGGCGCAGATTCAAGTCACGGAAATCAGCCTTTCCACAAAAAAATTGGGTTGAGGCTGCCTATTTACTGCCTCTCAAAGACTTTGCTGGAAATGGGAGCCTTGTCGTCTATTTGGTCTTTTTACTCACTAATAAATATGGATTACATGTTTCATGGATGGACAAATGAGGAATGCCTATCTTGGTTTTTAATAGCATAATGTAATTCTTTTGATACAAGAGAGATATATGCAGGTTGTCACGATAAATGCAACATCTGTTTTCTAGGTTTTAGTGGTATCATATATGAGTTTAGGTTAGTTTCTGTTTAGATATGCTTATTGTTCAGCTGATTCTGCATATTTCATTTTCAGCATCAGCGGAGAAAATAGGCATTATGGTACACCCACCAATCCTGCTGCTCCTGTACGAATAACAGGAGGATCCTCTAGTGGAGCTGCTGTAGTTGTGGCTGCTAATCTGGTTGACTTCTCCTTGGGTAAGCTTCTTATGATCTTGAAGACATGTCCTTTTCTCTGGGATTACTACGTTGATACATATTTACTTGTGTGATGAAACATTTTACTGAGTTTCTTCTTTTTAGTTGTTCTACACAATAAACATCAATTCCATAAATTGACTTATGTTTTCAATATATTACAATAAATTCCTGCCCGATCTATATACATATTAGTAAGATCTCATCATCAATACATAGATTTGGTAGTAGCCATTGATAGAGTAATCATTCAAGATTGGTGATTGGGAAAATTGATAGAGTAGCCATTGTTGGTCCCATTTCCTAACACCTTAGGCTTTTGGGAAATTGGTGACTTAACATGGTATCGGAGCTCTAATTGAGAGAGGCTATGATGCACGGATACGAACACAGGGACATGCAAATTTTTAAAAAATAGAGGACACGACACGCTGAGGACACGTTTAATATATATAATTTTATTTATTTATTATATGTCTAAAATAAAAAGAAAATCATTAATTTTTATACAATTACAATAATAATAAAATTAATAAACATATTTTTAAAAAAAATTTTAATAAAAAATGAGTTTTTTAAATAAAAATAATTCATTTTATGAATTTTAGGTTTAACAAAAATAAGGATAAAAAAAAAGAAAAAAGAAAAAAAAAGAGAGGAGAGAGAGAGAGAGAGAGAGAGAAACGGGTGAATCAGCAAAAGGGGAAAAAAATAAAAAAAAGCAACAAAAGAGGGGCAAGTGAAATATGAGTGAGAGAGAGAGAGAGAGAGAGAATAGGAGGAGGAGAAGATGAAGGAGACAGAAGAAGTAGAGGAGGAGGAGAAGAAGAAGAGAGCAGACGAAGAATGTCTCAACTTCTTCAATTGATATGAACAGGTTAGGGCTCTTTTCCTCTCTCGATCTCTTTCTCTGTCTCCTCTCCTCCCTCGATCTCTGTCTTCTCTCCTCCTTCGATCTCTTTCTCTGTCTCTATTTCTCTCTCTATCTCCTCTTGTCCCTCGATGTCTCTCTTTTTCTCTCCAATAGTTAGGGCTTCGATCCACCTCATACGTGTCTGGAAAGTGTCACAGCGTGTCCATGGCATGTCCGATTGGAAAAATTCAAAAAAAAAAAAGAGGACACGTGTCGGTGCTTCATAGGAGAAAGGCTATGATGCACGGATACAAATATGGGACACGACGCGGACATGGACACAGGGACACAAATTTTTAAAAAATGGGGGATACGACACGCTGGGGACACATTTAATATATATAATTTTATTTATTTATTATATGTCTAAAATAAAAAGAAAATCATTAATTTTTATACAATTACAATAATAATAAAATTAATAAACATATTTTTTAAATTTTTTTAATAAAAAATGAATTTTTTGAAATAAAAATAATTTATTTTATGAATTTTAGGTTTAATGAAAATAAGGATAAAAGAAAGAAAAAAGAAAAAAAAAAAAGAGGGAAGAAAATAAAGGAGGAGAGAGAAATAAAATGAGTTTTTTGAAATAAAAATAATTTATTTTATGAATTTTAGGTTTAACGAAAATAAGGATTAAAAAAAGAAAAAAGAAAAAAAAAAAGAGGGGGAAGAAAATAAAGGAGGAGAGAGAGAGAGAGAGAGAGAGAGAGAGAGGGGGAAACGGGTGAACCAGCAAAAGGGGAAAAAAATAAAAAAGAGAAACAAAAGAGGGGAAAGTGAAGTCAGAGAGAGAGAGAGAGAGAGAGAGAGAGAATAGGAGGAGAAGAAGGAGACAGAAGACGAAGAGGAGGAGAAGAAGAAGAGAGCAGATGAAGAATACCTCAGCTTCTTCAATTGATATAAATAGGTTAGGGCTCCTCGCCTCTCGTCCCTAAATCTCTTTCGTTGTCTCTCTCTCTTTCTTTGTCTCCTCTCCTCCCTCGATCTCTTTCTCTCCGACTCTCCAACAGTTAGGGCTTTGAACCACCTCATGCGTGTCCGAAAAGTGTCACAGTGTGTCCGATTGGAAAAATTGAAAAAAAAAGAGGACATGTTAGAGAGAGTGTCGGACACGTCCATTGCGTGTTCGACGCGTGTCCGTGTCCGACACTTGTACGCAGGCCCTTGGGACGTGTCGGTGCTTCATAGGAGAGAGGTTTTGGGTTCAAGTCTCTCTGTTAGCATTTGGTATTCTATCCCCATTTGGTTTCTTCCTCTTTGTTTGGTTGTTTGCCTCTCCTTCTGTTTGATTCTCTGTTTATCTTTTCATGTGCGAGACGGGGTTGCACGTGAGGGAGGGTGTTAGATACCTTGATATATATTGTTGGGTCCATTTCCTAAAAACTTAGGCTTTTGGAAAAATTGGTGACTTAACAGTGTATCTTTTCATCATTATTGTTGAAACCATCTTATATGAGCTGGTGACTGTTATGTTATTTTGGCATCTAGTTCATGTAATGGCTTCTTTTATTTAATTTGGAAAATGCATTTCAGTATTATCAGTCTATGACAGGTATTGATACTGATGGTGGCGTGAGAGTACCAGCTGGATATTGTGGTGTGATAGGGTTTCGACCCTCGTACGGGTCTGTCTCTCACATGGGGATTATTCCTGTTTCATCAAGTTTTGACACTGTCGGTATGTGTTGTTTAAACTTTTTATGTTAATATTAACACGATGCTTATACTATGTTGTATGACACTTCTCATTCTTTATTTTTCAATTTATTTTATTCATCAATATCACGTTAACAGCTCAAGTAAATTGTATTGCTTATCTTGTAACATGTTTTAATCTTAATATGATGTGGTGCAGTCAAGGTTTTAAAAAGCGGCCGCAACCGTTATGTAACGGTTGTGGTAGTTACCGCCACCCGTTATGGCCGCTTTTGCAGTGTGTTTGAGATTCACCGGTGTATCAGCCGTAGCGGCTGCTATAGCGGTTGTAACGGTGCTGTAACAACCTGTTACGCACCGTTACATAACAGTTTCGAATTGCTTCTTTCGAAAAAACACAACAAAAAAAAAGTTAAAAATGGGGGAAGAGAGATAGAGAGAGAAGAGGGAAGACGAAGAAGAAAGATGGAGGAACAAGAGATAGAGAGAAAGAGAAGAGGGAAGATGAAGAACATGTTATTGATTTGTTGAAACTGTAAGACCTATGCTATTCTATTTAGTTGCTATTACTCAACCATTTTGTTTATGTGTCTATCTATATATTGTTTGATAATAATAATAATAATAATAATAATAATAATAATAATAATAATAATAATAATAAGTGTGGTCATTATCTATTTGGCTTGATTAATATATATATATTTAGGCTTTTATTTATTCTCTTACTTTTGTCATTGTTTATCTTATATGTAATAGTTAATGATTGATTTTTTGTATAATATAAAGTCATTAATTATTAAAATAAAATGTTAAAAACCCAGTTTATAGTGATTTAAAAATATGAAATATATTGGATCAAATTTAAAAACTTATAAAAATTGATCAATATTTATTTTAAAGCCCAATAAATATGATCATGGAAAAAAAAATGTGCATATCGGTAAGTTTTTTTCAAATTGTGCGAAAAATAAAAATTCACTTCAAGTATCGCAATGCTTATGTTACGGCCTTTACATCTCAAGAATCGAACCACGCCACCGCCATCACATGGCGATCAAGAATCAAGAACCGCTTTTCAGAACCTTGGGTGCAGTACTAACTACTAATCAAGACTATTAAATTATATTTTTCTGGAGAGGGTACATAAAATTCTGGCTTGCTAGCTTCTACACATTGTAGTGAAATATATTATGGCATGGATCCTGTTGATTTTATAGAAAAAGTTTTTTTAAGGTGGCTTGTTATTTGCTTTCTGCATACTGTGTAAAGAGGTTGCACTCCCCTTTTGTGTATCTTTAATGTATTTATTTATTTGTCAAATAAATAAATAACTAAATAAATAAAATGTGAGAATCCATTTTGTGATTTATTACGTTTGGTTCCAAAAGGAAGGTCAAGTTTCTTGTGTGTAAGGGGATGGGGGGCCGAAGAAAGTGTCGATCATTTATTCGTGCATCGTCCCATAGTTCTATCATTATGATGGAGGGTGACTTGTATGGTGGAGTTTGATTGGGATCTTCTTCTTTTGTTCATATGCTATGTTTTGATTTTAAAGGCTTTGGAAATGTATAGTGCATGTGGTTTTTTGGGCTATTTGGTTGGAATGGAATGTGAGAGTTGTTGTGGAGAAATTTGAAGATATAGAGGGTATGCGGGACAAAGTTTGTTATCTGGCTTCATTTTGGGTTTCGGTGTCTCTCACTTTTAAGGGGATTCCTTTAATTTTTATTTCTAGAGATTGGAAAGGAATATGTAGTTCGTAATGTTTATTTTATTTTCCTTTTGCTTTTGGTGGACTTTGTGTCACCCTTGTACTTTTTTGTACTCTTTTGTAATTTTCCTCTTTTTTATTAACAAATTTCTTTTTGTTGTTGATAAAAAAAAAACAAAAAAAAGGAAAAATAAAACATATTTACTAGGTGAGAAAATGGATCAAGTCAAAAAACATTATGGCTCCGTTTGGTAAGCCTCTCAAATTATAGTTTTACCCATTGATTTGAGTGTGGTGTTTGTTTTGAGCTTTCAAATCATAATTCTACACCCATTCCCTCAAAACATAATCATTACTTTTCAAAACTCATAACCAAACACATAATTCAAAATTCTTTTCAAAACTCAATTCAAATCAATATTTTAATTTTGTTAAGATTTTAAATATTTTAATATTTAAATATGTTTACGATTTTTTTAATTTTTAGAATATTTTTAAATATTTTAATTTTTAAATATGATGATTTTAATTTTTTAAATTTTAAAATATTTTATAAAAATAAATTCAAACTCTATTTTATAAAAATATTTTTAAATATTTTAATTTTGTTGTTATGTATTTGGTTACGAGTTTTAAAAATAATTTTTTAATTGAGTTTTGTTTTATGTGTTTGGTTACGATTTGAGTGTAGAATTGTTTTTAAATTTAAAATATTAAAATTTAAAATTATTTAAATTTTTTGAATATGTAAATTATTTAAATTTTTACGATTTAAAATTTTTTGAATATTTATTTTAATTTTTTACTTATTAAATTTTTTAGATTATTTAAATATTTATGATTTAAATTTTTTGAATATTTATTTTGAAAAAAAATCATTTCTTTTGTAGTATTTTCAATTAAAATATTGATTAATATTATTTTCTGTTAATAATAAATTTTTTTAATTGAATTTTAAAAAGAGTTTGGTTATGAGTATTGATCAGAATTTTCAATAGTGTAAAAGTAGTGTGTTTTGTTATGAGTTATAATAATTTGAATTAAGTTTTGAAAACTCTTTCCAAAACTCATAACCAAACAAATTTTCTTACTTCACATGTCAAATCAAAATTTCAAAACTCAATTCCACACTCAATTCAAAACTCAATTCAACACTCTATTCAAAAATCATAACCAAACAAATTTTCTACACTCAAATCATAATTTCAAAACACACAAACTCAAAATACAACTCATATTCTCAAATCATAATTAGAAAGTCTTACCAAACGAAGCCTATGTTTAACATATGATTTTTTTTTTTTTAAAATAAAAAAAAAAAAAAAAATGCTGTGAGCTTACATTATATCTTTCTATTGTACGTTTGTTTCCCTGTTACATTTGTGTATGTGCACTTCTTCTGTTTGTTCTTTGCTCCTTGTTCCATTTATTTCTCTTTCTACATATGATCTTTAACAGGACTCTTGCAGGATGGTTTGCGAAGGATCCCAATATACTACGTCGTGTTGGGCATGTGCTGCTGCAAGTCCCATTTGCACTTCAACGCAACCCCAGGAATATTATAATAGCTGATGACTGTTTTCAATTACTAAAGATTCCTGTTGATAGGGTTGCTCAGGCGGTGATTAAATCCACTGAAAAGATATTTGGAAGTATGTTCTTTTTATTTGTTTCTATTTGCTACAAGTTACAATGGATTTTCATCAGAATTTTTAACTTTTCCATCAAGGAAGTCCCGCTGCATAAATTTTTAATAGGACTTTTTCAGGACAAGCTTTGAAGCATGAGAATCTTGGAGACTATTTGGATTCTAAAGTTCCAAGCTTGAAAGCATTCCAAAGCAAGAAGTTAAATGGGGAAGTAAAATGGTCTTCAATACGATCACTAACAAATGTCATGCAATTAGTTAAAAGGTGAGACTGGTAATTGATAATATTGGGAAATCATTGCAACTTCTGGATCCTTAAATTCATTAATGCATTTCTCTTTAATCAACGCTGATCTCTGATTACTTTTGAGGCTCTGCTGCTTGAGTGTCATTTTAATGCAGTCTTTTAGATTTTATTAGTTTTTCTTTGATTTGTGGATTGTTTTGTTTAATTGAGAGTTTCTCCTTTTTTTAGTCATTTTTTCCCCTTGGGTTGGCATGTTGCTGGGATTGTTTTCATTCTAACACTATACTTGCTTTCTGGAAAAGGGGGATGTGGTGATGGGAAGTTTGTGGTGAGCTTCTTAGCAAGGCAGAAGCAAACACAAGAAGTCAGAAGCTTTTATAAGTAACTGCAAATCTGGAAGAAAATTGGAAGAAAGAAAGAAGAAATATAGGCGGTGTTTGGCAAGTTGGGTTTGGAGGATTTTTTGGCTAAAAATCACAAAAAGATAAAATAGGCTAAAATAGCTGATAAGACAAAATGTTACATCAAACTCGTAATCATTTCACATTTTTTCTTACAAACATTGAATCCAACTACAAAAATTCCAACCATCTTCCCAAACACAGAAATTTTAGTCTACTAAAATAGCCAAAAACTAAAGCAGCCAACTTCCCATACGAGGCCATAATTGATTACACAGTTATCACACATGTGAGTGTTTTATCATGGAAATTGAAAGGATCAAAATATTAGAATTCTTATTGGGGTGCTTCAAATGACATGCAATTAATAATCCTATATAATCTGAAGATAGGGCTACAATGGATTATTTATGTCATTAAGGGCATTGGCATATAAATAGAATACGAAAAAATATCAAAGTGACCTGACAGAAAAAAAAGAGAAGAAAATAAATGGAATTCAGCTTTAAAACCCAACATAACCCTACAAATTCCAGCTTTAAAGCCCTTTAAAGTACCGTCCTGCATCAGTTTTGGTATCAGAATGAGGTTTCAAACATGTTGACGCTTTTAGGAAGACCTTTTAGAGGGAGATTGTCTGACAAACAGCGTGATGTGATCCTTTTTAAAATTTTCGAGCAACTTAATAGCTGTAGTCACTGCTTTGGAAGGCCAAACAACTCAATCTAATTATATGCAACATCCGGAGAGAGAGAGAAAAATCTGGGATTAATAATCATGGTGAAAATGGTGAGAATCTAGTGCAAATCCTGCTTTGGACTAGTTCTTTTGTTGGTAGGAAATCCATTTTATTGTTTTCATTTGCTGGGGCCACCTTTGTCACACCATTTTCAAAGCAGTGGCAGAATGTGAAGCAAGTGCTCTAGCTACTTGGTTGTTGGCTGAATTTCTGTTCTTCGCTTTTCAAGGACCAGGCTTGATGAAATTTGTTTGAATTCAAAGGACGTTATTTAACTATATTGCTGTCAGGGTTCTTCTTATTTGCTTATTTTTTAATGAAAAATTTGTTGACATGAGAATCAACTAACCAAAATTTTCTTCTTGTTCCTAATCATAAAAGTTCTTCAAAGATTGTGGCCTGAATCCCTAATATATATTGTTCGGATTTGGTGTTTGATCTTGTGTAGAAGTTGGTTTATTCTATCATCTTTGCATTTTGTAGTGCATGATTCTGTTTAAATATGGAAAACACTGAATATTATTTCATGATCATGATAAATTTTTAATGATGTCCGATGTTTGTTTTAATCACCTTTAACACAGGCATGAGTTCAAACATATTCATGAAGAGTGGATCAGCTCAGTGAAGCCTACTTTAAATCCTATTATTGCAGCACAGATACTTAAAACTTTGGAGATGTCAGATAAGGAGATGGAGAAGTGCAATTCAATTAGGAATGAAATGCGTAGCTTTGAACTCCCTTCTAAAGGTAATTAGAAATTCAACTCTTACAACCACTTCTCCCGTTCTGCTGCGCCATGCCAGCACTAATGTGCCCTGTCATTCTACTTTTGCTTGCTAATGTCAGTATTCTTTGGTTATGCATCTAAGTCTTAACTCCTGAGTTTGCACTATTGTTTGTTTAACACGTTTATTGATACTCATGGGACCATCATGCCAGTCCTAGTCCTTGCTTGCCACCTTTTGATTAAGTTGCTTGCTTTATGTTCCATTTTCCCTTTTGCTTATTTTTTAAACCTTAATCCGTTTGTCAATTTTACAATGAAATGTTTCTTGCAAAATCATATTTATATTTTGTACTTCCACTTTATGATGGCATGTTTCTTGAAACTAACGTCATATTTGTAACATGCACTTCTACTGCTTTCATTTTACCTTTTCCAAGATTTGAGCTTTTTGTATCTGTTGAGGTTATTTCAGATAACAGCCCAAAATATACCGTCAAGGATGTAGAACATTTCAAAGAAATTACAATTGCCCTTGTAGGGATTTTTCTCACACCTGATTTGGGAAGTTAAAAACATGTCCACCTCTATACTATAGAAATGCAGATAAGGGTTGCACTGTCATTTTTTAGCCAGGTTTCCCACACTGCCAATGTTTTATTGACTGGTTTACTCTCAATGATTCTTTCAATACATGCATACACACACAAACAGGCTTCTTTAATGTGGTAAATTACATTTAAACCCATGGCATCATTTTCTCTGGATTTGGGGTTGTGTCTAACAGTTCATGCCTAAGTCTTGATGTGACAGTGCTTTTAGTATCTGTAGATCCAGACTGTCACCTCTATTTGTGTCTTTTCAATTTGTTAATCCATAGCTGCTATGGTTCTTGATATTCTGTATGATTTGGACAGGATGATGGAATACTGGTGATCCCTACAATTGCTGACCCTCCGCCAAAACTTGGTGGGAAGGAGATTTTGTCAGAGGACTACTTGAGTCGTGCATATAGTCTGTTGAGTTTAGCTAGCGTGTCAGGTTGCTGCCAGGTGAAATCCTCTCTATATTCTCTGACCTTTCCTCTCTTTTTCTATCTGTCTATCTATTCAGCGAATCCAATAAAACTTCATTTAATAAAAAAACGAACTCCGTGGTGTAATAGTTTCTTGAGATTGTTGTAATTTTGGTCCTGGGCTTCGTTTTTTACACTCGTGTAACTATGCTCTCATGCTTCATTATTCTATGTTTGCTCATGCTACTTCATTCTTGCATGTTCTTTTGTCATCTTCTTTGTAGGTCACTGTACCACTTGGTTTCCATGGCAAATGTCCGGTTTCCGTGTCCTTTGTAGCTAGGCATGGAGGTGATCGGTTTTTGCTAGATACTGTGCAGACCATGTATGCTTCTTTGCAGGAGCAGGGTGATAAAGCTGCAGAGTCCAAATTAACTGCTAATGTTGTCAGTCGGGAAACATCTGCTGAGATTGCTAAAGAAAAGGTGGACTATATCTTTATCATTTTTTTTTTTGAAGACATTAAGCATTTAAGCCTACAAGTTTTTATTATTTAAGAGCTTATTTGGACCATACTTGTGATAGGATTTGATAGAACTATTGAATGCTTTAAGTGCATTTGGTAAAGAGATTTAGATCTCTCTCTCTCTCTCTCTCTCTCATCTAATAAGGACTAAACTGGGTGTACTTTTTCCATTTTTGCTCACTTCCATACCTTCCTCGCTGCAATGCAAATCACCTCCACCTCAACCTGCTACAGCAACCCACCTTAGAAAACACCCCCTATTACACCATATTGTGACCCAATTCAAATGCAAATGTGAAAACAGAATTGTGAGTCTCGACAAGAATGAATCTCACTGTGGGGGAGGGGTTGTGGCTCTAGGGGTGGGGAAGGGGGAGGGATTGCGGTGACAGGAGATTTGGCAGGTGAGATGAGTTGCAACGGGGTGGGGGAGCAGAAAGGGAGCTGTGACTGGGCTGGGAGAAAATTATCTGCCAAAGTTGCAAAATGGACTTTTTATTGCACTAAGTGAGATATCAGCATTTCATGCTTTATTTCTAAATGTATTCCATTTTCTTCTCTGTAACCCTTCATCAGTAACTGTTTTTTTACGGATTCTTTTTTTTCAGGGTAACCAAGCATTCAAAGATAAACAGTGGCAGAAGGCAATCAGCTTTTATACAGAAGCTATCAAACTCTACGGCAATAATGCAACATATTATAGTAATAGGGCTGCAGCTTATCTGGAATTGGGAAGGTACTGTTACTTTCTTGATTGTTTACCGCCTTGGCTAATGTATTATATGTGTGTGATAAGGTTAGTTTTTGTTCATCTAGCTTCCTCCAAGCTGAAGCAGACTGTTCTGCAGCTATCAATCTTGATAAAAAGGTGAGTGCTATTTTCAGTGATCAACTTCCTATATAATAACTTGATATTTTTTGTGCTTATGTTAGGCCCCATGAAGATCCTCTTACATCTTACTGATTTTCTTGGTATAAGCATTATACTACTGTTCTTGTGGTGTGACACTATTTTTGCAGGGTTAGAGATAACTTTGATTGCTTTCTTTCCAAGATGTAGAATGTTGAAATATAAGCAATTTATGAATTATTTCTGCAGTGATGTCTTCGGGCCTGAGTTCTTTATGCAAGTTTATCTCAATGACCTGTGTTGTTACATGCGTGTATGGTGAAATTTGATCCTGCTTAATTACCAAAATTGCATGTGTTGTAAAACCTGGGGTTAAACAGCATTGAGCAGTTAATTAATCATGTAAGCGTGGTATTATCTACAGACCTAATTTTTCTAGGACCTCATATAGTCAGGGTAGGATGCTACTGTATAGTCATAAAATTGATTTACGGTACAATTTCAATTTTCATTGGGGAGGGTATTTTGTATAGGGTACACTCATGCAATGATCATATATACCACAACTATTTCTTAGATATAAGAGTGATTTCCTTTAAAGCAATTAGTTATGAATAGAACATAACATTGTCAAACTACCAAGATTCTCTAGTTACTTTCAAATAATTATTTTATTGGGATTGATCATGTAAATGCGTAAAATGTGTATTCCAAGTAATTTGGTGATATGCTATGGTCCTTTTTTCAATCTTCTCATACTTCATAATTAGTAAGATCATGTCTGTTATAGATTCATTCTTGTTTAATCTCTTACTATAAAATTATAAACTCTATCTGGAACCTTGTTTGCTGTGCCCATAGCATTGATTCTGGCTTTATATTTCTTCAGAATGTAAAGGCCTATTTAAGAAGAGGCACAGCTCGGGAGATGCTAGGCTATTATAAAGAGGCCATTGAAGGTGAGAACGAACCCCTTTTCTCTCTCTCTCTCTCCCTTTTCTTTTCTTTTTTTCTTTGTAATTTGGTCTCACATTGGTCCATTATTCGCCATGCAGATTTCAGTTATGCACTTGTTCTCGAGCCAACCAACAAAAGAGCAACTCTTTCTGCTGACAGGTTAAAGAAGTTGTTTTTGTAAGCGATCGAAGCATGGAAGCGAGTTGTGGAGGCTTCACACCCCTAAAACGCTTTTGGGATGCGGCCATGGGCAGAGCTATGCATGAAGTAGTGGGTTCACACCCCTAAAAAGCTTTTGGGACATGTCCTTGGGTCGAGCTATGCATGAGGTAGTGGGTTCAATTGAACCCACTTAACTTTGAATTTTTGTTTTTAGAATTATGTAGTATTATATAAAATTTTTGAGAGATTTTTATAAATTGACACCATTAAAATAGTTCCAAAAAATAGATTTATCAACAAAAAAATTTTGTTTTGATAAAAAAAAATGTTTAAAAAAAAAAATTAATTCTATGTTTATCTTATTTTTATCATTTTTTGTTTAGCACGCATAACTATTATGGTTGAATATGAATATGAATGAGACTTTTTTTTTGTGGATAAATTGAATGAAATTTATATGGATATTATTACAACAATCATTGTATATGTTACATATTAGATGTCATGTAAAAATAGAGGGTTGATATTTACTCCTATCTAATTACTTTGGCCCACCCACTTTTTTAAATCCCCACTACGCAAAATGAAACCCTTTCACCTTAATACTAACTATACCCCTAATCTCAAAATCAAACTCAAACCTTAACCCCTTTCAATTCTCTCTCTAATCTGGATTCTCTCTTTGTTTTCTTGCATTCAAATCAAGTAGGAGTGAGAATTAGAGCAAGAGAAAAAGCCCATCAATAATAGCTACCATTAAAACCTCTATCACAGGCTATGGTGAGCGATTTCTTGCATTCCTTCTCATTCTCCTTCTTTGCTATTTTCTTCTTTATCTTCTTTTGAAAACCTTAGGCTTTCATCTCTCTCTCTCGCTCGTTCTCTCTCGCAATAGATAGGGAGGTCACGATAGCGAAATGGGTTCGACAACATAGTGCTGAACAAATCTTGAATGTTCGATAACACAGTATTAAACGAATCTTGAATGTTGGGAAACACAATGCTGAATGGGTCGATCTCTTTTTTCTGATTTAGATCTACAATAAGAGATGGGGGTGCTTGTCGGTAGAGGTGATGGTTGATTGTGATGGAGGGAGTGGTGGTTGTGATGGTAAGAAGTGGTTAGAGATGGTAGAGATTGCAGTGATGAGGGGTGGTCGGAGATAGTGGTGGTTGCGGCGATGAGAGGTGGTCGGAGATGGTGGTGTTGTCGGAGGTGATTAGGGTTAGGTTAGAGTTTGGAAAATTAGGTTTAGAGATTAGGAATGAGGGTAAAAGCGGAATTTTAGATTGGGATAAAATTGGAATTGAAAAAAAAATAAATGAGGTGGGGGTTTTAAAAAGAAAGGTGGGGGTTACTAGCAATGCTGGTAAAAATATGGTGTGTAGCCTTATTGACAATAAATATCATGATATCATTTTTTCTTTGAATATTGATATAAAAAAATTCATATGTAATTTATGTATAAAATGATGTAATTTAATATGTATTTTTCATTTAAAAAAAACACCCATGAAGATGTTTTTATTTTTATTTTTATTTTTTTCGAGAATATAAAAAATCGTTATATTAAAAAAGTAAACAACATATAGAAGGGCTAAACAAACAACAAAACACGAACAACAAAAATAACAAATTCACCAAAGAAACTAGTTATGTTTAAAAAAAAACTATCAATTTTTTCATAAATGTGGTTTGAAAAGTTAGATCTATATCAAACTAAGCAAGATTTGTATCAAAATTCATCGTTGATGTCATTTTCGTTGTCACTGCTCAACTTTGCTACCATCATCGTCGTATTTTGAATACAACCAAAAGTTAGAGTTGAAGATGGAGAACACCGACAATGGTATGAGGAGAAGGTTTAAGAGAAGAGGAAACCATTGCGAGTGTTGAAAATTTAAAAAATTATGTCGAAATCAGGGTTTGAGAGAAGAGGAAGCCATGTGATTTTGAGATACACAAATATTGTAGAATTCAATTTTCATACAAATTTTTAGTTTTATTTTTTTTCAACTAATCAAATTCATTCAGTTTTTGAGTAGATATGATTTATTTATTTATTTTATTAACAAAATCTTAATTTTTGAGGGGTTCACCATCTTGGTTTGAAAATTGAAAAAGGGAAATGAAACCCTATTGCACAAACTTAAAAAAAAAAAAAAAAAAAACAACAACAACAACTAAACGGTACCGTTACTTGTCACAGCACGGCGCAGAGTCTCCTAACGGAGTGTACACCATAGATTTTTTTCATATATATATATATATGTTTAAAAAAATAGTCATCCATGTCTATATCTATCTATAGGCTCTGTTTGTTTTTAGAGGTATGATAGATGAGATTGTTAGTATAGAGATCAAGTAAAATTATATTTGTTTGATGATAATTATTAGTGTAGAGATTGTTAAATTAATTTTATATAAAATGAATATGAAATAATGAGAGACCAAGGTTTTTCAAAACAACCCATGGCTTTTTCACTTTTTTTTTTTTTTGGGGAGGAATATGTTAGTAAAATTAGATTACAATTTAAAGGGCCCGCCGTTGATCCATCAATTGGAACTCCAGACTTTCCACTCACTACATCCTAAGGCGCGACTACATGTCACTCAATCACAAGGGCCTCGGCATGGTTTTTTCACTAGAAACCATAGTTTTGAACTTCAATTAATGTTCTGGTCAAAAAATAAAAAGCAAAAAATTTGCACTTGGCAAGACAACCACTTGGATGTCTGCCCCGATATTTGCCTAGATGACCCTCCGGACAACCTCTCAGACAACCAATTCCACTTTAATCCCAACGGATTATTTCTGAATACCATCTCCTTTGGGTGACTGCTAGTCTGCTTCTCCAAGGACTTTCGTAGTCTGAATAGACTCTGAATCCGAACCTTCCTTTTGCAAACAAACATGATATTGGTGCTCCCCAACAAACTAATAGTCCAGTCTAGCCCTTGATATCGAAAAACAAACAGGCGTGTGCATGTATTTATACAAGAGTGAGTTTTTAACACGAGTTTTGGGAGTTTCAATAGAAAGTTTTGTTTTGTTTATTTATTTATTGTTAAACTCCAATCTTTTATAAGAGCAAATTGGGCATAAGAAAATTTTTATAAAGTTTACCATTAATTTGTATTTATTTTTTTATAATTACATTGATTTGTAATTTCCCTTGAAAAGGAAAAAATTATAATTTAGAGTAATTTTTAAAAAATAATTATAAATACATAAGAAAACTTATATTTTTAATTATTAAAATATATAAAGTTTATTATTAATTTATAATTATTTTTCTTACAATTACATTGATATGTAATTTCCCCATATAAAAACATATGGTTAAATCCATTGATTTTGAATTTTAAAAAATGAGTGAATATCCATACTTCATAATTTTAAACAACTTCCAAATAATTTTTTTTAATCTATGAGGAAAAATTTCCAAAAAATGAGTGAATATCCCTATCCCTTTGCAATATTTGTCTTGTATTTCATAATAGATTTTTGGACTGAAAATAAGATTTAATGGGTAATAAATCTCAAAAGTAAGATTAATTGACAATTTACACAAAAATTAATGGTATGTATTAAGAAAAAAAAAACAAAAATTTCAAATTATATGTAGTATAAACTGAGAAGTGGTGTGTACTAATATAAGTGTAGACGTGCAAATAAATTTATAGACGTGCAAATAAATTTTTTGACAAGTGGCATTTATAATTTCCACACCATATAGACTAATTTGTGTTTAAGGCACTCATGTGTACTTTGGGGGGCTCTGCCCCTTTATTTATTTATTTTTTCAATAGGGGTTCAGCTTTAGAAGTGTAAAATTATTTTTTATTTTTATTTTTCATTGATATAAGTAGCTTGGCTAGATTAAGGTATATTATATTAAGATCAACGGTAAATCATATCAATAGTCCTTATATTTTGTTGCTTGTGTTATTTTAATTCCTACACTTTTAATTGGATCAATTTTGATCCTTAATTTTAGATTTTGTGTCAATTTGGTCTAATTGATAAATTTGCTAGGTTTTTTGACAGAAAATGTTCACTGAGTTGGTTGACGTTGAGTCAATGAATCTTCACTGTATTTGAAAAATAAAGTTTGGAAACGAAATTTTGTTCGAGTACTAAACACCGAAACAGAATAAATAATCAATTAAATTAAAATAACAGATTCTATTTTATTACTAAAACAAAATAAAATCTGGAAAAGAAGTAGAAATATGGATTTAATAAACAAATCAGAAAATAGGAAAAATACTTACAAAAATAAATTTTCTAAAAGGATCAAGTCTAGTGTTTAACGCTGTTTTTCTAAGACAGATTCGTCCTCCTCATGGTACTTTTGGAATTTGGACGTCTATCTCTTAGGATAATACGATCCACGACAAACAGTAACATCATTACAAACTGATTACCCAGCAAACACACTTTATGTTTATACTCTCTCTCAAATTAAACAAATGTAGTAGGGATGTAATCTATTCGGTAGTGCCAGTATTTAAGTAAAAGTTTTTACCAAAATGATACTCTTGATCTTATTATTTTGAGTATCGATACAAACCGTTTCACCCATCAAACTGCATCAATTGAAATGATTCAGTTTAATACGGTTTAATCAATTTAAAATCTGTCAAATCCAAGGGGGTATTCATACTTTCCCCTATATAAAAACATCCAATGGTTTTAAATTTTGAAAAATGAGTGAATATACGTACATCATAATTTTATACAACTTCCAAATAAGTTTTTTAAATTATGAGGAAAAAAAACCAAGAAAATGAGTGAATATCGTATCTTTCTACGAATTGTCTTGTATTTCATGATAGGTTTCAAGGGTGGCAGAAGGCTACAAAAACGCTTTTTAAGCATCTATACACGTTCCTCTCAGGAGGACTATTTTTAGCAAAAAGTGAAAAACAACCAACTTATATTTTTTATTTATTTATTTTGACAACTGTGAAAAAGCTTCATATCAGAATAGAGAGCCTTCCTCCAGAGAGTCAGCAGCAAAAAGTTCATTTAGCTGTTCATCTGTCCATTCTGGAAGTGAGGTTCTTGATATTAGTTGCTGTCTTTGCTTCTCACCTCCATTAATTTCTTGATCATTCTGTTTCTCAATCAACTTGGCTTCCATACTATTGTGTTCGAGTCTGCTCGATGAAAACCCTCCATTTTGCAATGTGTTTGCATCCTTCGAACCCAGTTGGTCTGCATCAACTGTCTCTATGCCGATTGAGTTGATGATTTCTTTTTCTGCATCTTGTCTCTCCAAGGGCTCAATCTCTACCATATCATTTTGGTCTCTTCTATTTGTGCTGCTGCTACAAACCTCCAAAGGCGAGGTCTTTTGCTTGTTACCCACTTCCCTACTGCATTCTGATAACGTGAAAGGGTATCGATAAGAGTTTAGTTATCCAAAACATTCACTTCAAAAATAAAATATAAAAACAACAAAATTTATGGAGAGTCGTATCATTCAATTGCATCAGAAGCTGTAAATGTTAGTGCAGAATAATGGGTTTGATTGCTTAGAATGAAAAGAGCGTCACCAACCATTAACAAGAACAGCAGGTTTGATTGCAGATACAGGATAATTTTGCTGTAGCAGAGGTCCACTGTCCTTAGAAATTATCTGTAATAATAAGAATAAATTTGTAACAGACATGCACAAAGGAGTTATTGAGGGCATATCTGAAAATAGAAAATAACTAGACAACTGCTATCACAACAATAGTCACCTGCACATTTTGCTTGTCTGTAATTTCTAAAGCGAAGGTTGCTCAGAAATTGGACCCCTTCATGGAGAATAAGACCTTTTCCATTCCACTGTAAAGTTTATTTGAAGTCTGTGTTTTATTCGATCACCAAGATTGATTGAGGCTAAGGTTCTAAACTTCATATGGGGTTGAAATATCATGGAGTGTTTCAATAGAAAGTTGAATTTTGTAGAATATTTTTGCATGTCTGTCTCAGTATGTGAACTGAATGATAAGACAAGTGATGTGGAGGTGGCCACCTAAAGGACGATACTGATTAGATATGAAATGTATTGGCTAGTGGGCTGGCTAATAATGTGAATTATGTTATAGTAATGTTCTTTTTTCAAAGACAAGAACTATGGATTAGGAGTGCAGAGCAAACACCCCTTTCTTAAATGCTCTACAAACCAATGCATCCTAATCACCTCTGAAAATGACTGAATAATATAAAATACCAAAAAAAAGGCTCTATAGACTAAAATTTTCATTCCTCTAAACCTCAAAAATTAAGGGCACCACTTCACACCTAGTAAACTTGTTCAATTGCCACACATTTTTGGCCATATATTTGAAGACAACATCAAAGAATCTGATGATCTTGTTTTGCTTGCTTTTCCACCATAGATAGAATTTTTTTTATAAGTTTCTGAATCTCCTCGATGAAGAGTATATGGAGTTTTTTTCAACAAAGTAGTTCATCTGAAAACATTTCCAACATTTCCAAGTAATAATTGAATGAGATGTTGGCTTTTTGGCTAAAATAGCCAAAAGCCAAAACACCCAATCACATCACTCTCTCTACTTTTTTGCATGTGTTTTCATAAAAAGCTAAAAAGTCAACTAAGATAGCCAAAAAGTCAACTAAAATAGCCACATCCCAAACGAGCTCTGAGTTCTTCCAAACCACACTTGGACAAAGCTTGCTAAACTCTTCTAAAAATAGGGGTCAAACAACATTATGAATCAATTTCATCCAAGAAATATTAAGGAGTTAACTTTGAGACTTTAATTCAATTCCCACCATGTGAGAGACATGTCTAATGTCAATAGATTTAGCTGAAGTTGAAGCTCTAAAATTTGATAAAACCAAATAATTGTCTATTTGAAAATCTACCCCTCCTATCAATCCAAACAAATTAATCATGTTTGCTTAGTGACAAAAAGTCTACCCAAATTGAAAGTTCAAGAGCCTGGAAAAAACCGAGGCATATATCAAGGAAGTATTTTCCATTTTATATCTCAAACATACAAGCAAACTGGCTGTGGATAAAATTTCTTCAAAAGCATTACATAATCTAGGTTCGCACGAGGCTTTTTTATTTTTTTTAGTTTTGATCTGCACCAATCAAATATTATTAAAAAGAACATAGTTGCAAGACTATTATTAATATAAAAAGCCCACAAGAAATGTAGGAAATGGTAATTCTTGTTAGCATGGTTAGCCACTTCCCTTAATGATGCAAGCAATATGGTTAGAATATGCTGAAATACTGAGGAATTTGTGTAATTGTAAAATTAGGAAGAACAATTACCTTGACCACATTACTTGGTGTTACGTTGAGATAATGTGCTGATCGCGAAGGGGTAAAAACAGCAACCTAAAATACCATACCATGCTTACATTAATCACCTAATGAAGAAAATGATGTCATAAACTAAAGCATCACAAGACATTTCGGGAGACAGACCTTCTGAAGTATCAAGACAGAGCCAACAGAGATCTCCTTTCCAAACTCAACCTCAGCGATAACTTTATGATGAATGTTAGCACAAATTGATCCTGTAGGGTCCTAATGCCAAACTCAAGCCCAATTAATAACAATTAGAACAACATCTACATTACACCATACCATATCCTTGTCAATAAGTCCAGAACACAGAAACCAGATAAATGGATAGGATTTCTGAGAAATGAGTCCTACTAATAAATCTTGTAAAATCTTATCCAATCTTATCTATTCATATGTTTTCTATGTCTGTCCAGTTACATATTTGGTTTATGTGTTCCTAACATTGTCATATCCTTATAACTATACATTTATTTATACCTTCAAAGCCACCATCAGATCACCAAAACCATTTGGTGTGGATGATTTAATGACTGCAACAACCTGATCACACACCAATCACAAATATGAACAATATTTATGTATATATATAGATTCACAATAGCACCAAATTGATGGTTGATAATACCAGATCAACACGGTCAATGTTTAGGCATTTCTTGATAGAGCTCAAAGGTGTACCAGGAGGCCAACCATCCAGCATTCCTGAAAAATCCCCAAAATTCAACAATCAATTAACAGACAATCCAAAAAAACCTATGCATTAATTAAATTAAAATAACAATAAAACATCAATTGGGTTGGTTGGCTATACCTTGGCGATCCAGAAATTGCAGTGCAAAAACCCAAGGGTTGCGCTTGAAATCATCGTCCTCTTCTCCATCTTCCACGGCTCTCCTGATATATTCCTGGGTAGTAGGGATAGGAGACTCGTCGGAGCGAGGGTTTCGATTGCGGAGGACCATGGCGGAGAGAACGGTGCCGGCGGGGCCCGGAATGAGCCGGGGAGAGGGGGAGGGTTTAGGCGGTGGCGGAGGGTCGAATTGGGCTTGTGAGTGCAGTTGAGAATTTGGAGTGAGTAGGGTTTGAGAGAAGTTGGGTTGGAGAATTGAGTGATGCGATGGTGGTGAGGTATTGGGATTGCGGTGGTGGTTGGTGGTGGTGGTGGTTTGGTGGCGGCGTTTGCAAGGGCGGAGGCGGAGGAGAGAGGGAAGATCAGAGTCGTCTACATCTAGCGATTCTTCCCAGGGTTCGTGTTCTTCGTCCTCCATTTGATTCCAATATTGTGATTTTTTTTGAACGCACGAAACACTTCAATCTTCACGCGGGAAACAAAATGGATGGGCTTCTCTCCCTCTGGATTCTTCTATCTCCATAATTTTAACCGTTTATAATTCTGTAACTCATATAACTCATATTATAATAATTTAAATTGTTTAATAGAAAATGAGTGAGAGCACTAATTAGTGCTACCATTAATGATGTGGCAGTGGGTCTTACCATGAATGATTTGATATTTTGACTTTGGTGTTGTATTTTTTTTCTGTTTTTATTGAGTACCATGTAATTAGTGATCTTTTTAGAGTTCTAAAATTAGTAATCTCTATCATTGTTGATTGTTTAATGGGAGCTTTTTCAATAAATCCATTATCTAAGAGTGTTGTTCCATAAACCCCATAGTGTTTTATAATATTCCATTAGGTCCATTTCATACAGAAAGACCAAAACATCCCTGAACAAAACACGCACCTTTCTCTCTCTCTTTGAATCTAATAACCGTCTCTCTTCCCCTCTTTATTTGTGGCGACTTGAAAGCTTTCTTCTCTCTCTCTCCCTGCAACTTTCAATGGCGTCCAAAGAGGTCAGCAAACCTCCTTCACTCCCTCCTTACCCTGAGGTAAAAACACCCAACTCTTCTCTCAACACCAGACGTCTCTCATCGCTTGGCCATACCTCTCGCCATCATCTCTGAAGAACGTGGAAATCACCATTGGTGAACATCACGAAGTTCCATCTTCGTCAAAATCACCATCGATGACCATTTATGACAACCCAACCATCAATATGGAAAAAGAGTAAGTAATCTCACCAATCTTGTATGTAAACCCTAAATCTCTTGTTCAAATTATACCATTGTGAACTTCCAATATCCCTTGTTTCTATTCATACAATGTGTGGAACTTCATATTTTTACTGCTTCATGCCCTAATTGTTAATGTGAACCCCTCAATCCCAATCTCCAAGTATATGGTTTTGTTCACCCAAAAATAATGCAGTGGGAATTATGTTGTGTTTGTCAAAAGCTGTGAACATTTATATGGGAATGAAAAATGTTGGGCCAAGCCAATTATTTCAGATGTTGTTGTTGTTGTTGTATGTTTTAATCATGTGAATCTCCTATACCCATTTCATCAATATGAACTTCTACAGTAGTGAGCTTCATAATATATGATCTTATTCATTGAATGTGTAAACTTCATATTATATCTTATTGCAAACATAGATGATATGAACATTTACATTATGTAATTCTTCGGATAAACTTACATTAGTAGAAACTGATGTGAACATTCACATCAGTGTAAAATGATGTGAATGTTCACATTACTGTCACTTTTGATATTGTTGATTGTTGATGTCCATAGAACCCCTAATCTTCACTCAACAATGTGATGGAATATGATGTAAACATTCACATTGTGACATCAATGTCAGACTTGGTTGTGTTGTTGGGTGTTGTTTGGTGCTGTTGGTTCCACCTTGTGTGCTTCAGCCCATTATAACATAATGTGGTCACCCATGTAAACATGTACGTTGCCCTATAACCTTGTTGTTTTCGGAATTGATTTTGCAAACATAGATGATGTGAATATTCACATTACTGTTCATTACTAGATAAACTAACATTAGTAGACACTGATGTGAACATTCACATCAGTGTATAATGATGTGAATGTTCACATTACTGTCACTTTTGATATTGTTGATTGTTGATATCCATAGAACCCCCAATCTTCACTCAACAATGTGTTAGAATATGATGTAAACATTCACATTGTGACATCAATGTCAGACTTGTTGGTGTTGTTGGGTGTTGTTTGGTGCTGTTGGTTCCACTCTTTGTTTTTCAGCCAATTATAACATAATGTGGTCACCCATGTTCCACTTTTGATATTGTTGATTGTTGATGTCCATAGAACCCCCAATTTGCACTCAACAATGTGATGGAATATGATGTAAACATTCACATTGTGACATCAATGTCAGACTTGTTGGTGTTGTTGGGTGTTGTTTGGTGCTATTGGTTCCACCCTTTGTTTTTCAACCAATTATAACATAATGTGATCACCTGTGTAAACATTTACATTGCCCTATAATTGTTGTTGTTTTCGGAATTGATTTTGCAAACATAGATGATGTGAATATTCACATTACTGCTCATTACTAGATAAACTTACATTAGATACTGATGTAAACATTCACATCAGTGTATAATGATGTGAATGTTTACATTACTGTCACTTTTGATATTGTTGATTGTTGATGTCCATAGAACCCCCAATCTTCACTCAACAATGTGATGGAATATGATGTAAACATTCGCATTGTGACATCAATGTCACACTTGTTGGTGTTGTTGGGTGTGTTTGGTGTTGTTGGTTTCACCCTTTATTTTTCAGCCAATTATAACATAATGTAATCACCTATGTAAACATTTATATTGCCTTATAACTGTTGTTGTTTTCGGAATTGATTTTGCAAACATAGATGATGTGAACATTCACATTACTGTTCATTACTGGATAAACTTACATTAGTAGACACTGATGTGAACATTCACATCAGTGCATAATGATGTGAATGTTCACATTACTGGGTTCTGATGATCGAAGGTTCTAAAAATTTTTTTTAAACTCTACCAATTTATCAATTTTGAGTCTCATGCACTGGTGAGGTTCTTTACATGGTCATTGTACTTGATTCTTCCTGCATGGTTGGAGCTTGTTTGACCATTTACTTTCAAACTAACTTGAATCATCTTCATATAAAGATTACTGCTCTCTTGTAATGTTAATATTGTTATACTGTGAATTGTTGTAACCAAATATTGATGTGAACTTTAACATTCTCTTCTATACACATAGACATACCAAATATTATATGGATGTTTAACTATTAACATTTGGTGTGACCACTACTATTTGTACCCTAGTAGTAATGTGAATATTCACATCTCCAATGATGTGAATGTTCACATTGCTATGTTTGTCACTTAAATAGCACTTTGTTACTTTTGCTTATATGAATATCGTTGAATGTGAACATCCACACTGATTAATGATGTGCTGATGTTAATGTACATGCCTACCCTACAAATTCTATTGAAATCAAATTTAATGTTCATACAAACACTCACTATTTGTGCATGCCCATGTAACAGATGTTGCATCTAAATTTTGCACAAAAAGAAAGAGGGAGGATTATTATGTCAAAGAAGAGAGCATGCCTCTAGAGAGCAACACCCACATCGATATGCGACATGTCAATTATCGATCAACCATCACAGGCTTAGTAAAACCGATGAGAAGCAACAAGTTCTCGGATTTTCAGCTGGACTACTTAAGGAAAACTTCGTTGTTCGATAGTTGGGGTTGTCTACTATTCACTAGCTATACCAGAATATAGTGCTAGTTTTTTTTTTTTGTAACTTTGATAACTTGCAGTTGAAAACACTTGACAGCATATATATAAATCAATGATATACTTCTCACATGCCTATGTCTTTTGATGGTATATTTGATGTTGATGTGTTGCGTGTGCTAAACAATATAGACTGTGAACATTCACATCTGTTTTCTTATGTTGAAGTTTGTGTGAATGTTTACATCTTAATTTATGTTTAATAAATGTGAATGTTCAAATTATGTCTTATGTTTATTGTGGTTGACTACAGATGTTAATATTCACATTGTACATTAATTATATGTATGATCATATTAGAATAAACGTGAATCTTCACGCCTATTTATTGCATTGTGAATATTCACATCAAAATGTGGTTGACTACAAATGTTGATATTCACATTATACATTAATTAGGTGTACGACCCATGAACAAACATATCATCATTAATGTGAATCTTCACATTTATTTATTGCGTTGTGAATATTCACATCATGTTTGTGTCTAAAACAAAATGGTCCTTGAATATTCATATCATCAATATTGCATAATGGTAATGAACACAACAAAAACATATACACCATTCAATATTATATAAAAGTGTAAATATTAACATTAATTGACAATACATATGACAAAATTCTAGTACAAAAAACTAGAAATCCAGAAACAAAAAAACCCATAAATAAATGTGAACATTCACATTGAGTTAAAATGTTTTGTTAATCAGTTAAAATGTTTTGTTAAAATGTTTTGAATGTTTTGTTAATCAAGAGGGGTTCATGTTCACTGCCATTGCCTACAACAATCACATTAAGACAATATTCAAACAATCTCAAAGAGGACAACAAGTTGTGTGAACATTCAAACAAATAATCGATACATTCATCACAAAGAAAAGATGTGAATATTCACACCAAGAATGTTATGTGTATTCACAAGTGATGTGAATGTTCACACCATACATTGCAATTACAAGAGGGGTTCATGTTCACGCCATTGCCTACAACAATCACATTAAGACAATATTCAAGCAATCTCAAAGAAGGCAACAAGTGGTGTGAACATTCAAACATAACCGATATATTTATCACAAAGGTACCTAAAATTAGTATATACGTGGACACCCCCACCTATAGGTTTTCATATGTAATTGTCTTTTGTCATTCAAAAATTATACTAGTAATGATTCTTGGATTTTTGGTTTGGTGCCACATCCACACATAAGCTTTAGATGCAGATGGCATTTCATTCTTGACGTGGTATTCTTTTCTTTTTTCGGTTGGGAGCTTTCTTGTATGCAACATCCATTACATGGGCCATACATATTAAGACAAAATATTTAATGCAATCATATCGCAACAAGTGATTTGAATAGGTGATATAGGCATTCACAAGTGATGTGAATGTTCACACCATTCAGATTGCAATTACAAGAGAGGATTCATGTTCACTGCCATTGCCTACAATAATCACATTAAGACAATATTCAAGCAATTGCAAAGAATGTTCAAAGCATAAAACAACAACACCATTACTACCTGATTAACAAAACATTTTAACTCAATGTGAATGTTCACATTTTTTATCAACTACAACAAAACAGAATTCGCCAAAACAAAATTTTAGGACAATCAGAAATTATTGGTGCTGTTCTTCTACGCTGTGAACATTCACATGGATTACAAATATTAGGCCAATGAATAGGGATATTTAGAATGTTCACATGGATTACAAATATTAGGCCAATGAATAGGGATATTTAGAATGTTCTTCTACGCTGTGAACATTCACATGGTGCTGTTCTTCAATGGTGTTCATGGTTGCATAAAATATATTGTTTTCCAACTTTGCAAATCATTGCGTGTCACCGTTACTAGGTTTTTCAACTCGCTTTTATCAAAAAATATTATACGACTTGACTTTATAAAATCTATCTAGTTTCCTTTACCATACTTTTTGACTTTGGAAACCATTGCGTGTCATCCTCGTACTAGGTTTCTCAACTCGCTTTTATCGTAAAACTAGTGTATGGCGTAAAACTAGTTTGGTTGTGTGATCAACCCGGCGTTGTTATTTGTTCAGATTTGGTTGTAATGCCGATTTATCGCTACCGGTGTTGGGGTTCCTCGTTGGGTTCTCTCTTCCGGCGTTGGGTGTGGGTGTTTCGCCGGAGTTGATGACTGGCTTCCATGGAGGTTTTTTTCACACAGTGTATATATATATATATATATAAGGGCATAATAGTCACGTATAAATATGAAATTTAAAAAATGGACTTTATGGAATAATCAGAAAACTATATGGGACTCATTGGGATATAATTTTTCTTTGTGGACTTATTGGGATAAAACATCTTTAGATGAGATTTATCAATAAATTCCCCTTGTTTAATTTATACTCCTTTCATCTAGTCTCATTTTATTAGTCTATTATTTTATTTCTTGTTTTCTCAAAATATTTGTCCACTTTAAAATTTTTTTTTTTTTTTTTTTTTTTTTTGGGTGAGTAACTTTAAAAAGTTTAAATTCAAAATTTATAAGTTTCTAAAATTATTCCTTATAAATATTTAAAATTAGCATGTCATTCGTACTATCCACGTGATTGAATTTAAAAAACTATTTATGATTATGTCAAATATATTTTTAAATTGTTAGCATAAAATATATGTGATTTTAAAAAAAAAAATATTGACATTGCATAATTAAAGTAATAAAAATAAGAATTCATTACATTTGTTCAGAATTCACTAAATAAATAAAACAAAGTATAAAAAATCTAAATTGTTGTGGGTTTTCCATCAGCATTCTTGGATTGTCAACATAATAGTTAGTATTATAATTGATAAACAACACATATATTATGTATTTATAAAATGTTATACTCATATATTTTTTGGGGGGTAAATTAAAAATACATCCCTTGAGGTTTGCTTAAAAAAAAAAATTGTCCTCTGTGGTTTGGAAAATTACAAATACCTCACTGTCAGAATTTTTTATTTAATAGAATTAATTGAAAAAGTAAAATTTTTAACTGTTCACCTATACAATAATAAAATTATCCGAATTATTAATTGAAATAAAATTTAACATTATTAAAAATTGTTAATTAACTTGATAATTTATGAAATTAAAAACTTTATGGGGCATAATGTAATTTTTAGAATCACAAGGGGTAATTTGTAATTTAAGAAAACCTCAAGGGGTGTTTGTAATTTACCATTTTTTTTAACCTTATAAAAGGTATAGGCATTCTTTAGACCAATCTATATTTAAAACAAAGGTTATGCACGGTGCATAATCTAGTTGACTTTGCATTGTTGGTACATGTATGATAAATGCATAGGTACGATCTTGGTATGGCGCAATATAATCTTTAATCATTCTAACTTCATTATCTTGTAAAATTTTAGAATTATAACATTATGTTTGAAAATATAGGAATAAGTTATTTATAATAAATTATATAGCTTTGCACCTTTGATCTCATATTCTTCAAATATGATGGTTGATATCGCAAGATAAACTCTGCCTGTTTATCTTGAACAATAAGATTTATTGAACCAGTATTGTCTTTGACCACAATGTTAACATTGTATCTAATAAAAAAAATAACTTGTTAAAAGAAAATATTATACTTAATAAAAAATTAAAACACTTGTTAAGTTTGAATTATTATTGTACATAGCTATTATTTACCTAAATAAAATTACATCGTTATAATATCAATATTGATGATGCGTTTATTCTCAAGAAGGACGGGTCGGACTGATCCACGCTTCTAACGGATCTGCTGGTCTTAATGTCCACGAAGTGTGCTTGCAAAAAGGGTCCAAAAGGGGGAGTAGTCCTCTGGCGGACACTCCGACGATCAAGTTAGGGTAGAGTAGATTGACTATAGAGAGAGAGAGGGAATAAGAGATGAAGAACTTAACCTTTATCACGTCTCGAGAGTTTCCTTATATTCTTTGCTCATCATTTCTTTGTCCATTCCCAGCTGTCTTGTTGCCGAAAGTCTATAGCCTAGTTGACATCGTTCATGGTGATTCTGCGTTCTCTGGTGTGAGGGGTCTTCCCCACATTTAATGCTATGATGGCCTCATTAAATGGTTGATGTGGATGCAATAACTTTACAGGATCTTTATCTGCTTATGTGGCTAATTCTCTGCCTGACAGGTGTTTGAACGCCAATGGTCTTCGCCCAGCACTGGCTTCTCAGAGTTATTGGGCTTTTAGCACCCAGGCTGTAGACTAGACTCTACCGTGAGCTAGCCCTTCTTGGGTGTCCATCAGTATCAGTGGTCCTCCATTTTCGAGTGCAGCTTTAGTCCAACGAAAGGAATAAGAAAGAAAACAACAATCCCCCCAAGATGCGATCAACCGTAGAGAAAGGATGATCGACTAGGGTGGTGGCCGACGGCGAGTAGGGCGACCGACCGGGGTGGTGGCCGACCGTGGAGGAGGATGACCGATCGAGGTGGTGGCTAATCGACGAGTAGGGTGACCGACCGGTAAGTAGGGCGACTGGCCGAGGTGGTGGCTGATCGCTGAGGAAAGTGACTGACCAACAAGGGCATTCATGGTGCACGAGGCTCGAGCTATGGGAAAGCACGTGGGGATGTGAAGTGGAATAGACGCGAGGGGGGAGGAAAGAGAATGAGTGAGAGGAAGAAGGGATCATGGCTGTACACGTGAGACAATCTAGACCGCTGATAAGGGCTGTTGAAGTGGTAGTAGGAAGTGAAGGGGTTGTAAAAAAAAGGGGAGGAATTTGAGAAAGGTGGGGTATTTGAACTTGGTGAGTTTTAGAATTGGCGAAGTTTAACTGCGATCCTTGGAACACAGGTAAACCCTAGGCATTCGAGATCGTGCACTTTGCTTACCTTATTGCAAAAAACCAGTGCATTCTTGACTTCAGTTTCTTTATCTCATCTGATTCTCCACTCTGTCATGTCGCGAATTTCCTCACCTCTAGAACCGAAGCAATATACAGAAAGGCTGGCCATGGTGCTTGACGCGTTGGGAGAGGACGATGGAGTGGCATTAGCAGAGAAGTATAGAGTAGAGAGGCTGGTGGAGAGGAGGGTGGAGTGAGCGACCAAGCCCATTCCGGCGACGATGATTTTGGCCGTCAAACCAATTAGCGAGGTTGTGCATGATCATTGGCATACTAAAGTAGACATGTTGAATTTAACGGTGAAGGATTTGGAGGAGATATGCGAGAAATATTAGATTTCGGCAGAGGTGGGGTTGAGGCTGCCAACTACGACGGAGAGGGCATCGGATGCGAGACCAATGGAGTTCATCTTGTATGAAGAGGTGCTCCACGGGGGGTTGAGGTTGCCGCTCCCCCAGTTATTTATCGATGTGTTGAATCGATTGGAGGTGGCTCCAGGCCAGTTGATACCAAACGCCTGGAAGATCCTGTTCGCGTGCGTAATTTCGTGGCCATGAGTGACTGAGGGGGAAATGATGTCAGTGGATGAGTTTTTCTCGTGCTATAAAGTGTTAGGTCAACAGGAGACATAGGGGACCCTACAAGCAATGGCAGGCAAGGGTATGGTGGCAGGGCTATCCTCATGTGTTAAGGGGTTGGCAAACAAAAAGGTTTTTTGTATAAGCAAATGATGGGGAGGGGGTTTGGATGATTTGGAAGATCCCTATCAAGTCGCTGTAGCCGAAGTTGGATACGATGACAGAGAGGAGAGTGAAGCAGGTGAAGGGATGGAGAGAAAAAGAAGGGGTCCGATGGGATAACCTAGTCAAACCGTCGGCCTTGTTTGCCTTGAAATTGGGATCTGAGCCCGTGGAGGGAGATCTTGCTCCGGAGGAGGTAGAGGTAATGTGAAAAACTCAAGAAGCAGAAAATCGGTGGGTGTTGGCGGCGGCGAAGAAGTACAAACAAAAAAAGATAGGACCTGCTCCGAAGCCGATCGCATATATGCGCATCCTGCCACGTCCTAAAGGCGTAGAAGAGCAGGATTGGAGGACGTTCGTGCCACTTAAAGCACATGTGGATCCAATCAAGGAGAGGAGCAAAGCAGAAGTGGAGCGAGTCGTGAAGAAAATGAGGGCACCAACGGAGGGTAAGGAGGCATGGAAGGCAAAAAGGGGGAAGGGGGAGGCTGAACCAGCAGTAGAGGAGGTGGAAGTGCCAAGACTTGGAATGGTGACGGAGGGAGGTGAGGCACTTCAAGAGTGGAGGTCGTGGACTTAGGGGAAAGGAGTGTGGGGCAGACGGTTGATTGCTCCTTATAACAAGGAGAACGCGTGGGTGATGCTGAGCCAGTGGTGGGCGCCCCTGCGACCGAAGGAGAAGGGTTGTCACGGTAGGGAGTAGAAAAGAGACGCCTTTCTTTGGTGCTAGAGGGGAACGTTGAAGTAAACTCAACGGTGGGAAACAAGGGAACCGTCGTTCGCCACTTGAGTGAGTGGTTGGTTGGTCGCTAGTTGAAGGTGGGGAACGACCGAGGTGACACGGACAGTGCGAGCAGCGGCGGCGGATCGTCTATTGGGGACCATAGAAGATGCCGCCTTGAAGGGCATCTCCAAGTTTGGAGAGGCTAAGGTAATGAGGGCTTTCTGCTCATTGCAGATGGAATCCCTAACATTGGTAGTCACTCTTTTAGGGAAAGAAATGAGCGCAAAGGTGGACGCGGAGCCCCTCAAGGCGCAGTTAGAGGTGGTGAAGGCAGAAAGCGGGTGGTAGCGAAAAATGGCACAAAGTGTCTATGCTAGAGGCCTGATGTACACGAAGCAGGCTAAAAACATGGAGGTTTTGGCCGTGGTGCAAGGGTTTATGGCGAAGAAAGCCATGGTGGGGTAGACAGTGGTGGCTGCAGCGTTAGCGAGCACAAGTGTTGAGCTGAGCCAAGCTAAGTTTGAGTTGGAAGCGACTCGTCGTGAGGTAGCGACGCTGGAGTTAAACTTGGCGACAGAACAAAAAAGGACTGGTGAGGTTCAAGAAACTTGCGCCACCGCTTATGAGAGGTTAAAAGAGGCCCTCGCCAATAACGAAGAACTACGTTAACAAACTTCGAAGGAGAAAGAGGAGACAGATGCACGAATCGCAGAATTGGAGAGGGGCCTTACTACAACAAAAGAGGCTTTAGAAGAAGAGAGGGGGAAGACGACAGAGCTGACCAAGACTTTGCGGTCAGAGAGAGCTGCCAACCCCGACTTCTATAGCGCAGCTGTGGATCAATACAAACAGTCGACAGAATTCCAAATGGCTATAGATGCTGCGGTAACAGCCAGTCTAGCCAGGGAGGAAGGAGATGGAGCATGGCCTTCTAACGTGGCAGTAAGTTCGTTGGTGGAAGGGCAGACCAAGGCAGAGATAATAGAAAACTTTTAACAGTCTGACATCTATAAGCATTAATTGAGCCCGTATTGGGATAGTGGGTGGATGAGCTGCCAGCGAAGGGTGAAGGAACTTTTCCCAGACATGGACTTCAACCACGTGAAGCCAGGGGAGCGAGATATTGCCCAAACCCCCTTGGAGGAGGGGATTGAGAAGGAAGACCTAGATTCCAGCGAGGGTGAAGAAGATGGAAGAGGAGGAGGAGGAGGAGAGTGAAGACCTGGCCCAACCTGGCGTGTTTGTGGTTGTCTTTTTTTTTTTTTTTTTTTTTTTGAATTGATATGGCTTCTTATAAAGAATAGTTGAAATTTGTGTTTAAACTAGAAAGATGGTTTTTGAAGTTTGTTACGTTTTCAGCTGGTGTAATGGTTTTTGAAGTTAGTTGAAATAAAGTTAAGTTATAAAACTGCTTTTTGCTTTGCTTGTTGGATTGTTGTATAATGAACTGGCTTTACTCGTGGTGTTGTGCTTCAAAGAACATGTTATGTGATTTGGAAGAAAGAATAAGGGAAATATTATTTCAAAGAAGAAATAAGGGTGGAGCCAATGAGGCGCAGTGCTCGGGCTTTGGTTGAGGTCCGCTTGGCTCAAGCTAGTTGGGCCTAATGAAGCTCACCGACCGAGACTTGTGATGCTCGGTTTGGTTGAGGCTTCTTGGACTCGATCTGGCTAAGCTCTTTAGGCTCGGCCTAGTTGAGAATTGCGATGCTCAGTCTGACGAAAGTATGCTGGACTCAGTCTGGCTGAGGTTTCCAAGGTCGGTCTGGTTGAGAATTGCAATGCTCAGTTTGACTGAGCCATGGTGGACTCAGTCTGGCTAAGGTCTTCAGGGTCGGTCTGGCTAAGAATTACGATGCTCAGTTTGGATGGGGCTTGTGATACTCAATCTGGCTGAGGCTTGTAATGCCGAGTCAGGCTGAGGCCTGTGATACTTAGTCTGGCTGAGGCTTGTAATGCTTAGTCAGGCTGAGGCCTGTGATGCTCAGTTTGGCTGAGGCTTGTAATACTCAGTCTAGTTGAGGCATGCTGGACTCAGTCTAGCTTAGCTTTCCAGGCTCGGTCCTGTTGAGAATTGCGATGCTCAGTCTAGCTGAGGCTTGTGATACTTAGTCTGGCTGAGGCTTGTAATGCCTAGTCTGGCTGAGGACTATGATGCTCAATCTACCCTAGCTTGTTCGAAAATTTTATATTAAGGTATAACACAAATAATTGGGATATTAAATTGTTGTCTTTAAGGCAGAATCCTACGATCATACATTTATGCATTATATGTCAAGGACAAAAGTGTTTCGAACAGCAAAATGAAACATACAACAATTGAGTCGTACAACAAGCAGAAGGTGTCGTTTTACAGGAAATAGCGTTTCAAGTGCTCGGCATTCCATGGATGAGGGAGGTCTTTTCCTTCCATGCCTTAGAGATGATAAGTGCCTAGGTAGGGTCTAGTTTTGACGATGTAAGAGCCTTTCCACTTAGCTACTAGCTTGCCGTTGGTTGGGTTTTTAGTGGCAAGGGTTGCTTCGCGTAAGACTAGGTCTTCCACTGTGAATTCCTTGAGTTGGACTTTGCGATTATAATGCTGCCTTACTTTCTATTGGTATGAGGCCAGTTGGACGGCGGTTGTTTCTCGCAATTTTTCGATGAGGTCCAAGTCGGAACTCTAAAGTTCATCGTTTAGTTGGGGATCAAGATTGATGACTCGGGGTGTTGGTAGGCCAACTTGCACGGGATGACAGCCTTGGCGCCGTAAGTTAGGCGAAATGGGGTCTCCTCAGTCGAAGTTCTGGTTGTCGTCCGATAGGCCCAGAGGACGTTCGGCAACTCCTCTGCCCAAAGTCCCTTAGCGGCCTCCCACTTGGTTTTAACGATTTTCAATAGAGAGCGGTTAATGACTTCTACCTGGCCGTTGGCTTGAGGATGGCCAGGGGAAGAAAAACAAGTCTTAATGTGGAGCTCGTCACAGAATGCTTTGAATTTGGCGTTGTCAAATTGTTTGCCATTGTAGGAGATAATGGCTTGAGGGGACCTGAAGCCGCACACAATAGACTGCCAAATGAACCTGGTGGTATTCCGCTTAGTAATCTTGGCAAGGGGTTCTGTTTCTACCCACTTGGTGAAGTAATCAATGGCAACCATAACAAACTTCATTTGGCCTTGGCCGATCAGCAAGGGGCCTACAAGATCAATTCCCCATTTGGCAAAAGGGTAAGGGCTGCTGAGCGTGATCAGCCTGTTGGTGGGGCATGGGGGATGTTGGCAAAACGTTGGCATTTGTCACATTTAAACACAAAGTCGATGGCGTCTTGGTTGAGCGTGGGCCAAAAATAACCTGTGCGAAGGATCTTATGAGCCAAAGACCATTCTTCGAAGTGGTTGTCGCAAACTCCTTCGTGTATTTCTCGTATGACGTAGGTGGCCTAATCATTATTAAGCCATTTGAGGTACGGTCGTGAGAATCCCCTCTTATACAAGATGCCACCGACAAGGGCATAATTTGATGATCGAGCCTTGACCTTGGTAGCATCTTGTTTGTCTGCAGGTAATATTCCCTGTTCTAAGAATGTGATAATGTCCTGGGCTAATGGGATTGGCTCGTCCTGGAGTAGATGAATCGCTTGCTGATCTGGTGAAATTGCGGAGTGGGTTAGGTATTTGATCCGGACGCCGTGGCGGAGGTTTGATTAGTCTGCTAAGTCTAATTGTGCCATTACATCTACCTAGGAATTCTCCGACCTGGGGACATGTTTAATGTGAAAGCTATTGAAGATGCGGGTAAGGGGAAAAGTGATGTCTCTATATAATCGCATGGCCGCTTCTTTGGCATCAAACTCACTTGTTATCTGTCCAACTACCAAGCGGGAATCACTGAGCACTCGAAAATGTTCGACCCTGATGTCTCTAGCCAGCTGGAGACCTACAATAAGGGCCTTATACTCAGTCTCGTTGTTATTTGTTACGAATAGGAAACTGAGGGCACATTTGAAGTATTCACCCTTTGGGGTGGTGAGGATTAGACCTGCTCCACTACCCTCTTTAGGGGTCTTCTATATCAGGAGTGATCCGTGCTGGCGGAGGGGGTGTGTTTAGGGTGAGATTGGTGAACTCCAAGATAAAGTTTGCGATGGCTTGGCCTTTGATAGCCATTCGGGGTCAGTAAGAGATTTTGTACTGGCTTAATTCGACAGACCACTGCATGAGTCTGTCCGAGAACTCTGGTTGTTGCATGATTTTCTTCAAAGGTTAGTTAGTGAGAACCACTATGGAGTGGGCTTGAAAATAAGGTTGGAGGCGTCGGGAGACGATGACCAAAGCTAGGGCAATCTTTTCCAATAAGGGATAATTTTGTTTGGCCCTTCGAAGTGCATGACTGATATAATAAATCGGGCGCTAGACTGAGCCGTCCTCTCTGACAAGGGCTACACTAACTGTAGTATGGGAGACAGCTAAGTAAAGGAAGAGGGTCTTCCCTAGAATCGCTTGAGAGAGGAGGGGAGGATTTGCAATGCACTGTTTGAGTTGTTGAAATGCCTCTACGGACTTAGTATTCCAGTCGAAAGAGGTTCGAAGTACTTTAAAGAATGGAAGGCACTTATCGGTGGCCCTTGATATGAAACGATTGAGGGCGGCTACTCTGCCTGTGAGCCGCTGAACCTCTTTTACCATTTTAGGAGATTGCATCTCTATTAGGGCCTTAATCTTTTCTGGGTTGGCCTTAATACCTTTGTAGCTAACCATGAACCCCAAAAACTTACTAGACCCCACGCCGAAGGCGCACTTTTCTGGATTCAGCTTCATTTGGTACTTGAGCAAGGCTTGGAAAGTCTTATGCAGGTTTGCTAAGTGATCGAAAGAGGGTTTGCTTTTGACAGGCATGTCATCGACGTAGACCTCCATATTTTGACCTATCTGGTTCTTGAAAATGACATTAACCAGGTGTTGGTAAGTTGCTCCCGTATTCTTCAACTCGAACAACATCACTCGATAATGATAAGTCCTTCTGTCGGTAATGAAAGAGGTGTGCTCTTGGTCGACCGCATGCATTAAGATTTGATTATAGCCTGAGAAAGCATCCATGAAGCTAAACATTTGATGCCCGCAGTTGCGTCAACCAATATATCTATCTTGGAAAGTGGGTAGCTATTTTTAAAACAAGCTCGATTGAGGTCTGAGTAGTCAACGCACAGTCACCACTTGCCATTACTTTTGCGAACCAAGACCACATTAGACAACCATCAGGGATAGTCCACGTTTCTGATGAACTAAGCCGTCAACAGTTTATCCACTTTAGTGGTGATGAGGTTGTTGCGTTCTGGATAGAACATGCGTTGTTTTTTGCGGCATGGTCGAAATTGGGGCTTAATACTGAGGCGATGAGTAATAAAAGAAAGGTCGATACCTGGCATGTTCAAATGAGTCTAAGCAAAGATGTCTCTTCGCTTGGCTAAGAAAGCCGTGAGATCGGCCTTAGCTTGAGAGTACAGCTGGCTGCCAATCTTGGCCATCCTCGTTGGATCGGCGGGGTCAATGGAAACTTTAACTAGTTCTTCTACTAGTTCACCTCTAATTAGTTGTTCTTCGTCTCTAACATCAAGACCTTCAATGATCATAGCCTCCTTCAACTTGACCTCTTTTAACGAGGCGACATAACATTCTTTGGCTACCGTCTGTTCACCTCTCATAATGCCGACCCCTTGATCATTAGGAAACTTCATGGCCAAGTGGTACATGGATGTTACGGCTTGGAAGGCATTGAGAGCCGTACGTCCTAGTATGATATTGTAAAGGAAAGGACACTCGACGACGAGGAAAGTGAAGAGTTTGGTAGACTGTCGTGGATACTCCCCGATGGTGATTAGAAAGTCGATGGAGCCTAAGGAGGTCACTCGGTCTCTAGTGAAGCCAACCAAAGGGGTTTATAAGGGTAACAACTATTCTTCCTCGACCTTGAGTTGACGGTAGGCGTTGAGGAAGATAATGTATGAGGAACTGTCATTGTTGACAAGAACTCTCCTGACTTTGTAGTTTGATAAGAGAGAAGAGATAACCAAGGGGTTGTCATAAGGTAATAACGTCAGTGCAATCCTCTTTTGTATCGTCAGAAGGTGATTGGCTCAGACCATTACTTGGGTTGCTTATGGAGCCGGTCTATCGTCGTTACTTCCTTATCATAGCCTTGTCTAATTTTTCTAAGCTCAACTCGTTGTGTCGACCGAGATGGTCCGCTGCACACAAGCCCTTCGGCAATGACCTTAATTTCGCCGAACAGGAGGGTAGGGCCATCTGGTGCTCGGGGTTGTTGTAGAGCCCAGTCATCATCCCGTATAGGTTATGCAGGTTGCTTAGGAGGAGTGTGTCAGCGATTGTGTCTTGGGGGCTCAGTCCTAGGCCTTTGCTGGGGACGGGTTGCCATGAATCGGCTGAGACGCCCTTGGTGGATCAAATCCTCGACCTAATCTTTAAGGTTGACACATTCCTCAGTGTTATGATCGTGGTCTTAATGGAAATGAAAATACTTGGATTGACCCATTGGTTGAAGGGAGATCTTGATGGTTGAGGCCACTTTAGGTTATAGTCGTGTTGAATTTGGTTCAAAACCTGCTCCATAGGTGAATTGAGAAGGGTGTATCGTTCAAACCGACTAGGTGGACGCAGAGTCAAGTTAGTCGACCATGCAGTGCCTGGTCTCAGATATGGAGGGGTCGGTGTATATATTGTGAGGGCCTGGGCTCGGGTTCTTTTCTTTTATCCTTGGAGGGTGGGCTTTTGGATGTGGAGTCGTGGCAGGCTGCTAGAGAGTCTTCGACATTTATGTATTTTTGGGCTTTGGCGAGAAAGGTGGCCATGGCAGACAAGGGGTTCTTGGAGAGGGAGAAGAGGATATTTGACGGGCGCAAGCCAGCCATGAAAGCTGTGAGAATGACTTTGTCATCATTTTCGTCTACCTATAAGGCCTTGGCATTGAAATGGGTAAAAAAGCTACGTAGCGACTCCCCTTCTGCTTGTTGGATATTTAGCAGCTAAGTCGCCGGATGTTGTTGTCGCTGAGCGCTGATGAAATGGCTCAAGAAGGATTCACTAAGCTGGTGGAAGGAAGTGATAGAATTTGGGAAAAGATGGCTAAACTAGAGATGCACCAACCCCTTCAGCGTGACGGGGAAGGCGCAACACATGATTTCGTCTAGAAAGGCATGGAGAATCATGAGTGTCCGATATGCTTCTATGTGGTCGACCGGATCGGTGGTACCATCGAAGGTGTTAATTGATGGCATTTTGAACTTGGAAGGGAGAGCTTTATCTCTGATGAAAGCGGTAAAAGGAGAGTTGACGGTAGAGAAAGGTTTATGTTGTATGTTCTGCATGACCCCTTGTAGCTGAAGCTTTATGGCCCGCAGTTCTTCATCCCAAACGGGAGCGTTATCCCTGCAAGCATGAATCGGGGGTTGAATGCTGCTGGCCTCGCCTTCATAGGTAGTGGTGCGGTGCGGTGCGGTGGATGATGGTTATGGAAAGGCGATGGTCCCTCTTGGCGGAGCTGCGAGCTTGGGAGAAAGGGGTGCAGACCGTCAAGATTCGACAGTTAAGGTCGCGGGGTGAAGGATGGAACTATTCTGTTGGACACCTGAGGTGGGAACTGGTGATGATTGTGGGTTTGTTCCAAGTGTGGGGGGACTATTTGTGGTGGTGAAGGAGGGATAGGTAATGTCACGCCCCAAAACCCGCCCTTAAAGGTTTGGGCATGACCCATTCAAAATCAGACACTAAACCTGTTATACATATAATACTGGGCCTAAACGAAAGCATTTAATGATATAAAATACATAAAATAATATCCATTGAGCTATTACTAACATGCCAGGATCACATACACGTACTCAGCTCCTTTACTGAGCGTATAACTAAACATTATTAAAGAATAGGGGTCATATACATACATTCTCACTTGGATAGACAATAACCAAATATTCTAACAAAATCATTACAGAGATGCATGGGCTTGGTCTGGGTGCTCGACACACCGAGGTTGACAAATGAAAGGCGAGTACCAAGGGTTAAGATCGACCTCCAAGGTGATCACCATGTAATGTATATAACACAAAGTAAGCCAGGCTCAATGAATAATAGTACATAACAAAACGATGATTAACTTGAAACATAATATATCAATGAGTGTGAAATTGCAGAGTTCACATAGTTAGTCTGATTCTGCACTAATTTCATAACGGCCTTAGGCCCAGTCTTAAAACATAATAGCTTGAATCATAACGACTTTAAGCCCTTGAATATCATAGCATTAAACTTTTAAACATGTTGGCATATAGCCCTTGAAACATATGGCATAAAGCCCTTGAACATGTGGCACAAAGCCCTTGTAACTTGTAATGGCATAAAAGCCTCATAACTTGTAATGGCATAAAGCCCTTGTAACTTGTAATGGCATAAAGCCCTTGTAAACATGTTGGCATTAAAGCCCTTGAAAATGGCATGAAGCCCTTGTAAACATGTTGGCATTAAAGCCCTTGAAAATGTATCGAACTTTGTAGCATACTTAGACTTGTAACATATTTAAAATATACCTGAAACATGCTTGAGCTCGTAACTTACTTGAAGCATACCTGTAACATACTTGAACTTGTAATATACTGGGAACCATACTTGAAACATGTTTGAACTATACTTGAAACCATACTTGAACTATCCTTGAAATATACTTGAAACCATACCTGAACTTGCAACATGCGTGACTTAGAACATACATGAACTTGTATCATACATAAACTTGTAACATATTTAAGCTTGTATCGTACTTAAACTTGTAATATACTTGAATTTCTAACATACGTGAACTTGTAACATACATGAGCTTGTAACATACGTAAAACTCGTAACATACTTTAACTTGTATATACTTGAACTTGTAAATTTACTTAAACTTGTATGTACTTGAATTTGCCACATAAATAAACTTGTAACGTTCTTGAGCTTATAGCATATGTAAACTTGTAACGGACTTAACTTATAAACTTGTGACACAACAAAATAACTTCCAATTCACATGGAGTCACATAACTTTCCAATTTTCATAATATTCGTAAAACACTCACAAAGAACAGAGCATTAATGACAATAATTATCAACAATAAATAACATGTACATTTTTGTACTACTACTCACAGTGTTTAGACGCTAGGTCCGTCCCTGCAGATAACCCTACACAATTCAATTCAACAACATTTAACACAATTCGACATAATCGATATAACCCCACATAATTATCACTATCCAATATAATCCACACTATTTAACATTATTTAACTCAATACTACCAATATATTTCCACATAAATCAAATTAAATTGCTAGACTCAATTCAATATCCCGTAGCCAAGTTTACATCATTCACATCGTCAACAAACCCTTCCCCCCAATCTCCTTTCTCATTAAGACATGATTCACAGTGCTCATAACAAAGTTCATTCGCAAATTCTAAACATAATTTCCAAGTATCACCAAATTCCAATTAAACTTGTATATACATAATTCAATACCTCAATTTTATTATTTTACTTTCAATTTGGGTTAAATCTTTGGTTATCATCTTTAATCAACCTAGGGTTTCAAGAAAATATGGAGATTTCAAGAAATAATCAAACTTATTAACCCAACACTTTTATTCCAACTTTTCCATTGATTATACACTTAGGACTCATAATTCACCCTTTTAACCCATTAATTAACTCCCAACATCTTCAAATCATAAAACCCCCAATGTTCAAACCCAAAATTCCCAAAATCTCATAATTTTTTCTATATACATAACATGGATGAAAATTGTACCATCATACAATGAAAATATCTCAAATCTATCTATGGATATAAATATTGAAGAGTATTAAAACCCTTACTTCCATAATCTAGCAAAAGGGTGAGCTTGAGAAGGAGCCTTCACAAATCCAAGTTCTAATCGGTTAAAAACATCGATCCTCCCTTGTTCTCCATCCTTGATGCCAAAAACCATAGTGGATCGTGAGCAAAGTAAAGGAATTCAAGGGTTTGGGGCTAGGGTTTCGGACTTAGGCGAAGAGGAAGGAAGAGGGAAGAAGAAACATATCAAAAATGATCCAAAATCCCGTTTTTAAAGCTGCTGTCCCGTAATTCCCGCTCGAGCGGAGGAATTCCCGCTCGAGCGTACCTGTTTTCAGCACAGACTTCGAAACTTTGAACAGGTATAACTCTCCCATCCGGACTCCGTTTTAGGTCGTTCTTGTGTCCAAATTGAAGCCCCGGAAATAAGCTTTCCAATGGTTCCAACCCCACATTCAAATTCAAACTGTGGACAAAGATATGGGCAAAAGAGTGACGGCTGATCATAAAATAATTATCCGAATTACATTCTAGGGTCCAACCTTACTTTACCATCAAATTACCACCTCAAGCAACATCCCAAAATAAAATGAGAAGGTTCTAAACATACCAATAAAAATATCAAAACGAGCCCACGCGCCCCAGAGATTCTACTCAACTTGGTGACCGCCGGCGTCCAACTTTGCGCCGGCGCCAGATAACAAAGCCTTCGCTTTCGGCCGAATCCCCTCGGCGGAAAAACACAACTCCCAGAATCTTAGGCCGTCTGCAAAATTGCTGGGAACCCCAAAAGTTCACTCGAGCGTCAACTCCTCCGCTCGAGCGGAGGGAAAAATTCTGGGTCGTCACAGGTAAGTTGCGCTGGAGCAAAGCGTTGATCAGGGCTTGATTTATTCGGTCAGACGGTTGATGCTGTTGGTAAGTTCTGCAAAATATAGAGGTGGGTTATTTGGGTTGGAGGACTTGGCTTCAGGGTTACTAGCATTGTGTTGGGAAGCCATGGACCTGGTCGTGACCATCCACTCCGACGTAAGAGATGGGTGATAATGGAATTCCCTCCGGTGACAATAAACACAACTGTTGACCAGAGACGTTTTCCAGAGACGACGCCAACTGATGAAGCGTTTATTCCCAAAGAGGACGGGTCGGATTGATCCACGCTTCTAATGGATCTACTGGTCTTGATGTCCACAAAGTGTGCCTGTAAAAAGGATCCAAAAAGAGGGGTGGTCTGTGAGAACCCGAATATACAAATCAAGTAAATAATTAAATAATAATAAATTTTACAATCTCAAATATTTTGATGGTGAATCCTAAAGTGCAAATTAAATATTTGGAGGATTTTGGAATTTTTTGAACAGCGTGGAATGAGTTTTGTAATTTTCAAAATTAACGAATAGATTGGGAAAACTTATTTAAAACTTTGTTTTATCTTAAAGTTACTTTTAATTAAGTTTCGATCTGAACCCACGTCTTAAGTAATTTTAGACCTTGAAGAACATGATCTTAGGTAAAATTTAAGAGTAACGGTGAGTTGGGTTGAGCTGTGTTAGTGCGCTTTAGTTTGGGGTTACTTAGTTCTTATTCTTTAGTATTTTTAAATTAGTAGTGACGTGTAGTTTTCATACTTTGTTCAGGGCACTAGTTGGACTTTTATACTCATTCGAGGATTACATTGTTCCATTTTCAGGTGAGTAGTTGCATGCTACATATTTTTATAAATGTTCTCCTATCCTGAATTGTTGGAAAATTGAATTGTTGTTTCAGGACTAAACTGTTTTGATAAATTATTATAGTATCAATGGAATTAAATTATTTTTGAAACATGTGTAAATCTAGCATATTGTCAACTATATGTTATGGTCTCATGTTTATAATGGTGAACTACCATATTTTGCAAAACTAAATTGTATTGATTATCGGGACCATCTATATATTTAGTCTAGGGAAATTATTTCACTGTGTGTGGTGACTTTGGCCACTAGGGAAAAGATCTGGGTTTGGCCGTGATGACTCTAGTGCTCAATGACTGTAAAGAAAAGACCTGGGTTGGGCTACGTGACCTTCAATTGGATCGTCTTAGAGAAAAGGCCCGGGTTGCCACCCTGAGGATGACTCTTAGTTCGGTATTGGATCCAACGGGCTTATTGTCTTGAGAACTGTGTGGCATGTTACTTGTTATTCTTGGTACCCAGAAAATTATTGGTGTTCATGTTGTAATCTGTTTTAAGTGAAAAATTTCAGTTATCATATTCTTGAGAGACATGAGTATTTTAACTGTTGAATTGTGGAACATTCTTTTTGAAACAGATTATCTTTGTCAAAACTGTATGCCAATCTAATTTCTGTGATATATATATATATATATATCTTATTTTTGGAATTTGTACGGGAAAGAAATACACCTTCTCGTATAATCCTGTTGACCAAGTCCTCGTTTCTCAATACGTCGTCGTTCCACCACCTGAAAACACAAACGTGAGCTGGCCGGCGGGGGTGTGCCGGAAACCTCTCCGATGCCTAAGTCAGTAAGCAAGACAAGAAGGCAAAAGCTCAATGTATTCAGGGAGCAAAATTGTATTACCTCTCCAAAGGTAGCATTGGTGAGCTTTATATAGATTTCACGTGGCACAATCCTGGTAGGACTCTTATTTCTCCATGCACAGAGTCCTTCCAGGATTACTCCTCCTTGTGTAGAGTCCTCCTAGGATTCATACTCTTCCTAGAAGATAATGCTTATCTTCAACACCCCCCTCACTGCATAAACCAAGTGAGATGGTTCTTCTCATGGCCGAACTACTTCTCAGGACCGAACTAACTATTACTTCGGCCCTTGTTTTACTCTCCCTTACCTCGGCTTTTGCACACTAAGACCGAGCTATCCATAAGGGAAGTAAAACCGAGCTACATGCAAACTATGGTTTACTTCGGTCTCTCACATGCTACGACCGAAGTAACCACTGTAGTCCGAAACATTTCAAGCTACTCCACTCAACCGGAGTAGAACCAAGTTCTCAAGAGGACTATTCACCATGGGCTGCGTGGCCGGTCTGCCATCAAAGTTACTTCTCCAAACCGGAGTAACTTACATGGCCTTCTCTATGTGAGCCTTTTTATTCCGGTCATAAGGCCCAACACCTAGCTCGGCCCACTTGTATACAAATTCCCCTCTCAATTGCCCCTTAATTCCATCTGCAAAGCATGATTGGGATTACCTGTTTACCAACCGAGCTAGTCTTAACCTCTCCAGCCGAGCTAAAACATTCGTTAGCCTTTCGGTAGAGCTAAGACCCTTAGTCTATCCAACTGAAGCTAAATGTGGGCCGTACTGTGCACGTCCGGTCAAACGTCTCTTCAGTTGCAGAAACTGAAACGCTTGTCCTTCCCAGACACGTGGCAAACCCCAATTGGCCCTTTACAATCAGGCCGCGTCTTAAATTTCGCAATTTTTGAACAGTCCCGCCCAAAAACGCCTTTTTTCCCAAAAACACCCATTTCACTTTCACTCTACACTGCTCAAACTCTCTTTCTGCTGTTAGTTCTTCATCCTTGCATCCCAAGAACTCCGTGCCACCCACTGCCTTGCACCCTTCTCCAATCCCTTCTCTCTTCCAGGTAAGCAACATGGTCCCATTTTGTTTCTGTTTTTGCTCTTAAGTTCATAGCTGTTTATGTTGTGTGTTTTCACAAAACACTTTGCATGCTATGTTTCTGAAAAGGACTTCACATGAACATTAGGGACTGCTGGTAGAACAATCATTTAATCCATAGAAATGCATCCAACCGAACTAGGGACTGTTTGTGCTGTCTAGGTGAACTAGAACCGAGCTAGCACTTGTAGATAACACAGTAGTTTTAATAGGTTGCCACTTGATTCACCTTAGCCGAAATAAAAACGCTCGAGCTAGAAAATCTGGCCCTCAACCGAGCTAAGCTCTGGGGCCAAGCCACCATTTCCGAGTTCCTCAACCGAACTCAGAAAAGATGCCCCTTGAGGCCTAACCGAGGTAAGAACAACCATAGGTGAGACCGAGATAACCACAAACTTTTCGAACCGAGATAACGAGAACCTTTCACAAGCCGATGTAGATAGCTTAGCACCCTGTAGAGCCGGAGTAAGACCAGCCTTTTCTTGCTTTATTTTTGTAGCACGGTCTTTGATCTGTGCTTGACACTTTGTTTTTCAACTTTGCAGACTTAGGTTGCCAGGCACTCCCTCTGTGCGTCAAACCGGACTACCGAGCACGTTCTTACAACCGAGATAAATTATTTCTTAACTTATAAAACAAATGGGGAAGTACAGACACTTGGTAGAAACCCCAGGCGGCCTAGCCGAATTCCGAGAACAGTACAACATTCCAACCGATGTAAATCTAGAACTAGCCGAACCAGAGTCGACCCATGGGACGAAGGCTTCGTCCCTTTACCCTCCAATCTATAGTAGAAACCGGACTCAGATTCCCAGTCCAACCACTAATTTGTGAATTCCTCAGTCAAACCAGACTCTGCCCCACTCAGCTATCCACCAATACATATCGAATAATAATGGGCATAGATGCTCTGAACCAACAAACCGGTCTGAACCTAGGTCTGGCCGAGATATCACATCAGTATTCCATAGGCTCAAAAACCAAGGTTGGTGCTACTTTTAGAGAGTGCGCCGAGGTAAGGAAAAAATAATAAAGCACACACCGGACAAGGACGCCTACGATGATGACTTCTTTTGGGTTTCAGGGAACTTTCAGGACTTCCAAGCCCAAATCCCAGGCCATAGAATAAATCGGAAGAAAGGAGAACCGGTATAAGAACTTGGTTTTCATTTCGCCTTTCTCCGAATTTTACTTTCTCAGAACCGGACTAACACTTGACTTTTTATGCTCATGAGATAAGGCTCTTCTCATCTCCAACTACAACTATCCCAACACCATCAGACTTCGCAAGACTCAGGGTGAAAGAAAGGAGTTGGGCAAAACTTCTCGACTTCGAGCCGACCTCTGAGATACTCCGATTTACGAAAAGCAAGATGTGATTTTCTTCTTGAAGACCCACCAAGACAGACGGATCCAACCTTGTCGAAATCGCCCTTGGCGACTAACCCCGAGAACAAGAGATGGCGAAGCAAAGAGACCGAGGCCATGCTCAATTTAAACCAGCCCAACCGAGGTACCACAGGCCGGCCAATCAACCCAGGCCGTGGTGGCTCTTCCATCGCAGCAGCCTACTGCCTCCCGCCGAAACAAGCGTGCCCGGACTGAACCAACCGGGCCACAACTTGTTGATGAAGATGAGAATGCTCTGCCACCAAACCCACCAGCAGTTACTCAACCGAACCCCCAGCCGGAGTCATCAAGCCGGTCTGAACCCCCAATGGGCTCTAGTCTTCAACATCCGGCCTATCAACGAGGATGACTCCGTTGTCTCGGACAAGGATCACCTTCTGGCCTTCAATTTGGCCAGAGGTGTGTGCCTTCCAAAAGACATGGAGCACCATGCCAAGAAGCTCAACACCGAGGTAAAGTCACTTGGTCCCTCAAGTCAATGATCGTGGTACATCGCCTTCTGTCTCTAAAGTTTGTCTAACTTCCATTTGATTCGAAAACTAAAAATTTACCATACTTTGTGGGCTCTTCAAAAACCACACTTGCACACGGCGGAGTGATGGAGTCACAGAAGACCGCAGCGGAGCCATGAAGATGCCGTGGCCAAAGTCGCCGAACTAACACAAAGCTCGAGCAAAGGCGGCAACCGGAGGCCGAGGTATCACGACTAACCGGACCGTTACCTCGGTGAAAGTGATAAACAAAAGGTCAGAATCGAGGTGAAGGATTACTACCTATGGGAGATGGCCCACTCGCACCAAAAAGATGTCAAGTAAGCCAACCAAGGTCAAGTAAAAAGGCCAAGAAGCAAGGCTTCAAGGAAGTCAAGACGACTGATCTTCAATGCGGCGACCTAAGGACCTTTCTATAAGTGCGGTTGGCGGAGTGCGGTGGAAGCTTCGGTTGCACTCCGCACACCGATGCTTAACGCTCCACCGTACTTTATCCCGGCTTCGCTTAAGCAATATGCGGACGATCTCCAAAAAGCATTCCTCGAAGCGTCCGGTGACGAAGAAGATGAAGATGATGACGATGATGAAGATGATGAGGGGGAGCCATCTCTGACTCCGGCTGCTACCGAACAACAAAACAATCAAGCAGCTCGGTCGGAGCCAACAGTTGATTTAACCAACGAGATGCCAGCTAACTCTACCCTGCCCGTTGACACCACGGTCCAAACCGAGCTCCCTCCTCAAACCGGTCTCCAGGCAGCTGCCGAAGCGGAGCTTGATGCCGAACTTGACGCACTCCTTGGATGACTGTTTTTCGCTTATTTATTTCTTCTTTCTTGTATTTCGGTTCTGGATGCCTGTAACCGGGCTATGGCCCCCCATTTGTACTTCCTTTTGTCTTCAATGAAAATTTTTGAACTTTCACTCCGGTTGTGTACTTGCCTGCTTGTATGTTTACTTTTCCATAAACTCGATTACACAACTGTGATCTCGGTTAACTACATAACTTACTAGCCAACCACTCTTCAGCTGGTGTAACTTACTTCGGCTGAAGAGTACAAAGAGTTGGTTTAATCCAGCCGACCATTCTTCAAATTGTAACTTACTTGGTCAAGAGTACAAAGTGTTGGTTTAATCCACCCAACCACTCTTCATCCGATATAACTTACTTGGTGAAGAGTACAAAGTGTTGGTTTAATCGACCAACCACTCTTCAATGCAGGTATAACTTACTTCTTTGAAGAGTACAAAGAGTTGGTTTAATCCAGCCAACCACTCTTCAGCCGGTATAAATTACTTCGGCTGAAGAGTACAAAGAGTCGGTTTGATCCAGCCAACCACTCTTCAGCCGGTATAACTTACGTCGGTCGAAGAGTACAAAGAGTTGGTTTAATCGATAACCACTCTTCAGGTGTAACTTACTTGGTGAAGAGTACAAAGAGTTGGTTTAATCCACCAACCACTCTTCAAATGCAGATAACTTACTCGGTGAAGAGTACAAAGAGTTTAATCGACCAACCACTCTTCGTAGGTATAACTTACTTGGTGAAGAGTACAAAGAGTTGGTTTAGTCCATAACCACTCTTCAAAGGTATAACTTACTTGGTCAAGGGTACAAAGTTGGTTTAATCGATAACCACTCTTCAAGGTATAACTTACTTGGTGAAGAGTACAAAGAGTTGGTTTAATCCACCAACCACTCTTCACCGGTATAACTTACTTGGTAGAAGAGCATGAGAGTTGGTTTAATCCAGCCAACCTCTGTGTAGCCATTCCCATACTTTGGCCAAGTGTTGGTTTAATCCAGCCAACCTCTATGTAGCCATTCCCATACTTTGGCTAAGTGTTGGTTTAATCCAGCCAACCTCTATGTAGCCATTCCCATACTTTGGCTAAGTGTTGGTTTAATCCAGCCAACCTCTATGTAGCCATTCCCATACTTTGGCTAAGTGTTGGTTTAATCCAGCCAACCTCTATGTAGCCATTCCCATACTTTGGCTAAGTGTTGGTTTAGTCGGCCCAACCTCTAAGTTGGTTTTTCCACCAACTTAGAATGTTTGGTTATTCGACCAAATGTCTGCGGCCCGGATCCCGATCCCGGCTTAGGAGGGTTAATAGTTGGTTATTCCGGCCGACTATGTTTACAATGCTACTATCTTGCTAAAACTACTTTCTACGGAAAACAAATATACTAAAAAGAATCGACTTGTTTTATTGAGAAAGTAGAAAATTACACATACTCAAAAAGAAAAAAGCTAAAAGTAAAATAACTTAAGATTGGCAGTGTTCCACGGTCTAGGAATTGCTTTGCCATCCTTATCTTCCAAGTGGTATGCCCCTTTGCCTGCTAATCCGACCACTTTGTAAGGACCTTCCCAATTGGGCCCTAACTTGCCATCTCCTGGGACCAATGTGTTTCCCATCACTTTGCGAAGTACCCAATCGCCAATCTTGAACTGTCTTGGATGTACTGTTTTGTTGTATTTTCTGGACAACTCTTGCTGATAGGAGGCGATGTGTAGCGCCTTTCTCGCTCTTTCTTCCACCAGGTCAAGTTCCAATGCTATTGCTTCGCCATTTAGGTCTGGATCAAAGTTTTCACTCCGAATCGTGGGAAGGCCGACTTCTAAGGGGATGACTGCTTCCATGCCATATGCTAAGGAGAATGGTGTTTCCCCTGTAGACCGTCGCGGTGTGGTGCGATAAGCCCATAAGACATGAGGGAGCTCTTCTGCCCACTTGCCTTTGGCTTTCTCCAACCTTTTCTTTAATCCGTCCAGGACAACTTTATTTGACGCCTCCGCCTGACCATTTGCTTGGGGATATGCCGGTGTGGAGTTGTAGAATTCTATCTTGTAATCTTCGCAAAAGCCCCTGAAAATTCTGCCATCAAACTGAGTGCCGTTGTCTGAAATCAGTGCTTTTGGTATGCCAAAGCGAGTAATGATGTTCTGCCAGACAAACTTCTTCACATCTTTTTCCTTGATTGACGCTAAGGCTTCTGCTTCCACCCACTTTGTGAAGTAGTCTGTTGCCGCAAGAAAGAACTTCCTGTTGCCTGGAGCTGTTGGGAGTGGTCCCACTATGTCCAAGCCCCACATTGCGAAAGGCCACGGACTAGTGAGAGGTAGGAGTTCTCTTGCTGGTTGGTGAATTTGATGCTAAACCGACACTTTTCGCATTTTTGACATACTTCTAATCCGCTTGCATGTAGGGCCACCAATATCCTTGTGAAATAGCTCGGTATGCCAATGACCTTCCTCCTTGATGGTCGCATACACCTTCATGTATTTGAACAAGAATGCTTCTACCTTCTTTGGGGTGGACACACTTTAAGTAGGGTCCTGGCGACTTCTTGTATAATGCTAAGGATGGAGAGAGCCAAAATCGTTGCGACTTGGCTCTTATTACGTTGGCTTCTTTCTTATCTTACGGTAGAGTGCCGTCTTTCAGAATGAGATAATGGGATCCATCCAAGAAGGACCTAACTCCGCCAGAACATACCTCTTCACGGGTCTTCAATACTTGGTCCGGGCGGATAGTCGACCAATAGTGGATGAGGATGGAGGTGTTCGCCATCGAGGCGAGGCTGCAAGTTAAATGCTGCTCTACTATTCTCCTCCCCGCTAACTGCTCTATTCGACGACTTCAAACTTCTTGATCTCTGTCTGACTAAGTCTTGGTACTTAGCCATTCTTTCATCCTTTGCTTCATAATCGCGAAATTTGATTCACCACCAATTGAAGTCAGAGACCATTAATTCATGCTTTGCATGTATGTCACCGACTTGAGCCTGCAAGCGCCAGACTCCCGTTGTTCGTATTTGGGAAGCCAAGGTTGATCGCTGCTCCACTACCAAGCCGTCTGGAGAGATGAGGACTATGCCAAGTCCTCGCTCCATGTCGATTAGGCGCCATCCACAAAGAGTTTCCACATCTCCCCAACGAACAACTTCCAACAGGTGGAGGGGTCGGTCGATGCCTTGGGGTCTTCCGGGTTGCTAATGTCTTCTTTAGAATCCATAATCGCAGTCTGCCCCTTGTCTTCTGATGGGCTCAAGTCCCCAGTTGCTGGTGAGTTTTGACTCGGTGTAGTAGGGTCGGCTTCCTCCTCGCCTTCCTTACTCCGGTTTGCTTTGGGCCTCGATCGAGTAGCCAAGATTAGGGGTTGCGCTATTCTGGTCAAACTCCATCCCTAGTTTGGTTGTGTCGATTAGGTCGATCGGACAGACTTGGTGGCTTCGAGTGAACTCTGCGACGAAGTCTGCCAAGGATTGGGCCTTTACTGCGGTTCTGGGTTGGAACTTCACATCATATTGTCCCAACTCTACGGCCCACTTCAAAATTCGCCCAGAAAAGTTGGCCCTCTCAAACAGAGCTTTTAGTGGAAAAGCTGTGAGGACGACAATTGTGTGGGCGTGAAAGTAGTGCGCCAATTTCCTGGATGCCATCATTAAGGCCAATGCTAGCTTCTCTAGAGGCAAGTACCTTGTTTCGGCTCCTAGCAATGTCTTGCTGACATAGAAGATAGGTAAGTGTTGGATTCCTTCTGCTCGAACCAACACTGCACTTACTGCGTGCTGAGAGACTGCCAAATAGAGGAAGAGTTCTTCTCCAGGTATGGGGGTAACGAGTAATGGTGGAGAAGACATGTACTCCTTCAGACTTGCCAAAGCTTGGTCGCATTCTTCGTCCCACTCAAACTTAGCTTTTAATGACTGAAAGAATGGACGCAATCTGTCTGAAGACCGGCTGATGAATCGGTTAAGTCTTTGCCATTATGAGGTGTCAGACTTCTTTCACTGAGTTAGGCCGCTCTAACTCCTGAATTGCTTTGATTTGAGAAGGATCCGCTTCTATACCGCGGTTGGTCACCAAGAAGCCTAAGAATTTGCCTGATCCTACTCCGAAAGCACACTTCGACGCGTTGAGGCGTAACTTATGCTTTTTCAGGATCTCGAACATCTCACTTAGGTCCTTGAGATGGTCACTCTCACTCTTGCTCTTGACCACCATATCATCGATGTAAGCCTCCATTGTTTTGCCTAACAATGGTTCAAACATCTTGGTGACCATTCTCTGGAATGTCGCCCCTGCGTTCTTCGGGCCAAAGGGCATGACCTTATAACAGTATAGTCCTCTTGGAGTGGTGAAGGATGTGACCTCCTGGTCTGGCTCATGCATTGCGATCTGGTGGTAGCCTCTGTATGCGTCGAGGAAGCTTAGCCTGCTGTGACCAGCTGTTAGGTCGACCAATTGATCTATCCTTGGCAAGGGGAAGCTATCCTTGGGGCATGCTTTGTTGATTTTATAGTCGACGCAGACGCCGCCACTTCCCATTCTTTTTCGCACCACAACCGTGTTGGAAATCCACCGGGTAGTGCACCTCTCGATTGCTCTCGCTTCTAACAAGTTTCCCACCTCTTCGCCACTATCGCAGTGGTGAAGTGCCGATCTCAAGCGCGTTGAATGACGGCTGGCAGATGGGTGGACATTGAGTTGATGGCAAATAAAGTTGGGATCAATGCTCGCATGTCGATGGGGTCCAGTAACACTTCGATGTTGGAGGTCGAATTCCAAGACTTCCAATCTCAAATGGACAATGACGATCCAAGTAGGAAGAACTTTTCCGTTCCTCTCATCTATTTTGACTTCTACCAAGTCCTCCACCGCTTTTGATTAGCCTCTTTGCCAACATCCGCGAATAGTTCATTACTCTCTGGTTCTTCAACCGAATGAACATATCCTTTGGCGGCGCTACCATTCGCTGTAAACGGCTAATCGCTGGACATAACTGTCCCCATATACTTCTTCTATCACTCGGTGTCATTGGGAACCTCATCACTTGGTGGTAAGAGGATGCCACCGAGCGCATGGCGTGCACCACGCTCGCCTAAAATGATGTTGTAAGTGGACGGAACCTTTAACACCCAGAACTCCACTTGCTTTGTCACACTCCCTGCTCTGACTGGGAGGATGATTTTGCCGACTGGCCACTCTGGCATGGAGTTGAACCCAATGAGGGGAGATACTGCAGGGGCCAAGTCTTTATCTTGCAACTTGAGTTGCTTGAAGGTTTCGTAGTACATGATTTCGCACGAGCTCCCTTGGTCAATCAAAATCCGCTTGACGTCAAAATCCTTGACTCGGAGAGTGACGACCAAGGCATCATTGTGTGGGCAATAAATTCTGCCCAAGTCTTTGTCCGAAAAAGACATAACATTCGTAGCTTCGCCCTCCCCTTGACGATCGGGTTGGGCACTTAGCACCTCTCATGTGCTCGCTTTTTGATTGAACCTCTGAGCTCACATACTCGCCCGTTCAAAGACTCCATGGATTACGTTGATGGTGCCTTGTGGCGGGCGCCGTCCGCATTCCGTTGGGGAGGTTAGGTTCTGGGAGCCGGCGCCTCCTTCTATGTATTTATCTAGGTGGCTCGCCGCCACCAATTCTTCCAGATGTTGCCTCACCAAGGCAGGCCAGCTCGGTGCCCCTTTTCCTTGTGGAAGGTGCATCCGATCTGTCATCGTATCCTTCGGGCCTCGCCAACCTTAAGAGCCACTTGACTAAAGGCTCGCCTCGAATCTCACCGAGTATACGGTAGATCGGCTTGAACACCGTGGTTATGGCGATCGACTCTCAACCATCTCTTGTCCCGTCTTCATCATTGTCGCCTCGCTCTGCTTTTGGTTTCGGCGACCCACCGTATTGACCTTTCTTGAGGTCTTCTTCTCGTGTAGCGATGCACCAGCTTTTTGCCTTGGCACGAAGCGCCATCCTCTTCTACTCGATGTGCCGATGCACTCTCCATCGTGCCTCCATTGTAAGTGGCGGAGTCATGGTGATAGAGTCCTCACCGTTCTCGATCGGGAGGCCTCTCTTGTATCAAGGCGATGGCCGATTGGTTGGGCAATCCCTAACTGGTTGAAGGTCTCCCAATATCGATCGTTATAGGACCTTAATGTCTCCTTTCACCCATGTCGATGGAGAGTAATCGATCGATCTCCACCGGTCTTTGTGTTTGTTCTCAACCGTGTTACAAACGCCGCCAATTGCGCCAGTGAGGCTATGCCGCCTCGAAGCTTCTCAAACCAAGTTAGGCCTAGGTCGCCGAGGCTTGAAGGGAATAGGATGCACATCACTCATTCCGCTTCTGTGATACGCCCATAACTCGCGAAGTGGCTTATGGGTGTAAGGGTCCGCTTTTCCTTCATACGTCGTGAATTTGGGTTGTAGGAAGCCCGACGGAAGGGGCGTTGCTCAATCTTCGGACGAATGGTGAGGTCTGCAATTTCGCCAATGCCTTATCCGCCGTTCAGATGCTGCGCGCCTTGGCATTCCCACCTCGACGCTTCCATGCGTCCGAGGAGCCAATCGCCGCAAGGCAGAACCTGTGGGGATCGCGGCCCCGGCCCCTCCTTCCATCGCGCTTTTCTTCCAACATGGACCTTAGGTCGACGACCTAGGTAATTCCGTCGTTCGATCTTGTATGATGCGATGTGAGGGCCAATAAGTACTTCCTCCGTATGACCTTTCAGACTTCGCCCTTCTCAGACTGGAGGACGAGTCCCGAAGATACGGATCGCGTGTCGCCTGTCCCCGAGGCTTGGCCCTCTGTTGAGAGGGTGTAGAATTCCTACCACGACCTCGGAGTGGCGAGGGCGTCTTGTTGTTGCGCCTCTCCTGCCGCCACTTCTTTTCCTTTCATCTGGCGCTTCAGAGACTCCATGTCCGCCGCCATCTTGCGGATCGGTTCCTGCCTTGTTCTCGACGCGATCTTCCGTAATTTGAGGATCAACTCGCGCTTTGTCTTTCCGGGCTTTATGAGCGAAGGATGAGGGTCGCTATTCCTCCTTCGCCCTCGCATCCCTCCCGAATTTCGCTTTGTGGTTCCAGTTCGCCATGGAGGGACCAAAGGAAGGCCTTCACGCCTTGCCCTCCTTCGAGTTAGTCCGTCAACGGTGACCGAGGTAATTCTTCGTTGTTCGCCATTGATGTTCAAGAAAACTTGATCAAGAGGTTGTTCTTGTCTGTTAATTCCCACAGACGCCAATTGTACGGAAAGAAATACACCTTCTCGTATAATCCTGTTGACCAAGTCCTCGCTTTCAATACGTCGCTGCTCCACCACCGAAAACACAAACGTGAGCTGGCCGGGCGGGTGTGCCGAAACCTCTCCGATGCCTAAGTCAAGAAGCAAGACAAGAAGGCAAAAGCTCAATGTATTCAGGAGCAAAATTGTATTACCTCTCCAAAGGTAGCATTGGTGAGCTTTATATAGATTTCACGTGGCACAACTCGTAGGACTCTTATTTCTCCATGCACGAGTCCTTCCAGATTACTCCTCCTGTGTAGAGTCCTCCTAGGATTCATACTCTTCCTAGAAGATAATGCTTATCTTCAACACCCCTCACGCATAAACCAAGTGAGATGGTTCTTCTCATGGTCGAACTACTTCTCGTGACCGAACTAACTATTATTGCCCTTGTTTTACTCTCCTTACCTCGGCTTTTGCACACTAAGACCGAGCTATCCATAAGGGAAGTAAAACCGAGCTACATGCAAACTATGGTTTACTTGGTCTCACATGCTACGACCAAGTAACCATCAGAGTCCCAAACATTTCAAGCTACTCCACTCAACCGAGTAGAACCAAGTTCTCAAGACCGGACTATTCACCATGGTCTGCAGGGTGCGCCTTCAAAGTTACTTCTCCAAACCGGAGTAACTTACATGGCCTTCTCTATGTGAGCCTTTTTATTCCGGTCATAAGGCCCAACACCTAGCTCGGCCCACTTGTATACAAATTCCCCTCTCAGAATTGATCCATGTTTTCAAAACTGTATATACTATACATGTTGCTATTCATTGAGCTATCAGCTGATTTAGTTGTTTATCATTTTCAGGTGTTAGAAGGACTTAGAGTGGACTCATGGCGTAACGGGGACTCAATTGCATGGACTTCTAAGACATTCATTTATTTTGTTTTAGATTGTTATGTCAAGTTTGTGCATATTTATTTTTATTTTTATTGAGGTTCATTTAGGATTATTTTGATATGTGCGCTATTTATATCCCATAAGTTTGGATGGTATTGATTGTGGTTGGTTTGTTGTTTATACTTGTGACTTGTCACTGATTTGGGTTTTGATTTATTTATTTCTGGGTTTTCATCACATTTATTCTTTGTGATTTTGGGTTCATGTTTAGGTTTACGTGTGCCTTAGGCTAAGTCCCTGTGGGCCATAGCCGGTCATACCCGGGTTTGGGGTGTGACATAGTCCCTCAACAGACACTCCGATGATCAAATTAGGGTAGAGTAGATTGACTATGGAGATAGAGAGAATAAGGGATGAAGAACTTAATCTTTATCGCGTCTCGAGAGCTTTTTTATATCCTTTACTCATCATTTCCTTGTCCATTTTTAGCTGTCTTGTTGGCCGAAAGTCTATAGCCTAGTTGACATCGTTCATGGTGATTCTGCGTCCCTCAGCGTAAGGAGTCTTCCCTGCATTTAATGCTATGTTGGCCTCATTAAATGGCTTATGTGGGTGCGATAACTTTGTAGGATCTTTGTCTGCTTACCTAGCTAATTCCCTGCTTGACAGGTGTTTGAACACCAATGATCCTGGCCCAGCACTAGCTTCTTAGAGTTATTGGGCTTTTAGCACCTGGGCTGTGGCTAGACCCTGTTGTGAGCTAGGCCTTCTTGAGTGTCCATCAGTAAATATCATCATGCATGCAGTGACGACAAACAATGTGACCATAATGATATTCAACTTTTGCACAAATCAATCCAAAGGTTGTCAACATCAATTTGTTTGATGTACCTAAGTATTCGAAAATATGAAACCTACAAAATATTTGAAAAAACATAAATTAACCTCTCTATAAACGAATATATATACATATCGTTTAACTTTCATTACATGGGATGATAACAATTCTTACCTTTGGCATAGGTGTAAAATCACGTATTCGAATTCTTTTGGCATTTGATATTACCAATGACTGTAAAATTGAGAATCTATTTTTTCGATTCCAACTTTTGTGATATAGGATTCATAGCAAGCCTAGGTAGACATCAATATATATATATATAGTTGTGAGAATTATATTGTCATATGTAATTGGTTAATATTATACCATCATAACATACCACACTCGAATATGATTTGTATAACGGAATGAATGATTAGTATATAATTTGTTGTATTTGTATGTAGTGAGACACGGACCTAGAAGTTGAAAAAAGATAATTTATCAATATCAAAATTTGTATATATATATTATAAAAGTCAATGAAAAATAATCTTACCATAATAATCTTTAACTGTTAATCCAGTGATAAATAAAATATTATCATTTTCTAGAGTATGATATAGTTCATGCCATTAGTTGTTGCAAACACGTCCCATAGAGTTAGTCTTACTAATGTGAAACTGCTTTTACAATTAAAAAAAAAAAGAAGGTTAAATCATTTGTAGAGTATTTCAAATTTGGTAAAGACACATAAATATGTTATGGTATCATACATTGTATCAAGTAGTAGAATCTCTCTTTTGTAATTATCACGATTTGCAATACCTTGACATTCAGTTACACTAACAACCAAGCCAATCACATTTGCATAATTTAGCATTGACATATTTATTATTTTGATAGTTTAAATTTTTTTTATTAGCAATAAACTATATAAGTATGTAATCCAGATAAGTATTATTTAGTAAAAATAACGTACCTATTAATTGAATATCTTGATGAATAAATTGACCAATGTATGATATAGTTGCATGCCATTAGTTGTTGCAAACGCGTCCCATAGAGTTAGTCTTACTAATGTGAAATTGCTTTTACAATTTAAAAAAAAAAGAAAAAAGAAGGTTAAATCATTCGTAGAGTATTTCAAATTTGGTAAAAACACATAAATATGTTATGGTATCATACCTTGTATCAAGTAGTAGAATCTCTCTTTTGTAATTATCATGATTTGCAATATCTTGACATTCAGTTACACTAACAACCAAGCCAATCACATTTGCATAATTTATCATTGACATATTTATTATTTTGATAGTTTAATTTTTTTATTAGTAATAAACTATATAAGTATATAATCTAGGTAAGTATTATTTTGTAAAAATAACGTAGCTATTAATTGAACATCTTGATGAAAAAATTGACCAATGTCTGATAATTTTTACAATTTTTTAAAGACTGAATTGCAATTTTTTGCAAGAGAACATATAATCTAATTATCAAAAAACATAAAAATTGTCACAACTCAAACAAAGCAATGAAGTCAATTGATAATTAAAAAATATAATTTTTCTTTTTTTTCAAAAAACATCGTGAGTTAAAAACTTAATTTCGAATTAAGTCAATTGATAGTTAAAAAGCAAAACAATTTTTTTTTTCCCCTTCAAAAAATACATTGAGTTGAAAAATCCAATTACAAAATACAATCTAATCATCATCATCAACAGTGGATACTTTATGTGAATCTAATGAATACAATCCAATCACAATCACAAAATACAATTTAATCATCATTAATAGTGGGTATTTTATGTGAACCTAATAAATCCAATCTATTTTTTTTTTAAAAAACATAAATTAAAAATACAATCACCGTGTGATTGTATTACAAAAAAAAACATGAATACAATCTTTTTTTTTTTTTTTTTCCTTTTTCTTTCAAAAAACACATATTAAATGAAGTGTAAAAAAACACAATCATTAAAAAAAAAAAAATCACTGTGTAATCAAAATAGAGTGTAAAAAAACATAATCACAAATTAAGCTAATTAAAAAAAAAAAACCATTGAAGTCAATTGATAATTAAAAAATATAAATTTTTTTTTTCAAAAAGTATAGTGAGTTAAAAACCCAATCAGAAATTAAGCTAATTAATAGTTAAAAAGTACAACCATTTTTTTTAAAAAAAATACAGTGAGTTAAAAAATCTAATTACAAAATATAATCTAATTATCATCATCAATAGTGCGTAGTTTATGTGAGCCTAATGAATATAATCTATTTTTTTTTTCAAAAAACGTAGATTAAAAATACAATCACCGTATTGAAAAATAAATTAAGTCCAATCACAATCACAAAATACAATCCAATCCTCATCAATCAAACATAGTGTAAAAATACAATCACCGTATTGAAAAATAATGAAATCAATTGGTAATTAAAAAATAAAATTATTTAAAAAAAAAAAAAACATACAAATTAAGTTAATTGATAGTTAAAAAGCACAACCTTTTTTTAAAAAAAAAATTACAATGACTACGTTATGTGAATCTAATAAAAACAATCCCTTTTTTTTTTTTTTCCAAAAAACAAAGACTAAAACTATAATCACCGTGTGATTGTATTAAAAAAACATGAATAAAATCTATTTTTTTTTTTCAAAAAACACATTAAATGGAGTGCAAAAAAACATAATCATTTTAAAAAAATAAAATCGCCGTGTGATCAAAATGGAGTGTAAAAAAACACAATCACATTTTTCCTCATTGTAGACACCCCATTTTTGACCATCCTCAAGACTTGGACGTCACCGCTTGAACACTCGGTGATTATCCATGTTTGTGTTTGTTTGGAGTTCCCGGAGTCCTCGACTACGCGCCCTGCCTCAGGACCTCCAAACTTTCCCGTTTTGTGTCTGGTTTTGCACCAAACACTTGTGCTTTGCCTTTGAGGGGCAGGGAATGCCTTCTGAGGCATCCCCACACACCACTGGCAGTGGCTAGAGGCCACCGGCTGGTGATTGTTTCCATCGGCACTCCTTTTGGCAAAATGACCATTTTGCCCTGCCGATCACTTTACAGCTGTTTTTGGAGATATTTTCAGACAGCTTTGTAGCACTTGTTTCCCCTCCATATACGTGTATGGAGGGATGAGCTTCTTGGTGACTTAACTTGTAAGTTTGATTGCCTATAACATAACTCTTGCTCTCTTGACTCAAGGGTTAGAAGGGTTAGACATTTTAGGGAGAGAAAGGTGAGAAGAAGCTCTGGTTTTAGGGTTTGAATCCTATATCTATTCTATCTCTCTTTTTCTCTCTTGTTTGTGTGACTAGGTGTTTGTGTCTTACTATTGCACATCAACACCTAGTGTTTCACCTTCCCTTGGCTACTGAGGTCCCAAGAGGTTATTCTTGCTGTTCTTGACTGGTTTGGAGCTCAAGGAAGCAACAAAGTCAACATTTGTGAAGAGGGTCAACAAGGGTGAGAAACTTACTTTATTTACCCCATTCTTGCACTCCATTTTGACCTATCCTTGAACTGTTTTTGTGCTTGGTGTTCAATACAAAAAAGTTCTGTGTTTTAGTCCTCTTGATAGTTTATTAAGGGTACTTTGTGCTTTGGGGAGGTTTGGCCCCTCTTAGGCCTTGAAAGGCCTCATTTTTGTGCTATTTTGTTGAACTCCGGGACTTTGGTGCTTGGGCCTCTTCACCACTGAAATCTTGAGGGATTTCAGTGGTGAAGACGGTGCCTTAAAGTCCTAAGAAGGAGAGGGCCACCCCCTCTCCTTGTTGTCCTTGAAAAGGGTAAAATTTGGCCTCTTAAGGGAGCTTAGTTTTGAATGTTTGAAGAGCATGTCTTGGCTGCATTTTATGTTTAGTATGCCCTAATATGACATTGCTAAGTGTTGGTTTTGGTCCCTTATGCATGCTTAGCATAGTTGCCATGTAATGCCTTGTATTGCCTTAACATGCCTTAGGTTGTTAGCCCTAATTTGAGCATGCTTTAGGCTTAGATTTGTGAATGTTTTGTGCTTATTTTGACATGTTTTAGCTCTGTCCATACTCATTTGGGTTGATCTTGGCATGCATTATATAGCCCCTTTGCATTTTAGGCTTGCTAGCCTTTGAGTATGCATGTGTAGCATGTGTTGCTTACCTCATTTTGATGGTTTGGAACCATTTGGCATGTCATTTCAGTCCCTTTGGTGTGCTTGTATGCTTGCCTTAGTTGCCTCTTTAATGCTTTAAAAGCATGTGTTGAATGCTCCATGTTTCGGTCATGTTGCATGCCTTTGGATTCTAGCCTCTTAGATGCCATCTAAGTAGTCTTTTGGGCTTAGTTTTATGTGTTAAAACTCTATTTTTAGTTGGTTAAGTATTGCCATGTGTGATTATGCTAGGTGTGGTTTAATATCTCATAGACTTGCTTTGAAGACTTGGGCCATTTGTTGCATGTTTAGCTTGCTTTGTTGCATGATTTGGCATCATGTTTTGCATGATTTTTAGAGCTTTATATGCATGCTAGTAGTCCATGTTTAACTCATTTCGAGTGTGCTTGAATGTTGTTTATTATGCTTAAGTGTTGGTGCCTTAACTTGTGCATGTGTGCATGTGTGTTTGGCCCTCATGATTTAGCATTTCGGCCAATGTTTTTAGGCCTATTTGGAGCTGCCTAATCCATGTTTGAGTCCACCCCCTTGCTTATTTCATATGCTTCCTTGCTTAGGTTGTGCACCTAGCATGTTTTGCTTGCTTGCATTGCCCATTTTGCATACTAGTTGACATGTCTAGGATTGCATCATATTGGCATGCATGCTAAGCCTCTTGAAGTGAAGTATGATGGAGGTTTGGCACCCTTATGTGCTTGTTTGCATTGCATGCATTTGAAATTAAAGTTGCATACTTGGTTCTTTGGGCCATCATGCATGGAAATGCGTGATTGGTGGTCCGAGAATCGAGGCACATCTTCCTTTGAGTCATTAGCATGATAAGGAATGTGTTTGATGCATAAATTGCTTGAATTGCATTGCCATGCAAGTTATTGTCCTCTCTCTTGAGTTGAGTTGCGGTTCAGACATTTAGTGCCTACGAAGCAAGTGTTTAGTGCCGACCGGCAGTCAATCAACAGCCGATGGGTATATTTTGTGCCGATGGCCACAGATAGCAGCCGGTGGATGTTCTGTTTAGCCGGTGGTGATCCCCAGCATCCAAGGAAGTAGTTTTGAGGCTTTTGCAGTCTTCTGAGGTGCAAAGCAGGGAAAACAGAGGCAAGCTAGGCATGGCAGTGCAATTCCGAGCAGAATCCGAGCGCGCGTGCATTGAGCCCTCGCCCCGAGGCGGTTTACTGTTTTTCTCAGATTAATTATTTTGTTAATTTAATTAATTTGTAATATTTAATTAGCTTGCGTAGTTAATTATTTGTATTATTTATTCGGTCCCTTCGAGCGAGGGCAAATTTGTAATAAGTGTGCGTGGGTGTGTGCATGTCTTCCAACCCCCATTTCTTTCTCCCTTTTATTTACCTGCTTATGATGGTAGATTAGGGCACGTTTATTTTAGCATACCTTATGCTATGCATGCGTGCATCCATGCATTTGTTAAACTGTTTGCATGCCTGTGGGTGAAGGTTGGATTGCTTGTGTTGGAAAACTCATTGAAATCCGTGTTTTAGCCTACTTGCGAGTAGCAAACTCCAAAGCATTTTCAAAACGAACGGATATGCAATGTTTATTTCCAAATTAGGCAATCTAGTCTATACTTGCTTGCTGCGTTCATAACATAGTAATTCTAGGCTAATAATTAGAATAAGAGCACGTAATGTTTTCAAAAACGGATATCATGGTTAGTAGAGGCCGGTCTTCGAACCGGGCGAAAGGGGGTGCTCATAGCTGACCTTCCCCGATCATACCCAAGCTCCCGAGCCAAGACCACTTTGGTGATGACGGACACGTGGCCTTCGGCACCGAGTCAAGGTTTCCTAAATTTCTTATTTTAAATATTTAGGTGGCGACTCTGTAATTTGGCAAAGCAGTCCATGTTTGGCACTACTTTTCAAAATCTGTTTTTCTTCAAAACGATTTGTCGGGTTTGGACTCTTTGGTTCAGATTTAGAACCGACACAAATCGAGTCCGAACTGTAGTGACCCCAATATGAACGGAACGAGACTTAACCCTCCCGGGGCGTTCGGGGACGTCTACATAAAAAAAAAAAGCAATGAAGTCACTTGATAATTAAAAAATACAAAATTTTTTTTTTTAATCAAAAAGCATTGTGAGTGAAAAACCCAATCACAAATTAAGCACATCCATTTTTTTTTTGGAAAAATACAATGAGTTAAAAAATCCAATTACAAAAAATAATCTAATCATTATCATCAATAGTGCGTACTTTATGTGAACCTAATAAATACAATCTAATTTTTTTTTTCCGAAAAACATATATTAAAAATAAAATATTGAAAAATAAACAAAGTTTTAATCACAATCACAAAATACAATCTAATCATCATCAATAATTAATATTTTATGTGAACCTAATGAATACAATCATTCTTAATCAATTTAAAAATATAATCACTATATTAAAAAATAAATGATTTACTCATAGATTTTGAAATGTTTTTCTTTCAAAATTCTGTCTCAAAGTTGCTGAGGAAGGGTCCAAGATTCTGTCTTACTTTATGTGAACTCTCTCTCTCTCTCTCTCTCTCGTCCAAATTTTTTCTTTAGGTTGCTGTGTGTTGTTAGTAGGTAGTAATGGGTAATAGGGTTTAGGGTAATACAGAAAAGGTTTTTTTTATTTTTATTTTTTTTTAAAATCAAAAAATTAAGAAATTAGGATTAGAATAATGGAGCTCCCACAAGATTTGTGGATTAAAAAGACCATTTTCCTTATATAATAGATAATAATAGAAGGGTATTTTTGAAATTATACCTATAAAATTTAAATTCAAAATGTAATGATTATGTTTTCTTAAAAAATTTAAATTTTTAAAAGAAACTATCAATGTGAGACAGATGAAGTAGACTTATTAAAAATAATATTTAGGCTTTGAAAATTAAGGAGGAAGAGGCAGATGAAGGAAAATGAGGTGGGGTGTCGAGTTAGGGAAGGAATGATTGCAAATGGAGGGGGAGGGTGACAAAGTGAGGGTGGGTGAGGGATTGAAGAACCGCAAGAGAATGGAGTGGGGGAAGGACTGAGGAGAAGGTTGCAATAGGAGAAAAGAAAGTGGTGATCGGAGGCAAAGGTGGTTGTAACGCCCTCAAAAAAATACATAAAACCTATCATTCTTGACATGCAACAATAAAAGAGAAACAAACATCTTTCTATTTATTAGAGTAGTTCTTACAAAAGTATTACATGTTGACAACAAAAGTAAAGGCTCCATGGGCTTACAACTTTCCAAGCCAACACTTGGTTACAAGAAATGAGTACTAACTCATATACATATTAAGCCCTTGGCTTGAATTTACATGTAATACATCAAAGGAAAGCAAAACAACCAAAAAGTCTGTCTGCCTTTAGCCTCCCAAGCTATGTCCTTGGAGGTGGCATGCTATCTGTACCTGAAAATGATATCCCATATAGGGTGAGCCATAGCCCAGTAGAAATATACTAACTATAAACGATGACAAAAATAACAACATTCGATAGATGGTCCACACTTATGTTCCCACTTATAACACATTACAGTTTCATGACATCCAAGTCCATGTTACATTTCATTTCCCACTTCTTTTTCAACTTTGAGTTTGAAAACGAGGCTCAGAACCTAGCCAAATAGCTTAGTGAGATTATGACTCATCTTTAAAATACTTTTGAGATTCATAATGGATACACATTTGGGTGCTGTATCAATAACACCTAAACCACTTCCATACTTCACGATGGATACACATTTTGGTGTTGTATTAATATAACATAAAAAAATACTTCTATACTTCACAATTGATAACGATATACATTTTAGTGCTATATCAAATCAATTCAAATACTTCCATAATCCATACTTGATACATATCGTAGTGCTGTATCAATGTCAAACAAAATCTGGTTTAGAGGTCCATCCCCTATCATCCCCTAAACCGTGAAGTACATCCCCTATCTCCTCCCACACACACAATGTATATAAACGTAGATTATATACATAGTCAATAAATACATAAAGTTAATGTATTATTCCAACCTCTATATTTGTTAGCATACTCAATCGATTAGTTTTAGTTTACTTAATCATCATGCATCGTCTACAACAATCAAGACTATCCTCCACCGATAGCCCAAAGCAGTTATTTCTAAACAGAAAAATAAATGCACCAAATGGATAAAATATCAACATTCCAACTAGGTGAGTGATAAGTGATCCAACCACACCCTTTAATCCCATACATTTCCAATTCCAATATTCTCAATTCAATTTCTCATTTCTCAAAATTAATTTTACAAATTAATTTATCAATGTAATTAGGGCATTTCCCATAATTAACAAAACAACCCTAAGGTTCCATTTCTATCAATAACCCAACATTTACTTCATTTCTCCATGCTAAACATGCATATAGGTTTATATAAGTAAAACCCCTTCTTTTGCAAAATTAAATAAAGGCCCAAGCTTTCTCAAAATTTCCCAACAACCCCCAATATATCAAAATGCTAAAATTTAAAGACAAAGCTCATTAGGAGGAGTAGGATATCCCTACCTCAAAGTTTGAGCTCAAACGGAGAAGAAGACCAAAACCAAAGTGCTCCAAACTCCAAACTTTTCGGATCAAAACGAAGCCCTCGACGATCAACACACTTTTTACAAAGGCCGAAGGATAGGATAACACTCTAACTAGATCAATCCCTAGAGAGAAGGTATTTTCTAGAGAGAGGAGCTCTCAAAATCGTTTTTTTTAGAAAGTAAGAGAGAGAGTGTGAGTGTAAAAAGTGATTCAAAAATGCCCAGCTGCCAACTGATATACGACAGGTCCGCTCGAGCGGAGAACAGGACGCTCGAGCGTCAAGAACAAAAACTGGATCCGCTCGAGCGCAAGAAGGCCCGCTCGAGCGCCAAGACACAAGAATAAAGTACATCCGCTCGAGCGCGAAAACCAATCCACTCGAGTGTAGATTTCCCCTTCCCAGAACTTTCACATACAAGGCACTACCCGCTCGAGCGTCAACATACTCGCTCAAGCACGACCCGCTCGAGCGTAAAGAAACCCGCTCGAGCGTGAAAAACACACTTTCAGAAGTTTTGCAGAGGCACGAACTACTGGAAGTATGGAATCTCCACTCGAGCGCACAAGGACCCGCTCGTGCGGACCACTCAAAAACTGGGCAACAAGAATTTGAACTAAGGCTCAACCCACTTGTTCAAAACACGCTCAACACATCCTAAAACTCAAACACAAAGCACGAAAGGATGTAAACAAGATATAAACAACTGCTAACATCCACGGAACCAAATCGGGATCACTGTACAACAAGAGGCAAGACCTGGGATCGTTATAACAAAGTGGTGATCAGAAGCAAGGAAAAGGGGATGTGGCCACTGCTGGTGGTGGTTAGGTTTAAGTTTGAAAGAGTTAGACAAGATGGAAGATATTTTTGTATTATTTACAAATTAGGTTCAACTTCTGTCAAGAACTCGAGAGGCCCATGGGCTCACTACCAGTTCCATTTTTATGATCTAAAACGATCATTTTATAGGGCCATTGGTGTATATCATCCATGTAAAAACTAGATTGATTCAAAAATTATAATATTTTTATTTTATTGTATTTGTCTAAAAATAGACTACAAGTATATTTTGAAAATAGACTATCTATTTTTTTGGAGACACAATAAAAATGTTGCAATTATTGAGTTAACCGAATTGTTTTTCATAAATGATAAACATGGATGACTTTATAAAATGAACGGTTTGAATTATCGAAATGTGACTTGTGGTGATCGTTATGAACTCCTCAACTTCTCTTAAATTCAAATTTAATTTTGAGAGAACTCAACCTATAAAAATTAATGGTATGGATTGAGAAAAAAATCAAAAATTTCAAATTATGTATGGTATAAACTGAGAAGTGGTGCGTACTAATATAAATATGGGTGTACAAATAGAATTTTTGACAAGGGGCATTTATAATTTTCTACACCATATAGAGTAATTTGTATTTAAGGCACAAATATGTATTTTAGGGGGTTCTGATTTATTTTTTTTAGATAGACTAGGGGGTTTTGGTTTAGAAGTGTAAAATTATTTTTTATTTTTATTTTTCCTTGATTTATATAGTTTGGCTAAATTAAGGTATATAATATTAAGATCAACGGTAAATTATACCAATAGTTCTTATATTTTGCCGCTTATGTTATTTTGGTCCTTACACTTTTAATTTGGTCAATTTTGACCCTTAATTTTAGATTTTGTGTTAATTTGGTCCAAGTGATAAATTTGTTAGGTTTTTTGACAGAAAATGATCACTGAGTTGGTTGAAGTTAAGTCAATGAATTGATCAAATTTACAATTTTGCCCTTACAAGCAATACACATGCTGCTTATGTGTGCATTTGTCATAAAAATGCTAACAATTGAAATCAATTGGACCAATTTGAGACAAAGTCAAAAATTCAATGTCAAAATTGAGCAAATTGAAATTACAAAGACCAAAATGATAAAAAAGGTTAAAGCATACGGACTAGCGGTATAATTTTCCCTAAGATCAAAGTCTCATAAGTTTGGCCCGTTTGCACGAGGTGTCGAGAGGATGAAAATAAGAATATGAAATGTGCTTGTACAAAAATTCTACTCTCATTACCTTTTGATTTAGTGGATTGTAGTATAGGATTGAGATTATTAATTTATGCAACTCATATTTCCTTATTTAGTTACAATTTTTGTTATTCAGATTAAGTTTCAATGACCATTCTATCTAATAAAATTAATGAATTTTTTAATCCTACCACTAACCATGCAAAACAAATATATAATTGAGATCATACATTTCCATATCAATTGCAAAACAAACATGACATGAGCAAATAATTTATCTCATTAATCTTATTGGATAACTTATCTTGTATTAATTTCAAGAATTATTAATTAAACAAAGTTACAAAGTCTTATAGTAGATTAAGAATTCTATCTGTTATTAATAATCTCTTTACAGCAACCTATATGGTCATAACACTAGCAATAGTTGAATATAAACCGTGTTGATCAAAATCAAACCATTATTAGAGAAGAAAAGTGATCAAAGAATAGAAAATGATGAGGACACTATCCTACATCACCTGGGAGGGACTCTCACTTCCACCTTATAAGCGTACTGGTCCTCTCTACCTTGTATAAAGCTGTCAAAACCGTGAGAAGGACTAGCTCCCTTAACCCCAAAGTAGACAGTATCTGCATGAGTTCTAGCCACTGAGTTATTCCAGCAACCCCTATACGAGGCCTTCAAAACTGTGAGGAGGGGACTAGCTCGCTCAACCCCAAAGTGGACAGTATCTACACGGGTTCTAGTTACTGAACTATTCTAGCAACCCCTGCACGAGGCCTTTTCTCCTGAGGAGGAACAAAATCGTGAGGCTCCGGCTAAAGCGGACAATATCTGTAGGGGCGTGAAGGGCCAGGCACAAGAATTTGGCACTAGAAGAAGGGCGGTCCGGCAAACTCTTTTGTTGTTCATGGCCTAGTTCGCTGAGGGGCTATGATGAGGACACTGTTCCACATTGCCTGTGAGGGACTCTTACTTTCACCTTATAAGTGTACTGGTCCCCTTCACCTTATACGAGGCCTTCAAAATCGTGAGGGGGGACTAGCTTCCTCAACCCCAAAGCGGATAGTATCTACACGGGTTCCAACCACTGAGCTATTCCAACAACCTCTGTACGAGGCCTTTAAAACCGTGAGAGGGGGGGGACCAGCTCCCTCAACCCCAAAATGGACAGTATCTGCACGGGTTCTAGCCACTAAGCTATTCCAGCAACCCTTGTACGAGGCCTCTTCTCTAAAAAAGGAACAAAATCGTGAGGCTCCAGCCAAAGCAGACAATATCTGTAGCGGCATGAGAGGCTAGACACGCAAATTTGGACTAGTACGCTTATAAGGTGGAAGTAAGAGTCCCTCCCAAGCGATGTGGGACAGTGTCCTCATCATAGTCCCTTAGCAGACTGGGCCACAAACAGCGGGAGAGTTTGCTCGACCGCCCTTATTCTAGTGCCAAATTCACGTGCCTAGCCTCTCACGCCCCCACAGATATTGTCTGCTTTGGCCGGAACCTCACGATTTTGTTTCTTCTTAGGAGAAAAGGCCTAGTACAAAGTAGATAGGACTAGTACGTTTATAAGGTGGAAGTGAGAGTCCTTTCCAAGCAATGTGGAACAGTGTCCTCATCAGAAACTATGTTTGATTTTGTAGGACATAAGTTTCATCCCACTAGTGAAGAGTTAGTGTTCTATTATCTCTACAAAAAGGCCATGGAAAAACCAATGCCATATAAACATCTCATCTCAGTGTGACCTCTACGGAGACGACGAGTGTAGACACCCCATTTTTTACCGCCCTCAAGACTTGGACGACACCGCTTGGACACTCGGTGATCTTCCATGTTTGTGTTTGTCTTGAGTTCCCGGAGGTCTCAGCGTGCCTTGCCTCAGGATCTCTCGACTCGACTGTTTCGTATCTAGTTTTGCACCAAACACCTGTGTTTTGCCTTGAATGGGCAGGGAAGGGCTTGTGAGCCATCCCCACACTCCACCGGCTATGGCTTGAGGCCACCGGCTGTGTTTTGTTGCCACTGGCCAAATGTTTGGCCGGCTGGCACTCTAGATGACCGGCCAGCTATCTTTTTTTGATCAATTGCATTTTTGGCCAGCCGACTACTGTGTATTTGCTTTTACAGATATTTTGGTGCAGCTGGCATGCACTTGGCTCCTCTCCATACACGTGCATGGAGGGATCTCCCTCTTTAAAAGCTTGTCTTGTAAGCTTACAAGACTAAAAGCTCTATAAAGAGGAGGCTTCTTCTCTTGGCATAGAAGTTAGACAAGGTTAGACATTTTAGACAGCCATTTTTAGGGTTTGAGTTCTGGGGTTAAGGTTTGGTTCATATCCTATCTCTATATCTCTCTCTAGTGTGTGATTTGTCTCATTTTTGCTCACAAACACCCACCATCACACCATCTCTTGGAGCTGAGGCCCTTGAGGGTTGTTTTGGAGTTTTGGAGCTGGTTTCAACTTAAAGAAGCATCTGGAGCTCCATTGTTGAAGAGGGTCTTCAAGGGTAAGAAGCTTGTCCCTTTATTCCCCATTTTTGCAAAGCTTTTCTACTTATCTTGCAATTGTTTTTTGGCTTTACATATAACACATAAAAGTTCTATTTTTAGGGCCTCTAAATAGTTTGTTAAGAGTGTTTTGTGGTTTGAGGTTGTTTGACCCCTTTTAAGCCTTGTTTGGCCCTTGTTTTGTGCTATTTTGTGTGAGCTCCGGGACCACAGTGTTTGGGCCTCCTCACCACTGAAATCTTGAGGGATTTCAGAGGTGAGGATGGTGTCTTGAGGTCCCAAGAAGGAGAGGGCCACCCCCTCTCCTTGTTGTTCTTGAAAATGACCATTTTTTGCCTCTTGAGGGAGCATCTAGTTTAAGTGTGTGTTGGCCATGCCTTAACTGATTTTTAGGCTTATAATGTGATAATATAGCATTGTTGTATGTTGGTTTAGGTACACCATGCTTGTTTAGCATACATGCCTTGTAATGCCATGTTTAGGCCTTAATATGCCTTAGGATTGTAAGCCCTTGTTATAGCATGTTTTAAGCCTAGCTTTGTGAAGCTTTAGCGCATGTTTTTGTATGCTTTAGCTCTGTTTTAAATTGTTTGAGTCATACTTGCCATGCATTGCATAGCCCCTTTGCATTATTAGCTCGTAGGCTTTAAATATGTGAAGTGTTGAGCATGCGTTGCTCAATTTATTTCGGTGGTTTGGAACCACTTAACTTGCAATTTCAGTCCTTATATTATGCTTACATGCTTGCCTTTCAATGCTTCTTTGATGCTTTAGAAGTTTGTGTTGTATGCTCCATGTTAAGCATTTGTGAATGCCTCCATACTTAGACCATTTAGATGCTATCTAGGTGTGCCTTTGTCCCTGTTTTGGCATGATTTGGGACCTGCTTTTAATCCAACTTGGTCATTTGCTTCATGTGTCACATGATCTTGGTTTAAGCCCCTTGGCTTGTCTTGGGTTCTTGGCTTTGCTTGTCACATGCTATGCTTGTCTTGTTTGCTTGGTTTGGCACCTCTTATAACATGACTTCAGAGCTTTTCCATGCATGCTATACACCCATGTTTGCATTCTCTTAAGTGTACTTGAGAGTCCCTCTTTGTGCTTAAGTGGTGGCCCATGAACATGTGCATGTGTGTGTGTGTTAGTCCTTCACTTTGAGTACTTTGGCCACTGCTCTTGGTTTGCTTGAGAGTTGCCTAATTAGGTTAAGTCCATCCCTTTTGTTTATTGCATGCACCGCTTGTATGTCAGAGCATATTGATGAGTTGTCGCATGATTGAAATCGCATGATTGAATGATGTTACATCTTGGCTTGCATGCTTGAATACCTATATTAGCCTTGCACACTTGTTGGTTGCATTGTTTTATGCCTTGCATGTCTTGCATGCTCATTTGCATTGCCATGTTGCATGCCTAGTTAACATGCTTAGGTTGCATTGCATTAGCATGCATACTTGACCTCTTGAAATGAGTATGATAGAGGTTGAACCCCTTTGCTTGTTTATTTGGTTTGCATTCATTTGAAATTGAAATTGCATGCTTGATTCTTCGGGCCATCATGCATGGAAATGCGTGATTGGTGGTCCGAGAATCGAGGCCCATGTCCCTTTGAGTCATAAACATGATAAGGGGTATGATTGGTGCATACATTGCTTGAAATGCATTGCCATGCCAAATATTACCCTCGTCATTGCCAAACCAGATTCTGCAGAATTTTTGTCCTGGCTAAATACAAGGCTTACGGCTATCTTTTTTGGCCGGTGGATTAAATCTGTGGCCGGTGACCATTCTCTATGGCCGGTTGTGTTTTCCTACAGCCGGTGGTGTTCCCTAGCATCCCGAGAGCAAAACCTGAGACTTTGGCAGTCCTCAGAAGAGTAGAGCAGGGAAAACAGAGGCATCTTGAGCATGGCAAGGATTTCGTGCTTAATCGAGCACGCATGCATTGAGCCCTCTCCCCGAGGCTGCTATTTACTGATTTCTTAGATTAATTAATTTTCTTAATTAATTTAATTGTCTGTAATATTTAATTAGCTTGTTAGTTAGTTAAATTGTATTATTCTTTTGGTCCCTCCGAGCGAGGGTAAATTTGTAATAAGTGTGGGTGAGTGTGTGCATGTCTTCCAAACCCCACGTCTTTCTTCCCTTTTATTTACCTGCTTATGATAGTAGACTAGGGCATATTTAAATTAGCACACCTTATGCTATACATGCGTGCATCCATGCATTTGTCTTATATGCATCAGGCTCGGCGCATCATACTAACTGCATTTGTATTTCAATTCCGAAGTTGAATATATGTTAATTACAACATTTCATATGCCATCTCTAGGATAGCCGAGCCTACCGTAGTTGCATCTTGCATGCGTTGCATTAGCCATCTTAACATAAACTAGGATCACGCATGTTTTCTAACTAGTTTACTGTTTTGACACGGAGTACATTGTAAGTATTTTATGCTTTAGCATACCACATGCGTGTGAGTGTTAATATAATAGCATGATTACCATGAAGCTAGATGCTTATGTGATAAATTACCTGAATGCCTATGGGTGAAGGTTGGATTACTTGAGTTGGGATAATTTATTGAAATCCGTGTTTTAGCCTACTAGCGGGTAGCAAATTCCAAAACATTTTTAAAACAAAACGGATATGCAATGCTTGTTTCCAAATTAGGCGACCTAGTCTATACTTGTTTGCTGTGCGCATAAGATAGTAATTCTAGGCTAATAATCGGAATAAGAAACATAAACGTTTTCAAAATCGCATATCATGGTTAGTAGAGGCCGATCTTCGGATCGGGCGAGAGGGGGGGCTCATAGCTGACCTTCCCCAATCGTATCTAAGTTCGCGAGCCGAGGCAACTTTGGTGATGACGGACACGTGGCCTTTGGCACCGAGTTAGGGTTTCCTAAATTTTCCCATTAAAAAAATATTTAGGTGGCGACTCTGTATCTGGCAAAGCAGTCCATGTTTGGCACTTCTTTCAAAAATCTGTTTTCTCAAAACAATTTGCCGGATTTGGACTCTTTGGTTCAGATTTAGAACCACAACAAAAACGGGAGTCCTAACTGTAGCACCGAGGTCCCTCGCGGGCTTGTTATAGTTTCTGGCGACTCTGCTGGGGAGTTTAGAGAGCTTGACTCGAACTCGTGATATCCTGTTTTGATTACACTTATGTGTTTCTTCGCATTGCATGTGCATTGGTGTGCCTAGGACACCGTGTTTGCCATCTGCCATTCCTGAACGGTTTGCCGGAGGCTTGTCTTGTCAAGGCATGACCATAAGGCTGACCGGTTGTGGGCTCTGACAACATGGGAATACAAACCCCGATTTTACCGGGGCACCCTTTTCGACCATTCGACCTAGTGCATATTCGGAATCCATAGTGACTATTCCAAACTAGGATAGGTTGCTTACCCGATGTTAGGTTGTTTGAAAACCGCTGCGTGCGTAGTGAAACCCTAGCTCCTGACAAAAATAGGACAGGGAAACCCTACCCCAACATAGGGGTGTTTTGGCTCATTTACTTGCTATGTGCTTCTAGAATGTATCTCTACAGGAACGCGCATATCAGTTTGCAAATTTGAGTATCGGGCCTGAGGGCACCAGTATCAGTATCTGTGAGAATCAGTTATATCTGTGGGTATCCGATTCAGTATTTTGGGGCAGTGATTCTGGGGAACAGTGATCAGTAGTAGAGTACAGTCGTTCGGCTACACCTGCGTTTGATCCGTTTGGGCTGAAATGCTGCTTGTCTTTCTTTTCAGTTCAGAAAGTTGATCCAGGATAGCTAGTGTTTCCCCCTTGCTGAGGCAAGACTTATGATGACGCAGAATTCGGAGGAGATTGTGGTTATGACAGCTGCATTAGATCAAGGAATCACTTTGCAAAGTGAGACCAATGTTGATATGCCACATCCAGTGTCGCCTGTGTCAGACTCGTCGGGTCCCCAGTTATATCAAAGCTCATGAGCCTACTACATTCGAACTAATGGGGATGATAGGAGACCTCCAGAGGTCTGTGGCGGATCTCGTCTACGGAATGTCAGCTTCGCCACTAGCCACACCGTATGCCGGGAATTTTGTACCCCAAGAGCCCCCGCTATTGGGACGAATTGTGATCGAACTCAGCCAACCGGAGATGGCCTCCAGCTATGGCAATGACGTATCAACATCAACCCAAACCCTCGATCAGGCTGAGGCCAGAGGTAAGGACAAAATGAAGGTAGACGTCGATCCCATCGAACAACTGCTGTGGGCAGTCGAGACTTTGAAAGCCGGGGGGATGAACAAGCAACAGATATCTGCAGTTGTGACAAAAACTGTGGAGGATACTTTTCCCATTCCACCTGAGGGTAGTTCAAGTCAGTCAGAAAGCCGGGATAGACCCCGTCATGCCAGAACAGTTCCTTCCACTCCCAACCTTGCACCCGGGAAAGATCAGAAAGCCAAGGTGGCGCCTGCCGACCCTTTCGCTAATGCGTCTAGCAAGAGTGATCAGGCCTTGAAGTACCTACCCCGAGGGCGCAGGGTCTTCCATGCTCTCTACATGCCGTTGTCCAAGGCACTTCAAATCCTTGCCGAGAGAGGGCATCTTAAACCCTTGGAGCCTCGGCCTCTCCCGAAGAATCTCCCTGCTACACATGATGTTGCTTTGTACTGCGCGTACCACCAGCAAACTGGTTATGCTACCGATAATTGCTTCCGCCTTCGTCATGAGGTACAGGATTTGATTGACAACGAGGTTATCCTCCCACCCACCTCAGCCAAGTCCGTTACTACCCAATTATTGGATTTTGAGGACACTGATGCTGCGAGTATGTAACCAAAGAGTAAACCACCTGCGGGCGGCGCTTGGTATATTTTGGATGTGGCGTTTGGCATGCGTTTTCGAGCATCTGTGAATGATAGTCTTGTAAATTCTGGCTTGGGTATCGAGTCGGTCTTTTGTTTTGTTTTGAGTTTGTCTCATTGTCTTGAGTCAGTCCTTTTAGCTCGAGGGTCTGTCTTGTTGTAGCGAGTCGGTCCCCTTTGTATAGGATGTCGGGTGATTCCGGGGTTGTTGCCTCGAACACCGTTTTATAATTACCCCTTTTGTTTTCCTTTTGAGTCTGTCTCTGCTGAGGAGCCAGTTGCAGTTGGAAGTTTTGAATGAAACGGCTGTGGCTATCATGTTCCCTTAGTTATTGTTTGTCTTGAGCTAGTTATGCTAGAGGATTTGAATGGGCTGACAGTACATCTCGCCTGCTCTCCTGCGTGCCAAACTCATTGCATTAGCCTAAATTTTTCAAAAAAAAAACCCTTTTTGAACACTGCGGTGATAAAAATGAAGAGGAAGGAATTCCTCGGGTTTTGCGAAACTTTGATCATTTTTGAGAGAAAGAGAGGTGTGCTAAGCCTTTAATGAATGAAATCATGCCTGTCAGTGTGAGTACTGAGAAGGACCCCAGCTTGACCCAGACTGGTTCCACACTATCTTCAGCACAAGCAATTTGTCGCTTTCTTAAAAAACTTTCAAAAACAAACTGTTTTGCGTGGTCCTGCGAAGACTTATGTAGAATTGCTCTTAAGATTGTGCAGCCTAGGATCGCTTTCAGCCTCAAGATTCCACTAGCATATTTTCGAACCTTGAACCCATTCAAAACGTTCAACGGTTAACCATCATGTGAGGCCTGTATGGCCAACTTTGAAGCAGCCCTCGAACAAGAGGTGTCAAAGTCAGATCAAGAGCTCAGATGTCGTCAACAGAAGCTTGCGAGGCGAGAACAGAAGTCCCCCTCAAACCAGGGGCAAGAAATGTCAGATGTGCTCAAAAAAATTGAAGATGGATTCTTCTGCAAATCAATACAACAATCACTCTCCTGGATACAGAGGGCTTCAATCTCACAACCATTTGGCATGGGCTTGTTACACTTTTACCCTTAAGAGGCTCGCTGGGCCGAAAACCCGAAAGGGCAACCCAGGCAAAAGTTAGAGCAAAAAGAAAAAGAAGAAAAAACAAAGCAAAAAAGAAAAACAAAAAAGAACAACAAAAAGAAAAGGAAAAAGAACAAAAGCAAAAAGAAAGAAAAACAGAAAAACAAAGCTTGCAAGGTCGAAAACCCGCATCGGGCGCCTTGGCAAAAGTTAGAGCCTAAAAAGTGAAGGTTAAAATACCCGAGTGTACCTTAACCGGAACTACGTAAGGCTTGATTCCCATGTTTGGGATACGTAGGCAACTTCATCCCAAGTCCAAATTTCAACGCTTTCATAGTGCCTTAGTCCATGTAATGGGTTTGATCACCTTTGCCTCTTCGGTTGTGACAACCGGAACTACGTAGTCAACTTCCTCCTGAAGTCCAGCCACCGACGCTTTCACAGTGATTGTCTCCATATATTGGTTCAGACCGTCTTCGTCTTCTCCGTGTCTGAGATTTCGATCATCATTTGTGAAGATTGTTTTCAGCATGCTGCGGCATCATCCAAACAAGGGGTAACTTTCCGTTGCCATCCGTTGCCATGCGTTGTCATAAGTTGCCCTGAGTTCTTTGTCAAACCAGGCAACTTTCACGCCGCCTTCAAGCAAGGGGCAATTTTCCATTGCCTCCAATCCGAGGTCGTGCATCTCGAGGGTAGGTTTCATACTCGTTTAAAATTGGCTGTTTGCGAAAATAGTTTTTGAAAATTTTTACTGAGGTTGGCTATTTTCTCGAAAAACTATTTCATTTTCCAAAACCGGACCATTTTCTTGGACCCAAAAAAGGAAAATTTTCAGTGCTCACAGCCTGACTTGCATGATTTTCAAATCAAAAATTGAACAAGTATGTTAATCCGACTCTCATTTTGGTCAAAACTGTTTTAGGAAGAAAACAAAAAAAAAAAAAGGTCAAAGTGATGAACTAGGGGCACAGTCGAGTCAGGTGTTCTGTCTTCCCCCCGCCGTCAACATACTTGCCAGAAAGGCACCCTATTCACCGGAAGAAGCTTTCCCTATCCGGAACCTCGACTAAATGTCGCCGGAAGATATAGTCGTGAGCTAATAGCCTTGGACGTGAACCTACGACTTCCTATTCATCCATCAATCACCCAGGGGAGGGATGAAAAAATGAGAGAATAAAGAATAGAGAGGTATAAGTCGAGAGAAAAGCGAGAAAAGGGTTTTGAAAAAAAAAACCGAGCCTGAGGGTCGAGTGATGTGAGAATCACAAATTAGAAAGGGTGGGAATGATACCCAGAGGAACTGGCTCCTCGAGATCTGCGGCCTTTTGTTTGTAAACACGTCCGTGTGTCGTGTCTTTTGTTTTGTTTATCTTAACTTTCGTTTTGAGTCTTTTCTGAGCGTGTCTCGTTGTGTTTAGGTCACGCACCTTTTTTTTGAGTCTTTTTCGCTGTGTTCAGTTGTAGGCTCGATACCTCAGTTGAAAACCCTTTTTCAATTTCTAAAATCGTTTATGCTCAGAGTCTTTGTGCCATTCTCTACATTTACGCTACAAAAAGAAGAAAAGGAAAATTTGGGACATCCGAGTGTGTTTCAACTTCAACCGCTTTCAACTTTTGTAGTCCGTCTTGTTAGATTGGGCTTGTTTGTGGTTTTGTGGTGCGTAATGAATCGAGTCTTGTGTTATGGGTCAGATCTTGACTGATCCCCAACGGAGTATGAGCTGTGTGTTCAGGTTAAACTGTGGTTTGCTTGGGTTGTTTGCTATTGGCTGGTTGGTTATCTGATTATTACAGTACAAGTGCTAAATTTTCAGACAATAGATCAATTTCATTTACATTGAGGTGTAATATGATATAGCGTGATGTAATGCGATGCAATGCATGAGATATACAAACGTAACACTTTTTAGATAAAAAAGTTTGTTTCATTTCATTATTATTATTATTATTATTATTATTATTATTATTTTCAAGTACATAGTTTTGGAAACAAAAATCTGCCTGCGGCAGTACAAGATACTCTAATCTACCAGCAAAAAAAAAAGAAGAGGGAAATACAAAAAGAGAAAAAGTAGCAAAATCTGGATCAATATCAAGAGATCTCAGGCCTGGGAGCTCGTCCTGGTCCTCTTCCTGGACGAGGGTCCAAGAGTATCATCAGGAGCATCATCATCTGAGCCCGAGTCCGAGTCGTCTCCGGTTCCCTCCTCCGATGACTCTGCCTCCGCCTCTGACTTCGCCTCCGTCTCCGACTCGTCGTCGTCTGGAACTGGCGCCCGGGAGCTATTTCCAGCATGAGTGCGCCCCGCCTTGGTGCGAGGAAATACTCTGCCCTCCTCATTTCTCCCTCGAGCAGGAACGGAAGGTCCAGCTGGAGCACCTCCTACGGTGGGAATCTGGAAGGGAGGCTGAAAAACGTAAATCGCAGACGCATCAGTATGCTACGCAAAACAGTGAATCAATGTAGAATACAGTGTATGAGTACAGTGTGTGGATGCCGTGAACAGTGAATCAGTGCAAAATACAATGTATGAGTACAGTGTGTGGATGTCGTGAACATTGAATCAGTGCAGAATACAGTGTATGAGTACAGTGTGTGGATGCCGTGAACAGTGAATCAGTGCAAAATACAGTGTATGAGTACAGTGTGTGGATGTCGTGAACATTGAATCGCAAGCAAAGGTATGAGCAAGTACGTGTGGATGCCGTGAACAAAGGAATCGCGTAATAAAGTGTATGAGTACAATGTGGATGCCGTGAACAGTGAATCGCTGCGTATCACAGTATGAGTAATAAAGTGTGTGGATGCCGTAAGCAGTCAATCAGTGCAGAATACAGTGTATGAATACGGTGTATCAGATGCCAGTAAGGGCCGTATGTCAAGTGTTGTATTATGTATCAAATTATGTCAAGCAGTTTATGTATGGTTTGAGACTGTGGTTAGAAGAACATACCGGAATACTGTAGAGGGCCAGAAGGTCGAAAGTTCGCTGCAACATCCCCATCATGGAGGCATTCAACTCCAATGACTGCCAGGTGTACTCGGAGGAAACCTGTAGAAATATCCGATGCATTAATATTCTGCGGAATATCAAATAAACTGAAAATGAAATGACAATGCAAGATGCAAAATCGTAATACATCTGGGAGGCAAGTCGTGGAACCCGATTTCATTTGGAGAAGGAGCAAAGGGGATCTGGTAGGTCGCCTCGCCCTGCCCTCTGTATGTCATCGAGGTGGGCAGTGCAGGCTAACCAGCCCCCCGCCCTCTTTGAGCTCCACCCCTGCCGCAGACTCGAGCTCTCCTCGATGCTCCTGCTCCAGCTCTCGCCCCTGCCCTAGCCGCTGGCGCCGCAGGCCTCGCTCCCTCAACCCGATGGCCACCGCTCAGAGGCTGCATGATGTATGTCTCCATATACTCTCTGTAGTCGCCGATGCCTCTGAAGCGAATCGCGTCCCAGCCGATCGTATACTCGGGCGTAGGAAACGCTCGCCCAAGTACCAAGCACGACAGACCGGACCCTCTAGCAAAATCCAGAAACGCGAAGTCTCTCGGCAAGACCGTCGATCCGATCACGGCGGCAAGGGAGCCCAAATCGCGGTGATCTGATAATGAAATACAGATTGTTATCTACTATTGTTGAAAACATACAGTGAAAAGCGAAGCTTAAATGAACTGCAAGTAAAACATACCTCCGCAGGAGTGATGGTGTTGAAGTAGCGGCGGAAAAAGATGAATGTCTCCCATGGCCTCCGCACGTATCTCCCGTCGAAACGGCGTGAGAAGGGGACGACGAGAGGGGTCTCCACGTTTGGCACTGGGGCAAGCCTGGGAAAGTAGGCATACACCCACAACTGCAGAGTAAATACCAATATGCTCATCAGATAAGCGGTCTGCAGGTAAATAAGCGAATAACAGAGGTGTATCGTACGATTGTATTGTGTGCGATTATGCGATGTGAAGCGATGTCTGATCGGTGTAAAGCGAGTATGTGTGTGCCGTGTATGCGATATACATCGATATAAAGCACCTGCAGTGTGTGCGATGTCTGAGTACAATCTGAGTACGAGAAAATAGAAAAGCGAAATGTAAAGCGTAAAAGGAAATTCTCCTAAGCACGCCAAGAGCCTCGAGCAATCGTCACGCCACGTGAAGCTGAGCTCATATACCCATAGAGTGTGGCCAGAGTGGCGCCACCCCAGTCGTAGTCTAAGATCCGGGTGACGTCCACAAGAGCGCTGAGCAAGCAGAAGGGCATGGTATTCGCCCGGTCGGCGAAAATAGTCATCCCCAGCAGAAAAATCAGAAAGCCGCGGGCGTACTGCTCCACAACCTCCTGAGTCATCGGAGCCTCCTCCACCAACGCGGCCGACTCGAATCGCACCTCAAACCAGAATAACGAACGGCTCGACGGGCGAGAGGCGGCACCTCGCCAAGCAGATAGACCTGAGCAGCGGTCCACTCGTCCATATCAGTGTCGAAGGGGATCGGATCACCCCTTACCCCGATGCCTGTGAGCATCGAGAAATCATAGGGAGTCATCGTCATGTCTCCCGTCATAGATAGATGGAACGAGTTGGTGGTGTCCCACCACCTCTCCGCTAGAGCAGCAAGGAGAGGCCTGCTCGTGGTAAGCCGGGATAGTCCTGCAGAATGCACCAAAGCCGGCCTGGTCGACGATGTGGCGAACCGCCTTGGGTAGCTCTGTGTACCAATCTCGAGTGGCAATGTTCCCATACCCGCGGACGGTATGGGAATCTCCCTGTTTTCAAGTAGACAGTTGCGAAGCAATGCTAAATATACCAGTTTTGTAAAGCATGCAGAATTGAGATAAATACAGCATGTGTGCGTGTTTTCAGATTCAAACAGATACCGGGTGCCGATGTGCTTACAGGGAACTACAACGTGCGATGCGTCAGCATGTTTGAGTGGTTCAAGGCTAGTGCAATGTGTGTGCATGTGTCAGTCTCAAACAGATATTAGTTGCAAGTGCGTTTGCGATCAACTACAGCATACAGTGTGCATCAGTGTATCTGAGCTAAAGCAGTTAAAGGACAGAATCAACCATGGCAGCTTTGTATTCTACATTGCAGAAAGTAAAGCAGAGGAAAGAATGTTACCTCGGAAGCGCCGAAGGACAGATGAGAGGTAGGCTCACGTAGTAGTAGTTCAGGAGGCATTGCCCTATCGAAGCTTCGAAACTGGCGAAGTCCATCGGGAGGCAAGACGTGGATCATCGGCCGGTAGGTCGTCGGGTCGAATGGGCAGACGCTCAAAAGGAGGAGCTCGGCCCCGGGATCCATCTCATGATCCGGGGGAGTCCCGCCCCGTGAAATATCGTCGGCCATGTCGAAATGATGAGAAAATAGCCAGAAGAGGGAAAACCGGGTGAAAATGTGGAAAGTCAACCGAAAGTCAACCCCGGGAGGGTGGAAAATGGCCGGAAAAGTCGGAAAGTGGAAGAGACACGAAGATCGAGAGAAACTCGAGGGGAACAAACCCCAAAAGGCGAAAATAGCAAAAGGGACACCGAAATGGAGAAATATTCGGTTCAAAGTGTTCGAAACGCGAAGGTATACGTGAATCGAACGACGAAACGGGCATGAAACGCAAGGAAACGGAGAAATGAAGAGAGGAAAATGCTCTAGAGAGAGAGAGAGAAGTGAATTTCGGCTAAAGGGAAGTAAGGAAATAGGGTTTGAAACCCTATTTTAAAAGACCCAAGACAAAAAGTCAAAATTGCCCCGATTCAGGCACTTTTGGCCAATCGGATACATTTTTGGCCGGCTGGCCAAATGTTTGGCCGGTGAAGTTTTTTGTGTGCCGGTGGATAGCCGGTGGCCTCCCCATGTGGCCGGTGAGCCTCCTACAACCTTGTTTGGGTTAGATCTGTAGTTTGGGGCCTTCATTGCTCAAGATAGTACAAGAACAGTGCATTTCCGAAGCTAAACCGACCTCTGTTTGGGCTTCGGACTGTGTCTTCTGTGCGTGGCACTCGAATTCGTGCAAGGTGTATCCTTTCCGTATCCTTCTGTCTCTTACAAGATTCAAAAGTTGCCCCATGTGCATTTTACATGCATTCAACCGCGTTGTCTAGCGCACCGCGTTATTTTGCGCATTATGCCGTCCTGTACACATGTAACCCAGTCTAGGAGACCTTAAATCCTTGGAAGGTGCAAGACCTTCTGTGCATTGATGTGCACAATTCGTTTGCATTGTCATGCATCTCTAAAGTCGCGCGTTGTCGCGCATTTAAAATTCATGCATTTTCATGCATCTCAAGCCGCGCGTTGCCGAGCATTAGAAAATCCATGCATTGTCTTGCATTTCAAAACGACTTGCATTGTTGCGCATTCCAAGCAACATGCATTTCATGCATCATTTGCATTTAAAAAAAAACAAAATCATGCATCATTTGCATTTTCAAAAAAAAAAAAAAAAACAGGCATATGTAGTGCATTCATTGTAAATAGAGCATTATCATGCATACATGGTAAATATTGCATTGTCATGCATCGTAGAAAGTAAACATGCATTGTCATGCATTTCCACTATAAATATTACATTTACATTGCATTGCATATTTGTAGATATTGCATTGTAGATTGCATGCATTCTTTGCATCACTTCCATCTATGGCTTACGCCTTTCCATGTTGAGCTTGGTCTGGTATGTGCCTATACTTTTCACGTCAAAACATAGTTCAGTAGACCGTTCTATGTTAGCCGTGGCTTGTATGTGTACATGCCTTTCCTAGGCAAGATTTGGTTTGGCCCGCGTGCCATATCCATTGAATTACATATTTGTAGCTATTGCATTGTAGATTGCATGCATTCCTTGCATCACTTCCATCTATGGCTTGCGCCTTTCCATGTTGAGTTTGGTCTGGTATGTGCCTATACTTTTCACGTCAAAACATAGTTCAGTAGACCGTTCTATGTTAGCCGCGGCTTGTATGTGTACATGCCTTTCCTAGGCAAGATTTGGTTTGGCCCGTGTGCCATATCCATTGCATTGCATATTTGTAGATATTGCATTGTAGATTGCATTGCATTCCTTGCATCACTTCCATCTATGGCTTGCGCCTTTCTATGTTGAGCTTGGTCTGGTATGTGTCCATACTTCTTGTGTCAAAACATAGTTCAGCAGACCGTTCTATGTTAGCCGCGGCTTGTATGTGTACATGCCTTTCCTAGGCAAGATTTGGTTTGGCTACATGCCATATCCATTATATATATTTCATTATAGTGTAATTTTGCATCCAGCATTAGGATCATTGTTCTTTCTTCAGCGGGTCGTTTCCCCACTTATGTCATCCCCCCAATACTCGTTCTTATGTCCGTCTACATTACTCATAGTTCAGTAGACCGTTCTATGGTAGACGAACTTGTTATCTCCATCAATCTATTTGACATATGTGTGGTTTTGAACCGCTCATGATTGGATCATGATTCAATTGCTTTGCATATAGTTTGCATTGTTTCAATTGCATTGCATATCATTCGCATTATTTATACATGGTTTTGTATATATTACACATCATTTTGCATTTATATTTTCTTTTTTTGCATTGTTGTGCATACTGCTAACCATATCATACCTGTTAAGTTGTTTTCTTTGCAGGCACGATATTGTATGTACGGTTCATTTGCGGCTGGTGGAACCAGATGAACCGGACAGGTGTTGTATCCTCCGTGTGAGACGTATCGAGAATTGCATAATTCTCTTACATCCTTTCTGCATTGTAGTGTAGTTTGGTGTATGCTAGCTTAAAACTGTTGCATGTGTGCTTCGTTACAGCTTTCTTTGCATGATCATAAGTTATGTTCGGCTCGGTGCATTGTCTTGCATTTTGCCCCTGCCCTCGGGCGCATATCTTTATTGTCTTACATGTTTTGTCTAAGTCTTCAGCCTTGTCAAAAATGGGTCGTCTCTGGGCTTTGACATTCACTTCCGTCATTCTTATGACTTTCGAGTTCTGTCAAAGAGGGGCAACTGTAGACACCCCATTTTTGACCGCTCTCAAGACTTGGACGTCACCGCTTGGACACTCGGTGATCTTCCATGTTTGTGTTCGTCTTGAGTTCCCGGAGGTCTCGGCTACGCGCCTTGCCTCAGGATCTCTCGACTCGACTGTTTCGTGTCTGGTTTTGCACCAAACACTTGTGTTTTGCCTTGAAGGGGCAGGGAAGGGCTTGTGAGCCATCCCCACACTTCACCGACCATGGCTTGAGGCCACCGGCTGTGTTTTGTTGCCACCGGCCAAATGTTTGGCTGGCCGGCACTCTAGATGGCCGGCCGGCTATCTTTTTTTGGTCAATTACATTTTTGGCCGGCCGACTACTGTGCATCTGCTTTTGCAGATATTTTGGTGCAGCTGGCAGATATTTTGGTGCAGCTGGCATGTACTTGTCTTGTAAGCTTACAAGACTAAAAGCTCTATAAAGAGGAGGCTTCTTCTCTTGGCATAGAAGTTAGACAAGGTTAGACATTCTAGACAGCCATTTTTAGGGTTTGAGTTCTAGGGTTAGGGTTTGGTTCATATCCTATATCTATATCTCTCTCTAGTGTGTGTTTTGTCTCATTTTTGCTCACAAACACCCACCATCACACCATCTCTTGGAGCTGAGGCCCTTGAGGGTTGTTTTGGAGTTTTGGAGCTGGTTTCAACCTAAAGAAGCTGCTGGAGCTCCATTGTTGAAGAGGGTCTTCAAGGGTAAGAAGCTTGTCCCTTTATTCCCCATTTTTGCAAAGCTTTTCTACCTATCTTGCAATTGTTTTTTGGCTTTGCATATAACACATAAAAGTTCTATTTTTAGGGCCTCTAAATAGTTTGTTAAGAGTGTTTTATGGTTTGAGGTTGTTTGACCCCTCTTAAGCCTTGTTTGGCCCTTGTTTTGTGCTATTTTGTGTGAGCTCCGGGACCACAATGTTTGGGCCTCCTCACCACTGAAATCTTGAGGGATTTCAGAGGTGAGGATGGTGTCTTGAGGTCCCAAGAAGGAGAGGGCCACCCCCTCTCCTTGTTGTTCTTGAAAATGACCATTTTTTGCCTCTTGAGGGAGCATCTAGTTTAAGTGTGTGTTGGCCATGCCTTAACTGATTTTCAGGCTTATAATGTCATAATATAGCATTGTTGTATGTTGGTTTAAGTACACCATGCTTGTGTGTTGGCCAAGAAGGAGAGGGCCACCCCCTCTCCTTATTGTTCTTAAAAATGACCATTTTTTGCCTCTTGAGGGAGCATCTAGTTTAAGTGTGTGTTGGCCATGCCTTAACTGATTTTCAGGCTTATAATGTCATAATATAGCATTGTTGTATGTTGGTTTAGGTACACCATGCTTGTTTAGCATACATGCCTTGTAATGCCATGTTTAGGCCTTAACATGCCTTAGGATTGTAAGCCCTTGTTCTAGCATGTTTTAAGCCTAGCTTTGTGAAGCTTTAGCGCATGTTTTTGTATGCTTTAGCTCTGTTTTAAATTGTTTGAGTCATACTTGCCATGCATTGCATAGCCCCTTTGCATTATTAGCTCGTAGGCTTTAAATATGTGAAGTGTTGAGCATGCGTTGCTCAATTTATTTCGGTGGTTTGGAACCACTTAACATGCAATTTTAGTCCTTATATTATGCTTACATGCTTGCCTTTCAATGCTTCTTTGATGCTTTAGAAGTTTGTGTTGTATGCTCCATGTTAAGCATTTGTGAATGCCTCCATACTTAGACCATTTAGATGCTATCTAGGTGTGCCTTTGTCCCTGTTTTGGCATGATTTGGGACTGTTTTAATCCAACTTGGTCATTTGCTTCATGTGTCACATGATCTTGGTTTAAGCCCCTTGGCTTGTCTTGGGTTCTTGGCTTTGCTTGTCACATGCTATGCTTGTCTTGTTTGCTTGGTTTGGCACCTCTTATGACATGACTTCAGAGCTTTTCCATGCATGCTATACACCCATGTTTGCATTCTCTTAAGTGTACTTGAGAGTCCTTCTTTGTGCTTAAGGGGTGGCCCATGAACATGTGCATGTGTGTGTGTGTTAGTCCTTCACTTTGAGTACTTTGGCCACTGTTTTAGGTTTGCTTGAGAGTTGCCTAATTAGTTTAAGTCCATCCCTTTTGTTTATTGCATGCACTGCTTGTATGCTGTAGCATATTGATGAGTTGTCACATGATTGAAATCGCATGATTGAATGAAGTTACATCTTGGCTTGCATGCTTGAATACCTATATTAGCCTTGCACACTTGTTGGTTGCATTGTTTTATGCCTTGCATGTCTTGCATACTCATTTGCATTGCCATGTTGCATGTCTAGTTAACATGCTTAGGTTGCATTGCATTAGCATGCATACTTGACCTCTTGAAATGAGTATGATAGAGGTTGAACCCCTTTGCTTGTTTATTTGGTTTGCATTCATTTGAAATTGAAATTGCATGCTTGATTCTTCGGGCCATCATGCATGGAAATGCGTGATTGGTGGTCCGAGAATCGAGGCCCATGTCCCTTTGAGTCATAAACATGATAAGGGGTATGATTGGTGCATACATTGCTTGAAATACGTTGCCATGCCAAATATTGCCCTCTGCTGCTGTCAAACCAGATTCTGCAGGAATTTTTGTCCGGTCGGCTAAATATAGTGCCGGCCGGCCATCTTTTTTGGCCGGTGGATTAAATCTGTGGCCGGTGACCATTCTCTATGGCCGGTGGTGTTTTCCTCTAGCCGATGGTGTTCCCTAGCATCCTGAGAGCAAAACCTGAGACTTTGGCAGTCCTCAGAAGAGCAGAGCAGGGAAAACAGAGGCATCTTAAGCATGGCAGTGGATTTCCGGGCGGAATCGAGCACGCATGCATTGAACCCTCTCCCCGAGGCTGCTATTTACTGATTTCTTAGATTAATTAATTTGCTTAATTAATTTAATTGTCTGTAATATTTAATTAGCTTATTAGTTAGTTAAATTGTATTATTCTTTCGGTCCCTCCGAGCGAGGGTAAATTTGTAATAAGTGTGGGTGAGTGTGTGCATGTCTTCCAAACCCCACATCTTTCTTTCCTTTTATTTACCTGCTTATAATAGTAGAGTAGGGCATATTTAAATTAGCACACCTTATGCTATGCATGCGTGCATCCATGCATTTGTCTTACATGCATCGGGCTCGGCGCATCATACTAACTGCATTTGTATTTCAATTCCGAAGTTGAATATATGTTAATTGTAGCATTTCATATGCCATCTCTAGGATAGCCGAGCCTACCGTAGTTGCATCTTGCATGCGTTGCATTAGCCATCTTAACATGAACTAGGATCACGCATGTTTTCTAACTAGTTTACTATTTTGGCACGGAGTACATTGTAAGTATTTTATGCTTTAGCATACCACATGCGTGTGAGTGTTAATATAATAGCATGGTTACCATGAAGCTAGATGCTTATGTGATAAACTGCCTGAATGCCTGTGGGTGAAGGTTGGATTACTTGAGTTGGGATAATTTATTGAAATCCGTGTTTTAGCCTACTAGCAGGTAGCAAATTCCAAAACATTTTTAAAACAAAACGGATATGCAATACTTGTTTCCAAATTAGGCGACCTAGTCTATACTTGTTTGCTGTGCGCATAAGATAGTAATTCTAGGCGAATAATCGGAATAAGAAACATAAACGTTTTCAAAATCGGATATCATGGTTAGTAGAGGCCGATCTTCGGATCGGGCGAGAGGGGGTGCTCATAGCTGACCTTCCCCAATCGTACCTAAGTTCCCGAGCCGAGGCAACTTTGGTGATGACGGACACGTGGCCTTTGGCACCGAGTCAGGGTTTCCTAAATTTTCCCATTAAAAAAATATTTAGGTGGCGACTCTATATCTGGCAAAGCAGTTCATGTTTGGCACTTCTTTAAAAAATCTGTTTTCTCAAAACGATTTGCCGGATTTGGACTTTTTGGTTCAGATTTAGAACCACAACAAAAACGGGAGTCCGAACTGTAGCACCGAGGTCCCTCGCGGGCTTGTTACAAAGAGCCATGAGACCTAGTTTGGGGATCGAACTGGAAAAACGACATCTTCTACTACTATTATTATACTACCTTGAAGAAGAAAAAATGCAAGAATCAGAATTTCGAAAAACATTTTGCTTACACGATGGGGAAGGGTGATACATGGAGCCGTGTTGACAAGGCCCGACCTATTCATAATGAGAAAGGTGTTCTTATTGGTGGTATGAAAAGCTTTGTTTACGAGAAGAGAGGATCAGCACATCATGGTCGTTTTGTTGGCTCATGAAAGAGTTTAGTCTTGATGGCGCTTTACTCAACCATGTCAAGAAAATCAAGCAAGAAAACGTAAGCTCTCTCTTTCTCTCTATTATTTGTGTGTGTTGGAAATAGATGTGTGTGTTGGAAATAAAAGGTTTTTTGTTTGGGTAAATAAAACTTAGGAAAAGGAATAAGGTAAAAGAGATAAGAGGTAATTAAACACTTCTTGTATTGAACTTGGTGTAGACACCCCATTTTTGACCGACCTTGAGACTCAGGCGTCATCGTTTGTGCACTCGGTGATTGTGCATGTTTGTGCTCGTTTTGAGTTTTCGGATCTTTTGGCTGAGCGTCTTGTCTCGGGACCTCTTAACTTTCTTCTCTTGGCCTGGTTTTTGGACCATGCCTTGCCGCCTTAGCCTAGAGGGAGACAGAGGCCTGTAGGCCACTTTTTTGTGGCCGTAGACTACTTTTCCCTCTCGTAGGCCACTTTTTGTACTTGTAGGCTAGTTTTCGGGGCTTCCGGCTGAGTGCCTCGCCTCGCGGACTCTTGTCTTGCTTCCTTTTTGGTTTGTTTTTGAACCAAACCTTGTTATCCTTTGTCTGGAGAGTGGAACAAGGGTGTAGACCAGTTTTTCCCCCCTGTAGACCACTTTTGGTGGTCGGCCAGCTAGAGTGGGTGGTCTGTGGACCAACTAAGATGGTCGGTAGCCTGCCACCACCTCTACTCTCTGTGCAGACCCTTTCTCTCCCTTACCGACCAGTTTTTGTCCCTGTATACCACTTTTTGTGGTCGGTCGACTAGTGGAGGTGGTCGGCCGACCACCTTAACTGGTCGGCAGCCATCCTGCATTATCTGCAAATATTTTCCTTCCCAGTTGTGCCAGCTGTTGAGTACAGAAGGCATCCTTCATACACGTGTATGGAGGGATTGCACCAAGCTTCTAGCTTGTTCAACAAGCTTGAAGCTTGGAATTCTATAAGAGGGAGGCTCTCTCTCCTTTTCTAGGGTTCACAAAATTTTTAGAGCTGAAGTTTACTCTCTCTCTCTAGATTTCTCCCTCTCTCTCTATATTTGCACTTGTTTGTGCTCAAAAGTGCCATTTCTTCACACTTTTGCACACAAACACCTAGTGAAACACCTTCACTATTGAGCTGAGGTTCTTGGAGGTTGCATTTAAGTGGTTAAAGCTTGGTTTTTGCCTCTGAAGTTGCTATTCTAAAGTTGTTCTTCAATGGTGAGTCTTTATCCTCTTTAAAGCTTTGTTGTAGTTGCTTATTTAGCCATCTTTGCATGCTTCTTTTAGCTGAACTTTCAACTGTAAAAAGTTTTATTTTCAAGTGCTTAAAGTGTTTGTTTGAGGCCTCTTTGGTGTTGGGGGTGGTCTACCCCCTTTTGTGCCTTATTTGGCCTTGTTTTGTGCCATCACTTTAGGCCTTTGAGGTCACCTTTGTGTGGCCTCTTTACCACTGAATTCCAAAGGAATTTTAGTGGTGGAAAGTATGTTTTGAGGCCCCAAATAGGTGGGGGTGGTCCCCTCCTTTTGTATCTTGTTTGCATGTGTTATTGGCTTACCAAGTTGGCATGTTTTTCTACCTCCTTGAGGCTCCATCTTAGCTTGTTTTAGGCCTTGTTTTGCCATGATATAGCTCTATCTAGGGTTGGCTTGGTTACCTCTTGCATGCTCCTTGCACTTGTAGTGCAATTCCACTCACTAGCCTAGCATGCTTACTACTTTGGCCTATGGTTCTAGCTTGTTTTGGCTCTATTTCAGTATGCTTTTTGCCATGATTTCACATGCTCTAGGTCTGATTTGGGTGGTCTTGATCGTGCATGCTTTGCTTTGTATAGCCATAGTGCAATTTTGCTCACTAGCTTGGTGTTTTGAGTCCACTAGCATGCATTGCTTGGGCTATTTGCATGATTTAGCACCATTTGTTATATGATTTCAGAGCATGTTCCACTGCCATACTCTCCCATGTTTCACACATTCAATGCTTTTGGAAGGTTATACTTTGTGCCTCAATCATGAGCCAATTGGCATGCATGCTTGCCTAAGCCTTTGGGCTACCATCTCAGCCTGTTTTTGGAGTTATTTTACCATGTTACAACTCTGATTTTTGTTGGTGAAGTCACCTCATGCTTGGCTTTGGTAGGTGTAGTGTAATCTCACTCATTGGCCTTGCATGCGTCATGTTTTATGCCTCCCAATTCTAGCATGAGTTAGCTCTATTCTCTGTATGTTTTGGCATTGTTTCAACCTGTCTTGGGACTATTTTGGGTCATTTTGGTCCTTTGGAGCTTGCTTGATATGGCTATGGTGCAAGTACCTTTGATAGCCTTAAGCTTTGTGCCTCCTAGCATGCTTTATTTGTGATATGTGCATGATTTGGCATCATTTGGAATGTAATTTCAGAGCATATTTCATTGCCACACTCTCACATTTTCCACTCCTTCAATGTGTTTGAGAATTGTGTCGTCATGCCTTGTTTGTGAGCCAATGTGTATGCATGCTTGTATAGGCTTTTGGACTCCCTTTTCAGCATGTTTAGGCCACTGTTTTGGCATGATTTAGGTCTGTCCGTGGTTGGTTTAGCCATTTAAACTTGGTATTGCATGCCTCTTGTGAGATACTCTTTACTAGCTTTGGTGTTCTTGGCCTCCAAACATGCCATGCATGCATTGTGTACATGTAGAACCTTGTGCATGCCACATTAACATTGGTAGATTCGCATGTTGTTTGCATGTTGTTGCATTGCATCTTGTTTGCATGTTGTTGCATTGCATTGTGTTTGCATGTTGTTGCATTGCATTGTGTTTGGCATGTGTGTTGTGTTGCATTGTGTTTGGATTGGATGTTAATCCAAACACGAGAAATGAGGGGCGTTTCATACTTGAAGTGATGAAACGCGCCTCATTTCTCGGTTGCCGACCCTCTTGATCAAGCATGATAGAGGTGGAGGCCCTTATGTGTTGTTTGTGCATTCATTGACATTGAATTGTGCAAACTTGGCTTCTCGGCCATCGTGCATTGCGATGCTCGGTTGGTGGCCTGAGAGTCGAGTGCCACACTTCCTTGAGCTTGAAAAATGATAGGGAGGATGGTTGTGCACACATATCTTGCAAATACACTGTTATGCCCCTTCTTGTTCTCTGTTGCAGCAAAACTGGAGCCTGGCAGATTTTCTGGTCGGCAGACCAGTAAAGGTGGTCGACCGACCACTTTTTGTGGTCTACAACAAGTTTTTCTGGTCTACAGGTGGTCTACACCACCCTTTTTCGCCTCGTGACCCACCAGAGGTCCCCATGTTGGAGCGGCATAACTGGAAGTTTGTGCAACTTTCAGAGAACAAATCAAATGCAAACAGAGGCAATTGGGGGCATGGTAATGGATTTTTGAGTGAAGCCGACCGAGCATGCCTCATTCATTATTCCGAGGCAGAGCTGTGGCAGCCTAGTTTAGCTTCTTTTTCTTACTTAGTTGGTTTTGTAACTTAATTAATTTGATTAATTAGTTAAAGTGTTGTAATAATTAGTTGTAGCTAGTTATTCAATTTGTGCTGTGTAATAATTAGTCTAATTATTAGATTAGTTAAGTAGCTTAACTTAGCGTAGCTAGCTTAACTTATTCTTTCGGACCCTCCGTCGAGAGGGCGAACTGTTGTAATAAGTGTGCGTGTGTGTGATGCATGTCTTTCGACCCCATTTTTTTCTCCCTTTTACTTATCAGCTTTTGATGGTTAGTTTTAGAGCATATTTCAATTAGCATACCTTATGCTTGCATGCGTGCATCCATTCATCTGTTTTGCATGCACTGGGCTCGGCGCATCATACAAACTGCATTGTATTTCAATACCAATTTGAATACATGTTATCTAGTTGCATTCACATGACATCTTAGAATAGCCGAACCTATCTTAGTTGCATTTTGCATGCGATGCATTAGGCATTCTTGACATAGTTAGGGTTATGCATTGATTTCTAACATAGCTTCTGTTTTGGCTCGGAGTACTAGGTAAGCTTTTACACTTTAGCATCCTTGCATGTGTGTAACTGACTGCCATAATAACATGCTTGCCATGAGGCTAACTGCTTAAGTGTTTAACTGCATGAATGCCTGTGGGGGAAGGTTTGATTGCCTGAATTGGAACAACTCGATGACTATGAGTTTTAAGCCCACTTGAAGTGGCAAAATCATGTTTTTCTAAGCCCACTTGAGAGTGGCAAATCCGCGTCTTAGCCTACTTGCGAGTAGCACTTTCAAACCACTTTCAAAAACAAACATGAGTTGTTTTGTTCCAATCCGCGTGATTGAGTCTATACTTGTATGATGTGCGTATCACATAGTAAGGTTAACTAATAAATCGGAATAAGGACACATGTGTTTTCAAAACAACATATTATGATCAGTAAAGGCCGATCCTTTGATCGGGCGAGTGGGGGTGCTCATTTCATGACCTTCCCCCTTCGTACCCAAGTTCCCGAGTCGAGGGAACTTTGGTGATGACGGACACATGGCCTTAGGCACGAGTCAAGGTTTCCTAAATTTTTCAAAACAAAATATTTAGGTGGCGACTCTGAAATCTGGCAAAACAGTCCATGTTTGGCACTTCTTGATTAAAATCAATTTTCCAAAACAATTTGCCGGATTTGGACTCTTTGGTGATTTATCAGTCTTACATTACACTGTGTGATATTAGATTCAGAACCGTGACAGGAGTCCGAACTATAGTAGCTAGAACTACAAATTCGCGCCCTCGCGCGCGGAGCGGAGTTCAGGTGGTCTACACTTGGTTTTCAACATTTTTGGCTTACAAAATGGCTATGCATCAGCCATATTTATTCTAGACTTAAAATATTTATTACAAGATATTTTCTTAAGTACATTTGTAATGACCCAAACTAAGTACCAGAGGTTTGGCGTCGCAATAAGACAATAACTAAAATCATAAAAAATTAATAGTGCAGCAGAGTAAAATAAAAAGGTACCCAAATCTTAATTTAATTATAACAAAAACATATACATTGCAGTTTCTATTCAATTACATACTAGAGTTGTACTAAGACTACAAAGTGCTTTGTGCTTACTCCTCACACTGATCCTGACACGTCACCTTAAAGTGGTTAACAACTATAAGTACATGGCAGAGTGAAAAATATTATACTAAGAGTATCAGGGTATAAAATTCACCATGGATAATTATTTGAGCTAAATAGAGATTTGTTCGATAACAAAAATACATAAAGCATTTGAAATAATAGAAGCATAATGCAGAAATCATATAAGCAAATAATCATAACCACAGTATAGAACAAAACAAGTGTATGGACTCAAGAGGTGGCTTGTACAAATTCAAAAGGTGGCTCCCACAATAGTGTAGCACTTAGCTCTGTACAACACTTTACTCCATACCAGAGAACAGAACAGAACAGATGTATGGATTTAAGAGGTAGTTGGTACGAATTCTAGAGCCAGCTCCCACAATAGTGTAGCACTTAGCTCCACACAGCATTTTGCTCCACACTAGAAATCAGAGGGTCAATAGATCCATGACAACAGAGGGTCACTTAAAGTGATAATACAGAGAACCAATGGTTATTTGAGTTCCCCAAGGCATGGGACATCTGTGCTGGTACTTACAAAATAATTGTGCAAAACACATTTAATAAATAGTTATATCTATGAGTTTCCTTTGGTAAGCAAATAGGGTTTATTTAACAAATAATATACTTTAAAAACTAATATAATTTGCAAAACAGATTTTATATAAAACAGTTTATGGTAGCTCAAAATATAATAAAATGCACCTCAAATATGATCCTTTACTCTCACTTCTGACTTTGGCTCACTCTTTCATATATCCCTCGTTTGTTATTTTTGTGATTTCATTACCACGCAACTCATCTATTTATAGGTGAGAAAACTCTTACTATGCAGCACTGTGCAATCATGTGGTTTCACCACATGGCTTACCATGCCATTCACGAGGCTTCTTGAAACAATTTGCACCAATTCCCTCATATTCCCACAGATTAATGTTATAATTACATTTTGTTTTCACAAATTAATTAAGTAAATATGTTTAGGGATGTCACAACATTCTAGATTATAACATGTGACTAATTTCTAGATTTTACAATACAAAATATTTAGATATGTTGGCTTAGACTTTCTTAGATATTTCTAGATATATATTCTAGAACTTTCATGGGCCTTCATCCTTGGGCCTATTTGTTATCACTTGGACTATTTTGGCCCAAAACAAGTTTATGATCCAACATCCCCCTTAAACTTGATTTTGTAACTCCAAGGAGATTCCTGAATTTGTGAAAGATTTCATGCTTGAGAGGTTTGGTGAGAATGTTGGCAATTTGATCATGTGACCTTACAAATGTCAATTGAGCCTCTCTTTTTTCAATACATTCTTTGATGAAGTGATATCTTGTGTCAATGTGCTTGCTACGATCATTAAATACTTGATTTTTGGCTAATGCTAGAGTTGATTGGCTGTCTACAAAAATCTCTGTTGCATCCTTTTGCATGAAATTAAGCTTCTTCAGAAGTTTTCTAAGCCAAATTAAATGAAAACACATGATGAGGCAGCCACATATTCAGCTTCACAAGTGGAAAATGTGACATTGGTTGCTTCTTCAAAATCCAACTAAGCGTTGTGTCTTCCATTGACAGCAAGAAGTCAGTCGTACTCTTTCGGTCATCCAAGTCTCCACCCCAATCACTATCACTATATCCAACAAGTTTAAAATTATTAGATGATGAATAGAATAAGCCAAAGTCAAGTGTACTTTTTATGTAGCGAAGAATCCTTTTGGCCATTTTCATGTGTGTCATGGTTGGTTACTCCATGAATCGACTCTCAAATCCAACTCCAAAGAGTATGCTCGGCCTTGTGTATGTCAAATATCATGAGCTTCCAACTAAATATTTTGAAAAATTTTGGGTCCACCTTTTCTCCATCATCATGTCTTGACAACTTGACTTGCTTTCCATGGGTGTGTAGATTGGCTTGCAATCACTCATTTTAAATTTCTTGAGAACTTCTTTGGCATAGCCTTGTTGAGAAATGAGTACTCCATCATCCATTTGCTTGACTTCAATCCCAAGATAATATGACATGAGCCCAATATTTGTCATTTCAAATTCTCGGGCCATCCTCTCTTTGAATTCTTCAAACATTCTTGGGTTGTTGCCGGTGAAAATCAAATCATCTAAACAAACAAAATATCTCCATTCTCCACTTTTGTATAAAGGGCATGCTCATGAGGGCATTCAGTAAAATTATTATCTTGAAAATATTTATCAATTCTACTGTTCCATACCCTTGGTGCTTGTTTTAGGCCATATAGAGCCTTTTTCAATTTTAAGACTTTATTTTCTCATCCTTTCACCACATAGCCGTTGGGTTGTTCTATGTAAACCTCTTCTTTAAAAATGCAGATTTAACATCCATTTGATAAATTTTTCATTTCATTTGAGCGGCTAAAGAAATTATCAATCTTATAGTTTCTCTAAACGAGAAATTTTCATTATTTATTTATTTATTTGAAACACGGTAAAAGCAAAAAAACATGTTTCTAACTATATGTATAAAATCAAATTGTAAATTGAGAAAAGAAAAAAAAAATCACGTCTTTGTAATTATTTGGTTAAATATCAGAAACACTCTCTGAGATTTATTAAAAATACAAAAATAAATAAATAAAATTCACAGTTGCGAAATTATATCTTACCTCATGAGGTTTTCAATCACATAACAAATGGCTCCTTCCGTTAATCCATTAAGTCAATCCTAATGTTTTAGGTACTGTAAAGCGAGCTTGGAGAGGCCTGACAAAATGTTTATCATGAAATTGAAGATCTGATGGGAGGTACCGCATATTACGTAAAGGAACTGGTAGAGTTCATAGGCTATTCTTTCTCATTTGAAGAAGAGAAGGAAGGTACAACAGAGAAAATAGTTAACTTACGTAGTTTTGAGAATTTGAGCAATTTGGATGTCAACAAGACTAGAGCCCTGTTTGGTAGAGCTGTAAGAAAGTGCTTATAGCTTATGCCTAAACAACTTATACCTTATAATTATGAACATAAGCTGATTTCTGACTTATAAAGTAAGCATCTCCTACCCCACTCAAAGAATAAGCTGATTTCTGACTTCCAAAAAACTATAAGCTATAAGCTATAAGCTAAACCAAACACATTAAAATAGCTTAAATTAAGTTGAAAACTGAAATAAGTAGTTTTTAAACTGCACCAAACTGGCACTAGGAAGCATTGTCCAGGTAGCGCAGTGGAGATGGATAACAATAGATACTTCAGGAAAGGAAAGATTGGAGACTGGAAGAATTATTTGACAGTTGAGATAGCAGAAGAGATGGACCGGATCACCGAGCAAAAGTTTGGCGAGTATGGGTTGACATATCCATCAAAGTCGTGATTAGATTCTAGCTAGAACTTCTTTTACATTACATTATCACTTTATATTTGAAGATCAACATCTGATTGATGAAGCTGCTTTACTTATATAGTATTATGTAATGAGTAATTAATGTCTCATGTTCCATTGAAATTGCATTGTTCTATTTGTTATGACTTGGCAGATGCTCATTGTGATATGATATTTGAGGATTGTTCCAAAATTTTATTTTTTATATTATGTAAGTTAGTATATCTGCTTAGCTAACTTTTTATTGTAATTTCATATGTTCTTGGTTTGTTTCTATCTAGACTCCTTTGTTTTAGAACTAGTGTGCATAGACTAGTTAAATTCTATATATTTTTGTCTGAGTGATGATCTTTATTATGATTATTGTCCTTGTGTTATTCGTGCACATATAATAATCGCTAATCAATGTTTTAAAAAGTTGTCGCAACCGTTACGTAATATCGTTATATAACGGTTGTGGTAGTTACCGCCATCCGTTACGGCTGCTTTTGCAGTGTGATTGAAATTCACAGTTGTATCGGCCATAGCGGTTGCTATAGCGATCGTAATGGTGCCGCAATGGCCTATTACGCACCGTTACGTAATGGTTCCGAATTGCTTCTTTCAAAAAAACACAAAAAAAAAAAAGAAAGTGAGTTAATGGGGGAAGAGAGATAGAGAGAGGATGGAAGATGGAGGAACAAGAGATAGAGAGAGAAAAGAGGGAAGATGAAGAACATGTTATTGATTTGTTGAAGCTATAAGACTTATGCTATTTTATTCAGCTGCTATCACTCAATCATTTTGTTTGTGTATGTCTATCTATATATTGTTTGAAAATAATAATAATAAGTGTAGTCATTATCTATTTGGCTTGATTAAAATATATATATATAGACTTTTATTTATTCTCTTACTTTTGTCATTGTTTATCTTATATATAATAGGTAGTGATTGATTTTTTGTATAATATAAAGTCATTAATTATTAAAATAAAATGTAAAAAACTTAGTTTATAATGATTTAAAAACATGAAATATATTGGAGCAAACTTAAAAATTTATAAAAATTGATTAATATTTATTTTTAAATCCAATAAATATTATCATGGAAAAAAAATATGCGTATCGGTAAGTTTTTTTTCAAATTGTGCGAAAAATAAAAAAATTCACGATTCTAGTTACTACAACCATTACGCTACGACCTTTACACTCCGCAACCACAACCGCGACCGCACCACCGCTACCGTTACGGTGACTGTAATCGCTTTTTAGAACTTTGTCGCTGATGAAAGTTTTTCTGCATATGTGATCATGTGCTTTCGTTTTGGAAAATGCTATAGGTTCCAAATTTTTTACCAAATAAATTACCAAATATCTCATATGGGTGTGGGTACCCTACACCTATGTGAGACATATAATTATTTATTTGATAAAAAATTTAGTATTCTTAACATTACCTTTTTGTTTTACCCTTTCTTATATTCTCTAGATTATTATACACTAGATTGACCAAAGTTAGTTCTACCATGTTGACTTATTTTTATTTTTATTATTTTTATTTTTTTTTCTACACACAATTCCATCACATTCACCTCCACTCTTACTCCCTCAAAAGAAAATTAGAATGAATGAATTGTCAGAGAAAAGGGAATGAGCCTGGCCAAGATGAAAAGTTTTGAATCTCTCTTTTGGGGGGTCTTTGTGAAATGTAAATTTGCATACGACTTAAAACTTTTGACATGAACTATATCTAATAGACATTAAAAAAAAAAAAAAATGTGCCATTTTTTTTAAAATAATTGTTTTACCGACTTGATGTCGTATTCGTCTAGAAACTCAATTAATGAGATGGCTGATGATGCAAACAATGCTTTATATCTTTGTAGATTATAACTATTAAAAAATATATGCTTTTATTATTTTAATAATATAAAATTTTTACAATATTTTTTTATTTTTGTGTACCTTTTTTTTTTCCCTAACAAAAAGAAAAAATTAAGAACAAAAAAATGTCCACACAAATGACACACAGCCATTCAATTCCGGACTTGTTACCGGAACTCCCGGCTTCCCCAACTCTCCCCAAAAGTTTACCGTTATATTCCAACACCACCAATGTCCTCTCTCTCTGTCTCTCTCCCCTGCTGTCCAGTCTATCCTCCAATCCCACAACCAAACAACTGCCAAAACCCAATCAATTAGCACCCAAGAAAAAATTGAGACCCACAAAGAGATTGTTACCTTGTCATCAATCTTCTTTGATCTTTGTTTACCAATTCCTTAATTTGATTGGGTTGGGTTGGATTGGATTGGATTGGATTGGTCAATTGATGTTTGGGAATTGTTTGTTTGGTAGTAAATAAAAGAAGGGAAAGGGGGAGAGATTAGGAGCACATGAGACTACTCATCCCATCTAAATTTTGGGTGGTTTTGATTGCTCTCCAAATAAATAAATAAATAAATAAAAACTAAGTGGAAGAGAATCATATCACCTTAGGGTGTTTTTAGATATGGACAATCTATTGGGTCTTCTCAGAATTCGGGTCAAGCGCGGTATCAACCTCGCTGTCCGTGATGTTCGTAGCAGCGATCCTTATATTGTGGTCAAGATGGGTAAACAGGTAAAAATTTGCATGCATTTGATTTTGGAATTTGCCATTTTGTTCTGATTTCTCGTCGTCCATCTGTGATATCAGATTTCTGTTTTGTACTTTTCTTTTTTTTGTGGGCTTGTTTTTGTTGGTAATTGAGTTTTCTAGATTTTTGTTGGATAGTTTGAAATCTTATAATGTATTTTTTGGTAATTTTGCGATTTGTTGTTTTAATTTCTATGTATATATAGTTGAGGGAGGTGACTATCTTATATCTCTTATAACTTTTATGATCATGCAATAGTCTAAGTTTCAAGGTGAATTAATTATGTAAATATTGTATACATGTGTGTGATTACTTTTAACTGTTTCTTGATGTATCAGAATTGGGTGTTATATAAATGAATGGTTCAAATAATTTTTTATAGTTTCCATTTTAGACTTATATTTATACAATCATGCAAGAAAAATCATGAAAACCATATTATATAGTTACTTGGTTGAAATGAATTCAACAGTTCTGTTATTTATACATCAAGGTATTCAAAACCTGCTTGAAAGTTGAATATTATGAATAATCTAACTAGTCCTTGGTGTGTGACATAAGAGACTGGACATAAGAGAAGCCAAGGGAGGAACTAGAATTTTTATTAATCCATCAATGCCAATAGTACAAATTGGGAAGATGTGCTATGAAGATAATTCATTTTAGAGAGGTCCAGAGTTTGAAATTTCAGGGTTTATTTATGGCAGTGGTAAAGGGCGGATTATAACTAACATGTGCAAGAGATGAAGAGTTGTGTGGGTTTGGATTATTTTCTTTTTCTTTTTCGTTCTTGGTAGGTTTGTTGGTTTTGGAGTTTGCTTAATTAGATTCTTTTTATATTTTGGGAAAAATTAATTACACATGTTTTATATGGGGTTGAGTTTTGCTACTGTAAGTAAATGTGCAGTCATTTATAGAGATTCTAATTTATGTCATTATTCATTTATTTTATTTTTTTCAAAAATCAAGACCTAGTATTGTATAGATTTGATGTAGGATAACATTTTAAGAATTTTATATTTTTGGTTTAATTCCAAAATAATAAAATTAAGAAACCTAATAATTCTAAAATATTTATACTAAATTACAAAAGTCCTAATAAAATAATATATCAAAAATATTAAAACTAAAAATATAAAAAAATTTTAAAATCTTGTCCTACATCAAGATTTTTCCCAAATGCTGTTAATCTTAAAAACTCAGTTTGATTTGAAGAATTTCACAATTTTTAGTTTTTATTTTTTTCATCAAATAGGTTTTTGAAACTTCTTGAATGTATTTTGACCGTGAAATCGTTATGGACAAGATCATATGGCTAAAATTATTTGATAATATGGTTTTTTTGTTGCGTGTGTGTGTTTTATTTCCGTCATTGAAGTTGCATGCATTATGTAAGTTGTTATAGCATTGTTTTTGATATGGATGTTTAAATCGTTTTCATGTGATATTTTTTCTTTGTAATGTGTGTACTTTTTGTTACCTAATTTTCAAATATTACATGGATGTTGGTATATGCAATTTGTTGTAGAAACTAAAGACTCATGTTATAAGGAAGGATATCAATCCAGAATGGAATGAAGATTTAACACTCTCCATTTCAGATCCTGATCTTCCAATCAAGCTGGTATGTCGATTGCTTACTTTTTTACATCAATTGACATCCACATTAGTTTGATCATCGTCTTTCTCTAAATTCCAGACCGTGTATGACCACGACACATTCACTAAAGACGACAAAATGGGATACGCGGAGTTTGGCATAAAAGAATTTATAAAGGCAATGAGAATGAATTTGCACGACCTTCCAGCTGGGACGGTGGTGGCAAGAGTGTTGCCATCGAGGCAAAACTACCTAGCGGAAGAAAGTTGCATAACAGCGACAGACGGCAAGATCTCACAAAATATGTGCCTAAGATTGAAAAATGTGGAATGTGGTGAAGTGGAATTGGCACTGCATTGGATTGACCTTCCTGGCGGCAAGAGTTTATAGAGAGAGATCATAATCGGAGATGACTCAATCATTAGACCAGTTAGGCTATTCTTTCAGGCTCAAAAAAAACTTTTCAAAAAGTTCTTATTGTTGAAAGTCTCAACTTTTCAAAGGTATTGCTAGATAAGGCTTAATTTTGATATTACCTCCAAAAATTTTGAGCCGCTACTGTTCGTGACTGAAATATATATATGGGTTTTGCTTTCAGGCTTCTTCTACTACTCTGCTCTCAATGTCAAAGAGAATCTCATGGTGTGGGGAGGTTTCCGTTTTTTTTGTTTTTTGTTTTTGTAAACATGTGTGACAGATTGGCCTTGATTCTACATCTGCAATATTTGTACAAGGTTTATTATAGCTTAGTATATGACCTTGAAGGTTCTTGTCATCATAATCTCTCATTATATATTTTTTAAAATTTTATTTTTATCTTATTCCTCTTGTTTTTTAATTTTCAATTTTTTGGGTTTAGGCATGCCAAAAAAACTGGATTCCCATTTATGCTTAATGTGATTTGATCTATATACATATAGTTATTATGCTACAGCCAGTAACATTATTTATACGGCCCAAGTTCAATTTATCTTAATATTATTATAATTTATTTGTTTTTATTTTAAATTTTTTTTTGTATTTTAAATTTTATTTTGGTTTTAGATTCTAGTGAAATTGAAGACTCAAGAATCCATAGCCAAAGGAAAAGGAAAAGGAAAATTGCATTGCAAAATAATAAGAGTCAAACTTAAAACCTTATCCATTAGGTCAACCCTCGATCCAATCCAATTGTAGTTAATCCATGTCAATAGTTATCAGAAGAGAATGCGTGGTATTCATATAAGCACATTATTAGTTCAAAAAAATATATGCAAGCACATTATTGTGTAACATAAATATGTGCTTTGGCTGATGAGGAAAATTGTCAAGAAGCAAGGTCCCAAATTGCTAAACCAAAAACTATCATGAGTCTTCAATTTTTTGGCTAAATCTAACACATAAATGGAGATATACGTTAGCCACCATATCATCATTCTACATATGAATTTTCATAGAAAATTTCATCAGATCAAACTGCATCGCCAATGATCAATTTTTTTCTTTGATATGACCAATTGATTGTCATTTGTGGATCTTTTTCTTGTCATTCTTTTTTTTAAAAATTTTAGTTGAAAGAGATGATGTGCATATAAATTTCTTTTGGCTACATGAACACATTTAAGACAATTTACGGTGGACATCTTTCCAATTAAAAAAAATCTTACGATGCAACCATATAATATCATATCTCTACTCCACAAATGATCTTACAAGATTTGTTTGCTTGTTTTTTATTTGGGTATGAGTTGATGTTATAAGATTAACAATAATTTGTTTGGTAAATTACATTTTTTATTCTCCAACTTTTACTCGAATTTCACTTTTATATTTTAACTTGTGTTTTAATATAGTTCTCCCATCACTTATCATTAGAAAATTAAATGGAAAGTGCCGGTGTGAGAACGTTTTAGAGATATTAGAGGAAATTTTTTTTTAATGAAAAAAATACACTTTTGATCCTCCAACCTTCAATAAAATTTTAATTTAATCTCTCATATTTCAAAGTTCATCTAAATTTTAAACGATAGAGTGACGGTAGGACCAAATTGATACAAAGCTGAAGTTTGATGATGTAATTGTTACAATTAGATGATGAAGGACCAAAATTAAATTAAGGTAAAATTATAAAGGGTGAAAAATATTTTTCTAATTTGCATTACAAAGGTGTAAGCAGGTCTCTTTATAAGCCCATGGAGATTGGGCTTTAATTCCTTTGCTTGACCCACTTTCATTGTTTAATGGGCCTACCCACTTCCCTCTGGCCCATAAAAATATGTGGGTCCATTTGACTTGGGCTATAATAATCGAAGCTGTTCATTCTAAAGAAACCCATCAATAAACATACTTTGGGAATATTAATCATACAAGAAAAAGCACAATTGGCGACCAAAAAATGAGATTTCGTCGCTGAAAGTTCAAGAAATGGCGACTAAATTGGACTTTGTCGCCGAAAAGCAGGTTTTTAGCGACTAAAATAGTTTAGTCGCCGAACAGCAGCATTTTAGCGACTAAAAGGAAGTTTTGTCGCCTAATATAGGGTTTTCAGCGACTAAAGTTTGTTTAGTAGCCAAAAGTCACGGTTTTTAGCGACTAAAATTATTTAGTAGCGAAAAGGTATGGTTTTGGCGACTAAAAACAGGTTTAGTCGCTGATTATAGCAGTTTTGCCGACTAAAAACAATTTAGTCGCTGAAAGCGGGGGTTTTGGCGACGAAAATCCATTTTAGTCGCCCAAAGTACGGGTTTTGGCGACGAAATTTCTGCTTAGTCGCCAAAAGTGCTGATTTTTAATTGAGAACTTGTTTTTTTAGCGACAAATAAATATTTAGTAGCCCAAAATAATACAATTAGCGACTAAAATTTGGTTTTAGTCGCCAAAAGTTGCCTATTTTTTTTTTTAGTAAATAATTTATTTTTCACATAAATTATATTCAATTAAAAAAAATTATATTTATAAATATTATTTTGTATTAATTGCGGTTAACATACTATATAAATAATATATATTGTATATATGTGCATGTGATGATGTGCTGGCATGGTGGATGGAGTGTTGTGCGCAGGGTTTGGTGTATGGGAGTGGCAGGTCACAAGTTCGAAACCTGCTGGAGAGCTGCGGAGGCAAAAAAAAATTTTTTTTTGAAAATACTTTCAGCGACTAAAGGGAATGGTCGCCAAAGGTAAAAATAATAAAATAAAAATAAACTATTGGCGACTAAAAGTTTAGTCGGCAATGGTATAACTTCCAAAAAGAAATTGACTATTGGCGACGACATATTTAGTCGCTGAAGACGGTTATATGGGCGACTAAAAGTGTTTTAGTCGCCAAAGCCATTCCGCGACCAAGTATTGGCGACAACATGGGCGACCAAACTTTTTAGTCGGGAAAAGTGAATTTCTGACATTTGGCGACTAAAGTAGGACCTTTGGCGACTAAAAATTTAGTCGCCAAAGGTGTTTTTTCTTGTAGTGGTATCACTTAAATTTAAAATTGACTAAAAATGTGATTTAAATTTCAAGTTAGAAAGACTTGCTTATCACTGAATACTGAATACACACAGTGAAATGCAATTTTTATTTTTATTCTCAACTATTATGTACATTTCAAACCTTTTAAATTTAAAAATTGGTAGTACTACATGCACTAATTAGTGTACATACTAATATAACAACTAGTGTTATGATATCATTAATGACCTTATTTATTATGCAAATTATAAATATCCAAAATTTCTAAAATTATGTCACATCATCTGTTAGTATACTAGTATCTACACTAATTACTACATATAGCATTATTCTTTAAAAATACATACTGAAATATTTCATCACTAGAAATTTAATACCAACCCAAAGTGTTAATTATTTTTTTATTAAAAATTAGAAATGAAATAATTAAAAGAAAAATAACAACCAATCCAGTGGAGCCATAAGACAAAATTTTGGTCCCTCCAAGACCTCAAAACTCCTGAGCTAGACAATGGTTGTGGTGAGAGTGCCACCACCCATATTTCTTCCATTGAAATTGCTGAAATGCACGCGATTTTGTGACTAGAAAATCTTTTTAGAAATTCAAGTAAACTCAAACTTTAAGAGAAAAATCTAAGAATACAGAAATTGATCACAGAATAAGATATTATTTCAATATAATTTTCAAGGTGAGTTTTAAAAAGATTTGTGTTTGGTTTTGTGATTAATCTCTATGCAAGTAAAAAAACTGAAATTTAAAACAACAGTGTGATATACAAAATAAAGTATACATAATTTTCACACATAATGATATAGTTACATTGAAATTTCTTATTATTTTAAATATAAGTGTCAATTTAAATGACATTTGTATAATTATATAAATATAATTGTCATATCACATTTATATAATTATATAAATATGATTGTCATATCAATCTAGTGACAAATTTTACATAAAAAAATTTGATATAAATAACAATTTTAAATTTAAATTTTTTTAAGGGAAGGATTAGCTTGATAAGAATAGAATAATCAAAAGAAATACATGCCCTTTTTATACTTCATTGAAAACTTTTAACTCCCCCACTATCTGCCTATTATCATCTATAGCAATTCGTGCAATTTTGAACATGGTGTCTTCTTGGATATATCAATAAAATAAATATATTGTTTTATTTATTGACTCCAAGAAAAGAGTAAAGAGTTGAGAGTTGAGAGTTGAGAGTCGTGAGTTGTGAGAGCCTCCCTGACACGTTAATCTTTGCTTCTCCTTTTCATTCTCACTTCAACGCATGCTTCTGTATTTTTATCACTTTTATCTCTCTTCTTTATATAATATTTTGGATTTATAGCCGCCAATCAGAATTTTTCTTAATTTTATTATGTTCTTTTTTTATTATTATTATAGAAAAGGCAAATGGCTATGCTTTAAGGGTGTGGATTATCTTCAGTTGGAGGCGGTCTGACTATGGACTCCCTTTGAGTATATCTTAATAATTTAAATAGTTTATTTTATAAGATTTTTTAATAAAATTATGTATATCAAAAATTAAATTAATCAAATATTGAAAACCATTCAATCAGATCATTTAAAAAAAAAAAAAAAAAAAAACTAACGAACAGAATAATTTTGAAAGTAGTTCATTAGTTATTTTTCAAAAAGATGTAATCTGATCAAGTAGTTTCCAAAGTCCGATTGACTTGATTTTTGGTATGCATGATTTTCTCAAGAGGTCCTACAACACAAATAGTTTGAATTATGAAGACAGGCTCAAAATAGATCCACAGTAGGCCGAACTAGACAAATCAATTAAAATATGTAATTGGAGGGAATCCAATCTTATCGTGTAATATTCCACTTGGTATAAAAGTAATTTGAAAATGGTCAAATAGATTAAAAGAACTTTAAATTCAATAAAAAATTATTTTTAACTTAGTAAAAAATATGTAATATTTTTTTTTTCTTCTATCTATGAGCACATATTAACAAGATCTTTAACCGAAAGATCAAAGTTATATATGGGATAAAATGCTTAGCAATAATATTATGTTGCCCACTTGTACTATGATATGATATAAAAATATGATAATTGGAACATTAATTATAATAATAATATTTTATATCATATAGTGTTTACCATTTCATATATTATCACTACATTGGTAACATACATTAATAATAAGGCCTTTTAAACTAATAGAGTAATGACACGTGAGATGGTATGAAAATATGCTCACCATATAGTGTTTATCAATTTATGTGTTATTATTGTATTAGTTTAAACAATGAATTATTTGTCTGTTACTAATATAACATAACCAGCAATGCTAGGTATCATGAAAATTTTATCATGAAAATAATCATGAAAGCATTATGACCCTTAGATTACACTTAAAATAAAGCACTACACATTAATAAAGGTAATCCAAGGATCATAAATTTTTCATGATCATTTTCATGACAAAATTTTCATGATCCCTAACTTTTCCCATAACGTTATCCACATATTTTAATTTTAAATATGAATTGGAACTTTGGTCAATAGTCGTGTACATGGTTCAATGGTATTTATTTAGCGGTTCAATGGTCGTGTGCATGGTTCATTGTTGAAGTTAAAGAGTTCAGTCTTCAAGGATTCACATGTTATTCCTAATGAAGTTCTTCAATTTTTTTCAAATAAATTAATATGGTGTCTAATATGTTGTATTTCTCTTCAGACTTATCTATACTAGATAGATATAAAATATTTATAAAAAAAAAAAAAATTGGGATTGCAAATGATAAGTAATTGTGAGGATATATTTTCTGAGTACCAACACGTGGCAAGGTGACGCCGATGTGTCAGCCGAGGTGCCACGTGTCTTGGTCGTTGTGCCAAGGTCATCTCGGATAGGCTGAGGTTACCTCCGAAGATATCGGAATCCGAGATAAGCGGATAGGGGACAAGAGTCCTAGAATAAAGAGGGAACTCAACCTGGATGTGGACAAGAGTCCTAGATTGGGAGAAGACTTCAGTTTGGGTAAAGATAAGACTCTTAGAGAGTTTATCCTAATCCTACTGGGAGTCCCAGATTAGCAGTAATCCTGAGTTCATTGGAGTTAGGCTCTCATTGGGACTGGGATTGAGTTGGCTATAAATAAGAGGCACCTCCATGGGTCTAAGATATGCTTTTTGATACTCAAGTTTGTGAGTTGAATAATTGATTTATCTTTGAGAGATATACTGACTTGATCGTTGGAGTGCCCTCGGGTGGACGAACCACCGCGGGATTCTTATATTTCTGTTACAGGTCAGCAAGGTGCCATCTATTCTGCCGGTGCTCTCCAGCTGAATACTGAGGTAGGCAGTGTGGTCAGAAAATCACTCACACAATTTGGTGCCGTCTGTGGGAAAGAAATAAGAATAGATGGCTAATGACAGACAGAAGGATCAGATTGAAGACAAACACTCCTGCTGGGAGTGGGAGACCTATCGACCTCGACGCTGAAGGGGACAACCGCAACACAGAAACTCGTGACCAGAGTCACGGAGTGAAAGGCGCCGGCCAGGAAGGTGACGCATCAAAGACAACAGATCGAAGCGGATACTGCAACAAAGATGACCTCCAAGTATGGAAGGATAGATACCTGCGGAGGAACGAAGACCCTTCCAGAAGGGATGCAAAGACAGGAGGCACGAGCGTTCCCAAGGAGATGACATTCAAGTATAGAAGAGCTCAGCCTAAGTGAGCAGATCCTGGATTCCAGATCCCGGATCCGAGAAGACATCATCTCGGCCTAGATAAGTAGGCCCGAAAAGACGAGAGCTCAGCCTAAGTGAGCAGATCCCGGATTTCAGATCCCGGATCCTAGAAAACATGATCTCGGCCTAGATGAGTAGGCCCGAGAAAAGAAGAGCTCAAACAGTGAGCAGATCTAAGAAGATAAGATCTCGGCGTTTAAGTCCGAGAAGAGAAGAGCACAGCGAACAGATCTAAGATCCCAGAGGATAAGAAGGAAACACACAAGATCAGACTAAAGTTGGCCGGGTTAAGAACCCCGGCTTGAATCCAAGATGATGTTTAACCGAAGTTAAGCCGAGAAGATGTTTAACCGAAGTTAAATTGAGAGTGTTCCTTATCTTCACTTGTTGAAATTTGTAGCAATTTACAAGTTGAAGTTAAGCTGAGAGTGTTCCTTATCTTCACTTGTTGAAATTTGTAACAATTTACAAGTTGAAGTTAAGCTGAGAGTTAAGCTGAGAGTGTTCCTTATCTTCACTTGTTGAAATTTGTAGCAATTTACAAGTTGAAGTTAAGCTGAGAGTATTCCTTATCTTCACTTGTTGAAATTTGTAGCAATTTACAAGTTGAAGTTAAGCTGAGAGTGTTCCTTATCTTCACTTGTTGAAATTTGTAGCAATTTACAAGTTGAAGTTAAGCTGAGAGTGTTCCTTCTCTTCGCTTGTTGAAATTTGTAGCAATTTACAAATTGAAGTTAAGCTGAGAGTGATCCTTCTCTTCGCTTGTTGAAATTTGTAGCAATTTACAAGTTGAAGTTAAGCTGAGATTATTCCTTATCTTCGCTTGTTGAAATTTGTAGCAATTTACAAGTTGAAATTAAGTTGAGATTATTCCTTATCTTCGCTTGTTGAAATTTGTAGCAATTTACAAGTTGAAGTTAAGCTGAGAGTGTTCTTTATCTTCACTTATTGAAATTTGTAGCAATTTACAAGTTGAAGGTAAGCCGAGATGGTTCCTTAGCTTCACTTGTTGAAATTTGTAGCAATTTATAAGTTGAAGGTGAGCCGAGATGGTTCCTTAACTTCACTTGTTGAAATTTGTAGCAATTTACAAGTTGAAGATAAGCCGAGATGGTTCCTTAGCTTCACTTGTTGAAATTTGTAGCAATTTACAAGTTGAAGTTAAACCGAGATTACTGTTTCTCTTCGCTTGTTGAAATTTGTAGCAATTTACAAGTCGAAGTGAAGCCGATGTTATTGCTTACAGGCTTATAGCAATCTACTGGTTGGTTAAACCAAAGAAGATGCTTAACACTTGTTGAAATTTGTAGCAATTTACAAATTGAAGTTAAGCCGACATGTGATCCTCTGTTGAAATTTGCAGCAATTTACAGGTTGAAGTAAAAGCTAAGTATATTGTTTAAACCCTTGTTGAAATTTGTAGCAATTTACAAGTATGATAGACTGAGATTACTGTTTAAACACTTGTTGAAATTTGAGAAAAGTTTGCAAAGTTAACATTGAATAGTATATGTCTTATGCTTGTTGAAATATATGAAAAGTTTGCAGGTCAGTATCTTGCCGAAGTAAAGTTTGTAGTTATTACACCCGAGGTATGTGACCCCGAGAAGATTGCACAAAGAAGGCAAAGAATGAAAGGCACGCAGAATATTCTAAGTATAGAATCATGCAAAGGCAGTCAAGAAAAGACAAAGGCACAAGCATTCAGAGAAGGAAAGTTAAATTAGACATTCAAGAACAAGGGGCACATCACCATATGCAGAGCTTACATTGTCAAAAGCAAAAAGGTACAAGAGTACAAGCGACAAAAAGGAAGAACTTCAAAAATCGAGATGATGTTTAACCGGTTAAGCGAGAAGATGCTTAACCGGTTAAGCGAGATGATGTTTAACCGGTTAACCGAGATGATGCTTAACCGAAGTTAAGCCGAGATGATGTTAAAACCCGAGAAAAGTTTACAAGCAGAGTTAAAATCGAGAATGAAGAATGGCTTAAACACTTGTTGAAATTCAGAGAAAATTTACAAGTTAGAGAGCGCACAAAGTTAAGTGTCGGCAAAAGATTCGCCGGAGTCAAAACGTCGTTTTGATTAGAACAGAACCACTAAGTACACGCCAGAAGTGGTAACCACAATTGTGAAAGGAATAAATGCTTTAAAGAAACAGCGATGATAGTTTGCAAAGGCCAAGAGAAAGAGGGTCTAAAGGGGAGAAGTTTTAATACACTAGCGAAAGAAAAACACATCAGGTCTGTAACTACGGCACGAAGCCAACTTCCCTAATGTGATCCTAAGTGCAACTTATGATCACATTAGGGGGCAGGGAGAAGGTGCAGGGGAAGGAATGATAATTAAAAAGCAAGGAATGTTAACACTTGTTGAAATTTTTGAGCAAAATTACAAGATGAGTTAACCGAAGATTGTGAGGTCTACTACTTGTTGAAATTTGAAGCAATTTACAAGTTTGGTATAGCCAAGATAAACTGAAAGACGTTTCCGAGATATGGTCATCCGAGATAACCATGTTGCCAAGACTTGGAAGATAATGGAAGACAGAAGTCTTGAAGCAACACTTGTGAAAATATTTGTTAAAATATTTCCAAGTGTTAAGCCGAGGCTGAAATAAATCAATGGGTACAACCAACGTGTGACACCCCGAGGAAATTGCACAGTTAAGGTATACTTTGGAAAGACATGTACATTTTTTCTAAAAGTATAGAATCATACGAGAACCAGAGAAGGCAGAGATCGGACATGAGGACGTGCAAGTCCTCGAGGACGTCGGCAAAGAGCCAGCCGAGAAGAATAAGGAAGCAGCACTTGAAAGCCTCTGAACACACTTGTAGAAATAAAGTACCGAGGTTATGTTGATCCAAGGTGTCTACCTGATGATAATTCCGAAGAGACGCTTATCCGAGGCAGTAAACAGAAGAAAGCATTCAACACTCAGGAAAGAAACAAATATTTTTTGTTCAGATACAAAGCAATGACGCATCAGCCAACAACAGACATTTTTCAGAGGCAAAAAAACTGCATATGCAAAAAAGACAAAAGTACAAAGAATGAAGACCTTAAAGAACTAGGGACTAAAAGCAAGAACGTCGGACTGATCTGCTTCGACAAACGACGATGGTTCAGCCTCGGCAGTCAGTTGGAGGAGCTTTTCTACCGTTACCTCGGCATCAATTTCAAGAAAGAAGCAAACTACTCGGCATCAGCGGCAGGTTGTGTCTCACCCCCAGAAGACAGTTTGAAGGAACTTCTCAGCAGCCATCTCAGCCACGAGCTCAACATCAATCTCCTGAAGAGTTTGATCAACGCTCTTCTCGGCGATTGGCACCTCAGAGTTTTGAAGGCAGGATTAAAAGCAAAAACCTGGAAAAAGACACAGAAACACAGACTCAAGAACAATAGCAAGAAAGTGGTGAAACAGTGCAAGTGTTCAAGACAAAAAGATTGCATAGGTGTGCCACGCCAAGAACAGTGGCAGAAATCAACAGATATGTGAACGGTGTGTATTCAAGAAGATGATTTGAAAACAACGGGTAAAACAGTAATGGTGGTTAACAATGAAGCAGAACTTCTTAGAAAGAGCATAGAAGAATTGAGAATGAAAGGAACAAAGGCTTACTAGAAAAAGTAGAGCCGGTATGAAGGTCACCGAGGTCAGGCAGCGGTTGCAGACATGACAGAACGGCGAAAGCTTCACCGGATGAGAGGAACGAAACAATTGCAGAGCTTGAAAACTTGGAACAATGAAAAAAGAGAAAAATCAGAGTCAAGAAGACGAAAAAGTTCAAAAATAAAGCTAAATGCACAGGCACTAAGTGAGTATGTGAAGAACAAGAAAGTAATGGCCCAAACACGATGCTAGCAACAAAAAGCAGATATAACAAGAACAATGCCAGGCATTCAAACAATTCAAAACTTAAAAACAGACGAAAATGGAAGGCAACAGAGGGCAAGTAAACGGATTCAGAAGGGTTATGAAAGATTGAGCTTAATAAAAGAGTTTATGAACCTACCAAAATAAGTAAACGCCGATATGAAGATCGCCAAAGTCAAATTGATGACTGGAAATCAAGAACCCACTAGAAAATGTGAATGGAGCGGATGCAAAGCTCTTTGAGTTTATGAAATTAATAAAACCAGAAACCTCGGCTAGAAGGTATAATCTCGAATAGCTTGGAAAGACAGAAGTGGACAGTAAAGTCTAGGAAACTTTGAGGTCGGCGAGTTTGATCTCGGACAGAGGGGCACAGATGAACGAACAGTGTAGGTTCCATCACCTCAGAATGCCGAGGTAATAGAACCTAGGGGGCAGTTGTGGGGATATATTTTCTGAGTACCAACACGTGGCAAGGTGACGCCAATGTGTCAACCGAGGTGTCATGTGTCTTGGTCGCTGTGCCGAGGTCATCTCGGATAGGCCGAGGTCACCTCCGAAGATATCGGAATCCGAGATAAGCGGATAGGGGACAAGAGTCCTAGAATGAAGAGGGAACTCAACCTGGATGTGGACAAGAGTCCTAGATTGGGAGAAGACTTCAGTTTGGGTAAAGATAAGACTCTTAGAGAGTTTATCCTAATCCCACTAGGAGTCCCAGATTAGCAGTAATCCTGAGTTCATTGGAGTTAGGCTCTCATTGGGACTGGAATTGAGTTGGCTATAAATAAGAGACACCCCCATGGGTCTAAGGTATGCTTTTTGATACTCAAGCTTGTGAGTTGAATAATTGATTTATCTTTGAGAGATATACTGACTTGATCGTCGGAGTGCCCCCGGGTGGACGAACCACCGCGGGATTCTTATATTTCACATGGTCAAGAAGGTACCATCTATTCTCACGGTTTCCAAATGAATCTTCGAGGTAGGCGGTGGTCAGAAAATCACTCACACAGTAATCAAGAAAAAAATAAATAATGAAAAAAACTATATATGGAGAAAAGTACACAGAAAATAAAGTATGGAACAGAGCTTTTCTCTCGTCCACAGACTAGATGGTGTAGTTCAACACCGTGGGCCAGATTTTTTATGATTGAAATTGTTTTATAAAATTTAGCTTATAGATCATGCAACAATAAATAAATAAATAAAATAAAAATTGCTTTGATAATTGTAAACATCTCATTCATCACATTTGTATGTGGAAAAAAAATAAATGACAAATAAGTAGGTTTAAAATATATATATATATATAATTTTTGCATGAAAATGTGATAAATTATGATTATCAATTCAGTACATTTTTTTAATGCATGATCTATGTATAGAAACTTTGTTACGATCCCACGTCGGTTAACATAGACTTTGATCATGTGCATATAAGTCTCTTGGACACTCTCCGCTTGCAAGCCAGTTTTCAAGGATGAATTCTACCCTAGGGTTCCTATTATTTGATATTAAGATACTTTTATTGTTGAATATTTTATGTACACTGATTTATTTTAATTTTTTTTTTTTTTTTTTTTGTTTTGGAAAATGTACAAATATAATTAGGCTTGGGAAAGAGATCGTATTCAAAAGCCAAACTGCATTTTGATTATTGGGTTAATCCCATTTGGACACATCCATCCCAATCTTCTTAACTTGTAAATTTGGCATTTCTATTATGCAATAAGGAATTTTTTTTGGAAAATAGGTTAAAAGTTGATTTTTTAGTATTTTTTTTTTTTACTTTTCTAAAAAACACATAAAAAAAATAGATAGATGATATGACTTAAAAAAGTCAAAAAAACTAAAAAAATCTTACTTTTAACATCTTTACCAAAAGAGGTCAAAATGTAATGGTAAAAGTAAGATGATTATTTAGTACTTTCGGAGTTTGGACACGTGGTACTCCATAAGGTTTTAATTGATAGAAAAATATAAGGACTTACGATTTATGTTGATGATGGGGGAACAACATGTGACTAAGTAAATGATGATTAATTTGCAGTATAGACACGTGATGTTCTGAAAGTATTAAATAATTTGCCGTAAAAATGACATGGCCTTAAGATATACCAACTTTTTCCTCAATCCTCTCATGCAAATTAATTAGCTTTTTGTTTCCCTCACCACACTTTTAGCCTCCAATTTTGAACGCGTGCAACCATTACTTATCCCAAAATTATGAACAAAAGGAAAATTTTATAAACCAAAAAACAACTTAAAAATATTTTACAAAATAATATATCGGTGTGATTTAAAAAAATAAATAAATTATGAACTCAAATAATTAATCTTTGTTATGAAATGAGAGAGGCCTAGGGATGGTAACGGGCGCAGAGAGACCGGTTGTAATTCCCCATTCTTATGTGCATATATATTGGAGGCAGGAAAAATTGAGGAGATAATGGAGTCTAGGTGGAATCAAGATTGGGATTAATGAGAGATGATATGATATATTATGGATAATAATTTATAAGTGGTGAGACTTAAAAATATAAAATGAATTTTATATATTATAAATATAAATATATTTAATAAATATAATCAAGATAGAATGATAGTAGCGTGGGACAAGGAGAGAAAAATTTCATGTGGGACGAGACGAAATGAGCTACAATGAATCATTAATTTGTTTGTATAACATTATTATGAATAAAATTAAAGTTGCATCCCCTAATGCAACAAAATGAATCGAAACTTCAACTTTATTTGACCTTTCATCATTTCAAATACACAAGTGTCAAATTTATTGTGGAATCAACACTTTTAGCTCTAACATCATTATTTACCCCAAAATTAAGTGGCAAATAGTTTCTTCACGCATAATATATAATATACATAAATAAATATAGTAGCATCTGCAATCAATTTATATGGTAGCATACAACTCCCACACTGGGTGCAAAAGGTTTTGTTTTGACACTCCATAAATACTTTTAAATTACATTTCACTAAACTTCACATTGAACCGTACTCTTTTCTTCTTTCTTTTTTTTGGAAGCTTTTCAAATTTTAAACTAATAAAAAATTAAGAGTTATTCTATCTATACAAATCCAAAAATTAGAGTTGTACTAGACAAAATTGTGGATCTCCAATTGACTAGAAATTTGACAAAATTAAAGAACATGAAATATAAAGGGAAATACATATCTCCACTTAGTAAATTAGATCGTTTAGTTCAGGTCTATGCACTCTCTAGGAACTTACTTTGCTTGCTGATTTTATCTGTTTATTATGTTAATTTGTGTAGATCGTGCTTGAATAAACTAAAATTGATTCAATAGTAGTCATAATCAAACGATTTTATCATATTTATTTTTTTTAAAATAGATAATAAGTACTATTAAATATGATAAAATCATGTGATTATTATTTTTAGTGAATCAATTCATTTTTTTGGTATTTCAGTTATGATCTTCCCAAGAACTTAAAAAATAAATTAGTTAAACTATCGCCCATTAAAATGGATTGGATTCTCCAGTTAGGATTCATTGGCTCAAAAAATTATAAAAGTGGGAAGAAATAAAGAAGATAAATAAAAATTATTATAGTGGATTTTTGCACATGTCAATCCTACCAAAAAAATTATTAAAGATATAAGTCAATCCTAGGTCTCTATTAAGAATGGAAAATGTTACAAACAAATGCATTCCTTTCTCAATTTTCAAATGCAAAGTAATGGTTTCTACATGTATTTATCAAAAATAATATACAAATATAAATTTTATACCGAATTTTCATAGAAAATGATGTTGCTTTTGTATTTCTTTCATTTTCAATTAAAACACCCATTATTATTCTAATAATTTTACAAATATCACTAACACATCATTCTAAATGTGTATTTTGTGCAAACTTTTTATTTACAATACACTTTTTATCTCTTAAGCCGTGTTTGAATAATAAATTTACATAGGAAATTGAAAATAAAAGGAAAAAAAGTAGATAAAATGTAGTTATATTTAAACCATACTTTTTCTTTCTCTTTTTAAATTTCTACTCAAATTTATGATCCAAATACAACGCTATTGAAATCCTACTATATTTGTTTCTTGTAATAAAAAAAATTATATAATTTTTTAATCAATTAATGATATGCCATATGCCATGTTATGTAACAAAACAGAAAAAGAAGAAAAGGGGAATAATGCATACATATACAGGCACAGACACAGCCCATCAACAGCCCATGAGCTAAAAAGCGAATCCAAGAAAGAAAAGAAAAAAAAGAAAAGGAGAGGCAAGAAAGAAGGTTTTGGCAAAGAGTTGGAAAAGCTCATCAAACAAATACTTGCAGACACACACACACACCACCCTCCAACCAATTTGCTTTTCCATACACACACACCTTATTACAACAAACACCCCCCCCCACACCCCCACCCCCACACACACACACATTAATCCATTGAAGATAGAGCCACACACCAACTTACCAATTTATATCTATTTATTTACACCCATCTCTTCTATCTATCTATTCATCCATCAATCCAAACAAACCACAAAACAAATAGGAAAAATACAAAACATAAAAAATTCATAATACTAATAGTCATATTAGAATAAGTCTAAGAGCACAAAAAATCTATAAAAATTGATCACAAAAATTGGATAAAGAATGTATATGAAAAGTTTGACTCCATTAATAAATCTTATTCATTCATATATATATATTCTGTATTCAATTTCGTGAGCACTTTTAGAAGAATATTTTTAAATACAACAGAAACGTAATTTGAATTTTAGCATGAAGTGTAGGGTGCAAATTTAAAGTTAGTTTATTGTGAATTATACTCGAAATGAATCTTGTCCATATAATTTAATCTTGGGTAAAATGTTAAATAATAGTTCTAGATATATAGTCAATTAGAAATAAATCGACCCTCCTTTATACATAATGTACATGAAATGAATATTTTTTTTAAAATGTAAATAATATTAAAAAAATCTTATCAAATCTTGTCAACTCGGTATATTCTTTATTTGATTCTGTTATTAATTTCTCTATTCGTACCAAAACTGTTAAAATTAACTAGAAATAAACCGACCCTGTGCTTTGGAGATTGCAAATAGTGCAAGCTTGGTCGCAACTCTCAAAAGCTGCTGTATTTGTATAATAGTGAAATAAAAATTGCTCTACTCTCTGCTTACTATTACCCACACACACACACACACACACACACACACAACCCCATAAACCAAAACACATGCTCTCTCTTCCATTTCCCAACCCCATAAACCAAAACACATGCTCTCTCTTCCATTTCCCTAAGCTTATCCATCATCATCATCATCACACCCATCTCGTACTTCTTCAATATCACACTTGTTCATCTCTTATATTCTCAATCAATTTTCAATCTCTTTCTCTCTTAACCCTCCACACATTCTTGCGATTTTCTTGATTTCCAAACATGATCACTCTATCAGACTTCTACCATGTCATGACAGCAGTGGTTCCACTCTATGTTGCCATGATCTTAGCTTATGGGTCAGTAAAATGGTGGAAGATCTTCTCTCCTGACCAGTGCTCCGGTATCAACCGCTTCGTTGCCCTCTTCGCTGTCCCTCTCCTCTCTTTCCACTTCATCTCCACCAACAATCCTTACACCATGAATTTACGATTCATCGCTGCTGATACTCTCCAGAAAATCATAGTTCTGGTAGTGTTAGCAGTGTGGAGTAAGGTGAGCAAGAGAGGCTGTTTAGAATGGACAATCACACTGTTTTCACTTTCAACTCTCCCAAACACTCTTGTCATGGGTATTCCTTTGCTTAAAGGAATGTATGGTGATTTCTCAGGAAGTTTAATGGTGCAAATAGTTGTTCTTCAGTGTATCATTTGGTACACTTTGATGCTTTTCATGTTTGAGTATAGAGCAGCCAAGTTGTTGATCTCTGAGCAGTTTCCAGACACTGCAGGGTCGATTGTCTCAATCCATGTTGATTCTGATGTCATGTCATTGGATGGAAGACAAGCTCTGGAGACTGAGACAGAGATCAAAGAAGATGGAAAGCTTCATGTCACTGTGAGAAAATCAAATGCCTCGAGATCTGATGTCTTCTCGAGAAGGTCTCAAGGCCTGTCATCGACGACTCCTAGACCGTCGAATCTGACGAATGCAGAGATTTACTCTCCAGTCGACAAGAAACCCTACTCCCAGAGGGTCGAGTTTTAACCACACCGATTTTTACTCAATGGTGGGTGGTGGTGGGGGCCGTAACTCAAACTTTGGGCCTTCGGACGTTTACGGGCTCCCGACATCGAGAGGGCCCACGCCTAGGCCGTCGAACTATGAGGAAGAAGGTGGTGGTGGGAGCCTTAACAAGGCTAGGTTCCACTACCATGCCGGGACAGCGCCGGGTAACGCACATTATCCGGCGCCTAATCCGGGAATGTTTTCGCCCACTGGGTCAAAAGTCATGGGCCCGGGGGCGAATGTTGTAAAAAAGGCTAACGGCCAGGCTCAGCAGCAGAAGACGGAGGAGGGCGGTGGTAGGGATCTTCATATGTTTGTATGGAGTTCAAGTGCTTCTCCAGTTTCAGATGTGTTTGGAGGCCATGACTATGGAGCTTTAGAGCAGCCTTCTAAAGAAGTGAGAGTTGCGGTATCTCCAGGAAAAGGTAGTCTAAATTTATTTGCTAATGTTTTCGTTTTTAATTTTCTGTTTTCGCATTTTCAAAAATAAAAATGGGTTCTTTTCAAAAAATAATTTCCTAAAACAATTTGTCATGAAAACTGAAAAAGAAAATGAAATGCAATTTGTTTTTACATTCATGCATGTGTGGCATGTCATGTTATAATTAATTACGGGTTTAAGGTTGTCTTTTGATGGGATTTTAAATTTTTAAATTTTTTTATCAGTGGAGGGTCATAGAGAAAATCAAGAGGATTACTTGGAGAAAGATGAATTCAGCTTTGGGAATAGAGGTTTAGAAGGAGAAATGAACAACCATGATGGTGAAAAAGTTGGAGATAACAAGAACAGAGGCAAAGCCATGCCTCCAACTAGTGTCATGACTAGGCTCATATTGATCATGGTTTGGAGGAAACTCATCAGAAACCCCAACACTTACTCCAGCTTGATTGGTCTTACTTGGTCTCTTGTTTCATTCAGGTCTCTCTCTCTCTCTCTCTTCGTCTACTCTCAATAAATAAAAAGTAAGTTTAAGAATATAAAAAATTAATCACAAACGGTCATAGAACCAGAGCAGACTATGTCTATCTAATTCTATGATGAATTTCAATTTCTGTATTGATAACAGAAATTGTTTTGTTGGGGGTATTTGATTTTTAACTAACATTTGCAGGTGGCATGTTGTGATGCCTGCCATAATACAAAAGTCCATTGCAATACTGTCAGATGCAGGACTTGGCATGGCTATGTTCAGTCTAGGTCAGTTCTTCACAAAACCCATCTCTCTCTCTCTCTCTCTCTCACATACCCTCTATAATGATTATATGTTGCTTTTCATAATTAAGAATTTCAAAATAAAGTTAGTTAAAGCAAAGTAAAACAAACAGTATAAGTCATGATATTATGTCTGCTTTCTCACTATCTCTCTATATAGTGTAGTGTAGGGCATATTTTAATGACAAGGGTTGGGATGTGATATATTATGTGGGGGTGATGATGAACGGAAAGGGTGGGGGATTGATAAAATGTCTGGGGGGTGAGTGACAGTGGGATCTGGGGTGGCATTGAATTGATTTGATTGGGTGGTGGTGTGGTGAGACAGGTCTGTTCATGGCATTGCAACCGAGGATAATAGCATGTGGGAATTCCATAGCAACTTTTACTATGGCCGTGAGATTCCTTACAGGTCCAGCTGTCATGGCAGCTGCTTCCATTGCCGTTGGCCTTCGCGGCGTCCTCCTCCACGTTGCCATTGTCCAGGTCACCCCTCATTCTCTCTCTCTCTCTCTCCCCCTTTTTTAAGGAATGTTTTGTGAATATTAATTAAGTGAATTTAAAATAATTAAATATTATTATCTCACACATTTTTATTAATTATTTTTAAATTGTTAACAGATATAGAGTGGATTCTCTTAAGTTTGGGCCTGGTGAATTCACTTTGGGTTTGAATTGGACGATCTCTTTAAGCAAAATATTCATATAAAAATTAAAATAATAAGGTACTGATAGTTATAAGTTTGAATCATTTTATTTTATAAAAATAGACGAAACTTTTATAATTTCTAGAGTAATAGTTATTTTTTGTAATACAAATATGATTCAAACATATAACTATTGATATGTGATCATCTTAATTTTTATATAAATATTTTACTCAATGAATGCTAAAAAATAAATAGTTCGGATTACTGAGGTCTCCAAAATATGTATACTAAGCCTTAGCACTCTCAAATTAAAATAGCCAATTTAAGAGAATCTAAACCCTAACAAATACTACTACATTTTAATAAAATTTTGAATAGATATGTATTTGTTTTCTTGCCTCCTACTGACACACCTTAAGCCACAAAACACTTCACAATTAATCAAAAGATTTTGATATTATTTTTTTATTTTGCAGATAAGTTTTTTATTAGTAAATTTAGGATGATCTTATGTGCACTCCAAGATTTGTTTCTTCCACTCTGTTTTGTTTGTATGTAGTGACCATTCATATACATATGTATGTGGAAGTGCAAATGACAAATGAGAGCCGACAAAATATTAGTCCTATTAGTGTAAATAACTTAAATCAATTTAAAAAAATTAATTATCAAGAAATCAAGTGAGTGGTTTTTTTATTTTTTACCTTCTGATTGTAAACAAAATTGTACTAAATAGAATATTTGTCTATTGCAGTTGCATGTGAATTGTTTCTTTATTTCTTACTTCTATTTTGTATTTTTTTGGGACAAACAACAAGAAAGAATCTCCCCTTTCTCGTTTTGTGTCCTGCAACATTGTACTATGGAACTAATATTCCTTACTTAGATGTTTGAGGAGTGAAAGAAATTTGATCATGTTGGAGATAGCAAGAAAATTTGGACAAAGTAATTTACTAAAATGAAAATAAATAACTAAACACCTCTCTAATTAATTCAATGGGTTGTTTGTCACACAAAAAAGATACATAATCGAACGTAGAATAAACATGAATGGAGAAGATTAGTGGGTTCATTTAAATAAATAAAAAAATCTCTGTCCATTTATATTCTGCATTTGTGTACCATATAAACCTTATCTCTATTTTTTTTGGTTTTTTGATTCCCTCCTTTCATGTGCTTGGATTATTACAAAACACTAAAAAAACAGGCAGCTCTACCACAAGGAATTGTCCCCTTTGTCTTTGCCAAGGAATACAATGTACACCCTGACATTCTCAGCACAGGGTGAGACCCTATTTTCTAATTTCTAACAAACATCTTTATCTTTTTTTTCTTCTTTTTCTTCTTCTTTTTTTAATTTCTATTTAATTTTTAATTTTTCTGTTCTGACTCGAATTGCAGTGTTATATTTGGGATGTTAATTGCGTTGCCGATAACGCTTGTGTACTACATTCTGTTGGGACTATGAAGAACTGTTAGGGAGGTTAATGGAGTCACGGAGAAAAACTTGGTGGCTCATTTGGAGCTAGTAGTGAAACATCAAAAGAAAAAATGGAGAATATTGAAGAACCCTAGAAGAAGAGAAAGAAAAGGAGCAATGCTTGAATCTTTTTCTTTTTTTCTTTTTTTTAAGTTATTGCCTTTTGGTAGTAAAATTTTTAAATCTTTTTTTTAGCCAATTTATTAGGAAAGAAAAAAAAAAAAAAAAAACATAACTCTAGTTAATTATAGTTTGCTTTACATTTCTAGTCCAAGAATTCTATATATGGAAATAGAAATTGAGAATGAAAAATTGAGAAAAGCAGAGTGGTTGATGTATGGGATGATGCCCTCTGATTTTGCTCTAGTAATATATTCCTTTTGAATCCTACATTTTCATTACAAAAATAATAAATTAACGTATAGATAAATAAAGGTGTAAGAACATGGAATCTAATAGCAAGCTTATATAGAAATGTCAAGTATTATATTTCAAAGGAAGTGTCTCCTAAGATATTATATTTAAGGAAAATTTAAGAAATTCTAAGGTATTAATTTGTGGCATATTAAATGGTGACACAAAGTATATCTTACATAGAAGGAACAAAACAATGAAACTACTTAGCGAGAATTTTTATTATAAATTGTCCACAGAAAAACCATGTGTGTTTCAGATTTAATTCTGATATGAAGGGTCTACTCTTAGACTAAATTTGAAGCGCATATTAATTTTCTAAACTAAATTTTTAATAAAATTTATGCATATGTAACATTATTGAAAATAAAATATTGAGATACATGTGAGTTGTTTATTCCCCCCTTTATTTGTTTATTTGTGTAAGAAGAATGCGAATGTCAATAGCACTACCCTTTATATTTACTTCTACTACACTAAAAATGAATACCTTTTGTTAGGCGGAATCCTTCAAGTTGGGTTTCTTTTGGCCCACCTCTATATTGTAAACCTTGTGACTTGCAATTATCTAGAAGCCACAAAGTTTGAATAAACTAGGATATTGTCATTAGGATTAGACCTTGGAGTTTATAATTGGTCCAACAATGTTACCAAATTTTATTTTTTCACTTGGATTAGACCCTGAAATATAAATTTTATCAGTTTTTTTGTCAATAAACACAAAGACATAGTAATGGGTTGTTTGGGATGTTTTAAATAAGTGCACTTTTTAATTTTTATGAAATATGAATTGGGTATGGATTGGGTTTGAAATGATGTGACAGAGAGATGATGTGATTTAAATAGGATAGTGACTTTTTGACTTTTTAACTTTTTTTAGAGATGACAAATAAGGCCTAAGTGACATATATCAATATGGGTTTTACTATTTTTATCTCTACTAATAAAATAATAATAATTTATGTGTAAAATTAGTTTTTGGTTAATGTCACTAAACAAGGTTGGTCATTAATGATAAATATTAGTTCAACCTTAACTAAAAGTGATATAAAGGAAGACAAACAAGACATGGAGTTTGTGAAATGAGACCTCTAGTGATGTGGACTTTGGGGGGAGCCAAGCTAAGATAATCAATCTTTTTTGAGAATGTATGTTTGGAGTGCAATAAAAAGGGTCCCACCATTATAAGAATTTTGGGTTTGATTTTTGATATTGACCCCTTTCGAATATTGGGCGACACTAGTCACATCTCAAAGTTATTTTTATTTTTTTTTAAATGTTCCTTACCTCATCTGCATATTCTTTTAGTTATTGCATATTACCTTTTATTAACACACTTCATTTTCAATGTTGGGTTTGGGGTGGTTACCATTTAGAGTAGAAAACATCACTTTTTTTATAGAGGTGATTGAACTAATTTCACATTTAACCATGCTTCTTACTTAAATATCCTTCTAAACTAGTCTTTTTTTGCACGACAAAGGGACACTAGACTAGAATTTTTCTTCATTTGGTTGGGAGGATGAGAGAAGGGAAGAAATGGTAGGGGACTGAAAGTCTACCATGCAATAATTTTATGGATACTGAATCTTTTACCAATTCAACCATAAAAAAATAATTATTGTCATACATATCAAATAGTGAGAGAGATTAGTTCACTACTCATTTTACTCTAAAGTAGGTTACAACAATCAAACTATTTACATTATCTTTATCACAACTTTTCAGAATGTTTGAGTCACATTTATTTTGTACCAAAGTTGGGATTAAAAGTCTAAAATTACTCTCCCAAATTTTAGCCTACTATTACGAATTTAATTAAAGAAAGGTATAATTGTAAAACAACTATTTTACTTTGTTGTCTTTTCTCTTTTTCTTTTAACTCAACCAAACAACTATATATATGTGATTTTTTTTTTTTTTTTTTGTGTCGGCACCAAACAACTATCTTAATGAAATGAGGTCGGCCTGTTTATGAAAAATATTTAAAACTTCTAAAACATGATTCCTAAATTTATTTCAAATGACATGGATTATTAGATATTAATTGTTGATTTTTTTTAGAAATCAACCATTAAAATCCAACCCCCTATGACATCAGTGTAAATAAATGTAAGTGTAATATTTCAAGAATCTCCAGCATTACTACTAGCACATGCTACATTAAATCATTACTCTTTTACCATATGCTACATTTCTAGTTTTTATTTGTTTTGTTTTTTTTTCTTAATCACAATTAGCATAGACATGTAGCATTGGCCTAGAAATGTAAAAATTTAGGCTAATGCTACATTTCAAATTAATTTTATTAACATTAGCGAATAAATTTGGCTAGTTTGATTTTTTTTATTTTTTTTTAACGGTAAGTGGGCTTGTTTAATTAGACCTACCTTTTTTAATTAAATGGTTAAATTAGCCAATAAGTAAGACCTTTTAGCTTTGCTTACAGTCCTAAATTGAGAATCTATTTTTTTGGCACATTTGTCAAATATGTCACATTAAAGTCCAACTTTCGCGGGAATATAGGTGTAGTAGGCTGAGGATCGATCACTTAGCCTTTTTGTGACCCATAAGGCCTAAGTGATGCAACATATGCATTATGGAGGTGCTGACTAGGCTAGCATATATGGTTATGGGATAGTCTCTATTGTGATATATAAATCGAACATTTATACAGAATCAGATCGTAGATATGTGTTCATTTGTTTTAAATAAAAAGATTCATTAAAATGATTTATAATTTTTAAATTGTCACTGTCACTGTCATTGTGAAATTATTGTATAAAATTTTTATTTATAAATCATTTTTCTATTTATGTATATATATATATATATATATGTGTGTATGTATATGTCACCTTTGCTTTAAGCAAGTGCAGGTAAATAATTGAGCAATAGGAATTGGAACTTTCTTTCCCTCATCCATGACCTGCATGAAAAAAACTAGCATGCATGCATATTCCACTTCCTAAGTCAAGATTCCTATCTATCTCCAAAAATTAAACCCTTTAATTATGATGTTGGGTTGAGTCACCATGATTTTTATTTTTTATTTTTTATTTTCAACAAGTTTTTTAGTGGATAGGGTTCAGCTCCCATTCTCCACAAATGATTCATTGATTCTTAATTATATAAAATATTTCAAGACATGTTTGGTACTCTTTCTGTTTTTAAACACAAAATTATGAAATATTTCAAACCTATTGTTTTCATATGTTTTCGAAATAGTGGGTTAAAATTTACCTAAAACAGTTTGCTAAACAATTTTTCTGTGTTTTCATGGAAACTCTTGGGAGTCAAAATTTACATTCTCGAGGATTATAGGAAAATGATACCACTCACAAATATTTTTTTAAAAAAATGAAAATAAAAATAAAGAAGTATGTTTGATGAATTGTTGGAGATGGTGGTTAACAGTGATAAGTGGCCGGAGATGGCCTTTGGAAGTGGTGGCTGAGGTGTTGCTTGTGGCCTAAGGGACCTAAAGAGAACTCTTACTATGGGGCTCTCATGCATGATCATACATATAATTATTAAATTTTATTTAAATATATAAAAAAAAAAATTTTTTAAAGTCCCTAATATAAAGATTTTATAAGATAAAGGACATATAATATTTTTATAGTAGTTAAGGTCCCTCTATATTTTCACAGAGAAAATTCGACTTAGAGAAATTTTGTCCGACTTAGAGAAATTTCAATTTTCATAGAGAAATTTTCTCTGTGATTATACCAAAGAAATTTGAAATTTCTCTATGAAATAAGAGAAATTAAATTTCTTTGAGTTGGGACCGAAATTTCTCTAACTTGGGCAAAATTTTTCTGAGTCGGGTAAAATTTCTCTGAATTAAATTTTCTTTATGAAAATGTTGAGAGACCTTAGCTAATAAAAAAAAAAAATTCTTGGATCTCTCTTACTACACAAAATTAGCGAGTGATATTTCACTAATTTTTCTTTTATTTTATTAAGATCATTTAAGTTTTGTAATAATTGAAATTGCACTATTATAAAGCTCAAGTGAAAAGAAATTATCGCAAGATTTTAAAATAAAGCCAAGTTACCATTGACACCACCCTCGTTAAGAGGTGGGATTGAATTCGTCTAATCTTGAGTGTAAAAATTAATGTTAGTGAACATAATATATATATATTGATAAATTGAATTTATCAATAGTTTGAATACGTAGAGATTTTTAAGACCCATACAATATTACAATTGAATAATAATTATATGAAATAGTGTATGATAAGGAAATCCGCATTAGACAGAGTTAAAGGTGGTCCTTTGATCAAGTAAGACCAACCATTTCATATTGGACTAACGTGTGATAAGGAGGCCCACATTAGACTGGCTTGAGGTTGGTCTTTTAATCAATTAAATCTAACTCTTTCATTTTAATTTCGTAGACTAACATGTAATATAAGGAGGTCCATGTTGGGTGGTTCTTTAATCAACTCTTTCATTTGAAACTTCATAAATTATTAAAAAATATTATTTTCACCTTTTAAACTTTAAAAGTATAAAAATAGACTTCCTAAATTATTGAGAAATATCATTTGCCCTCCTAAACTATAAAAACATACAAATGAACCCCATAAACTATTTGTGTGTTTTACTTTGATCTCTTCTATAAACAGTCCAATTTGTATATTTTTATAATTTAAGAATATTTGTACTCTTCTATAGTTTAGAAAGTAAAGTAATACTTCTCAATAGTTTAAAAAATCTAATTTTACACTTTTATAGTTTAGAAAATCAAAATTATATTTCTCAATAATTTAGGAGGTTTTAGTATAAATAACCCTAAGAAGCATTTGAACATGAAAATTTTCCATTGGAATAAACTCTTTGTAATTAAGATAAAGTCATTGCAAGATTACATCTCGTCACCAACAAACCATACCAAAAAAAAAAAATTTAAAATAAAAAACATTTAAAAAAAAAAACTGTAAATTTGTTATTGTTCTATTATAATGAACAAAGTAGGGGAATTAAATTGGTGGAAATTGAGGTCATTCCATGAAATGTTATATAAGTATATAATTAAAAATTCATGATTTATTTTGTTACCAAATGGTAAAATTATGATTTTTTTTCCCCAAATGTTTTTTATTTGGGTTAATTAAACTTTTTACCTTTATAGTTTGATTCAAATTTCATTTTGATCCCTATAGTTTCAAATTAAATAGTTTTATCCCTACACTTAAATCTAGTTTTAATTTGTGCCACCTATTTAAGTTGGAAGTTAAAGTTAATGATTTTGTGACATTTGTTAGTCACCTAAGGTATACATGTATATATGTAAAAAAAAAAAAAAAAAAAAAAAGAAATGACTATATAAAAAAAGGTATATATGTAAGAAAAATTAACAGAATTTTAGACGGAAAAACTAAATTGAAACTGGATTTAAAGTGTATGAAAAAAATTGTTCAATTTGAAATTATAAGGACTGAAATAAAATTTGAGTCAAAATATAGAGATTAAAAATGTAATTAACCATTTTATTATTATGTAATTATTATTAGGCGAAATTTTTTTAAGATCCCTGCTATTAAGATTTTATAAGATAAAAGACATACAATATTTTCATAGTAGTTAAGATTTATCAACATTTCTACAAAGAAAATTTGACTCATTGCCCGATTCAAATAAATTTCTCTAACTTTACAGAGAAATTTCAAAATTTCTTTGAGTTTGGGTCGAAATTTCTCTAAATCGGGTGAAATTTCTCTAATTTCACAGAAAAATTAATTTCAAAATTTTTCTGTGATCATACCAGAGAAATTTTGAAATTTCTCTAAGTTTGAGCCGAATGTTTTTTCAGTGACAATGTTGAATCTTAGCTAATAAAAAAAATATCTTGAACCTCGCCTACTACACAAAGCTGGAGAAAAATACTTCACTAATTTTCTCTTGAAAAAGTTTACGATAAATAAAAAAATTAAGGTAGTGTTTGGTAGAGTTTTCTAAATATGATTTGAGAATAGAGTTGTATTTTGAGTTTGTGAGTTTTGGAATTATAATTTGAGTATAGAAAATTTGTTTGGTTATGAGTTTTGAACTGAGTTTTGAAGGGACTTTTGAGTTTTTAAAATTAGAAAAGTTATTTGATTCAAAATTTTACAACTCATAATCAAATACACAAGCCAAAATTCCATTCAAAACTTATATAAAAATTTTAAAAAATTGAAAATATTTTTTATTTACAATATAAAAATGACAAGTGCCCAAGAAAAAAAAAATCAAACACTCTTCCGGTCAACCTGTCGGATGTCCGAGGGGACGTCCAGGTTAGTCAAATTTTTTCGCTTGGAAAAGAGTTTTTAAAAGTAAATGTAGAATTATAATTTGAAAACTCAAAACAAACAACACACTCAAATGAGTGGGTGAAAATGTGTTTTGAACACATAATCAAACACAACCTAAAATTTTAGAAAAAAATTACGGTTGCGTTTAGTAGAGTTTTAGAATTATGATTTGAGAATAGAGTTGTATTTTGAGTTCGTGAATTTTGAAATTATGATTTAAGTGTAGAAAATTTGTTTGGTATGAGTTTTGAAAAAAAATTAAATTGAGTTTAAATTGAGTGATGTAACATATGATATTTGATTTAAAAATTTACAACTCATAACAAAACACACAATCCAAAATTCTATTTAAAACTCATAAAAAAATTTTAAAAAAATTTCCAAAATTTTTTTTACTTAAAATATAAAAATAACAGGTGTAAAAAAAAAATTTGTTTCAGTCAACTGACCGGACGTCTGGGGAGACATCCAGAAAATGACTGAATAGACATATTTTCTAAAGTGAATACTGAATCAATTTTTAAAATAACTAACCAAACATGACACTCAAAGGCCGGTGTAAAATTACGTTCAAGAGCTCAACCAAATACAGCTGAGTATCCAACGTTTTTTCATTCGAAGTTTATAAATTGTTTGAAAACGTTAACAAAAAAAATATATATATATTTTGGTTTGTTAACTTCTACAATTTGACTTTTCTTTTGTTTAATGCACTTGCGTTTCAAAAAAACTTGCTTTGGAACAAGTTTTCGAAATAGGTGAGAGACGGTCTCAAAAGATAGTCGGTTATGCTTACATATTACTAAATTTCTATTACTAACATCATCATTAATGATGTAATAAGTCAAAAAAAAAAAAACTAAACCACTAATTAGTGGTCTGCATGAAGAATAATGTGATTGGAGGTAATTGTTAGAGGGCAATGGTCAAAGCTTATTGGCGACAACCAAACATATACCGCATTCGTCTTAAAATAATAATCTATTTTAGAAAATTTAATTTTTTTTATAGTACAATTAGTATATTTTAGAAATATTAATTCTTTAAAATTATTCTTTGATAGTATATTTTTTTAGAAGTATCAATTGTCATAATTGCACTTTTTATATGTTATTAAGAATTGAGTAAATTACAAACACACTCCCTGAATTTTATTTAAATTACAAATTATCTACTGTGATTTTAGAAATTACATTATGTCCCCTAAGATTTCTAATTTCATAACAAATAAGTCTTTTTATTAATAAATCAAGTTAATTAATAGTTTTTAATAATGTTAAAATTTTATTTCAATTAATAATTTAGATAATTTTATTATTATATAGGTGAACAGTTAGAAATTTTACTTTTTCAATTAATTCAGTTAAATAAAAAATTCTAACAGGGAGATATTTATAATTTTTCAAATCACAAGAGGCAATTCATATTTTAAACAAATCTCAGGGAGTGTAATTGTAATTTACCCTAATGAATTTGAAAGAAGGATAAAATAGTAAATTCATATTATATTATTTTTTGATTTTAAAAATAGACTAATATTTTGATATAATAAAAATAAAATAAAAAATTAATATTTTGAGATAAAGGAAATACTAATTGTCAGATACAATTTCTAGCTGAAACTAATAGTCAAAAGAGATTGTCAACATCAACTGAGGCCACTAACGATGGCGGCCAGAGATGGAATAGCTGAAATGAGGCGAGAGATAAAAGAATAAATGAAAGCTTATTTTCAAAATAAGTGAAATCAACTACTACAAAATTTTAGTAAATTTATAATGAGCTGAATTATTATATATGACTCCTTAACCAAATATAATACCACGTTTGAATTACCAATTGGTTGTTGGCCGAGTGGTGATTGGCGCTCGGCTTGGTAGGGAGGACTACGGTTCGATCCCCCGCAACGCCAATTGGGAGGGGTGTTGAACCTAACCAGCCAGAACTCAGCCCCGATCCGGATTAGTCGGCCCAATGGGTCGGATACCGGGTGGCAGGACCTAAAAAAAAAAAAAAAAAATACCACGTTTGAATTGTATTATTATGAAATAGAAGCAATTAAAAAGCCTTTTTGCGACCCATAACGTCCAAGTGATGCGACATATGTATTATGGAGGTGCTGACTACGCTAAGCATATATGGTTATGGGATAGTCTCTGCTGTGATATACAAATCGAACATTTATACAGAATGAGCTCGTAGATATGCGTTCATTTGTTTTAAATAAAAAAATTTATTAAAATGATTTATAATTTTCAAATTGTCACTGTCACTGTCATTGTGAGATTATTGTATAAAATTTTTATTTATAAATTATTTTTCTATTTATATAAAGTCATTCAAGATTATATCTTATCACCAACAAATCATACCCAAAAAAAAGAGAAACTATTTTATTTTATTTTATTTTATTTATTTATTTATTTATTTTTGTGTTATGTATGGTATCAAAGAAATAATATTTTCATACTAGTTAAGGTCCCTCTATATTTTCATAGAGAAAATTCTGACTTAGAGAAATTTTGTCCGACTTAGAGAAATTTCAATTTTTACAGAGAAATTTTCTCTGTGATCATACCAAAGAAATTTCGAAATTTCTCTATGAGAGAAATTAAATTTCTTTGAGTTGGGACCGAAATTTCTCTAAATCAGGAAAAATTTCTCTGAGTCGAGTAAAATTTCTCTGAGTTAAATTTTCTCTATGAAAATGTTGAAGGACCTTGGCTAATAAAAAAAATTCTTGGATCTCTCCTACTACACAAAATTAGAGAGTGATATTTCACTAATTTTCCCTTTATTTTATTAAGATCATTTAAGTTTTGTAATAATTGAAATTGCACTACTATAACGCTCAAGTGAAAAGAAATTATCGCAAGATTTTAAAATAAAGCTAAATTACCATTGACACCACCCTCGTTAAGAGGTGGGATTGAATTCGTCTAATATTGAGTGTTATCTTAATGAACATAATATACTGTAGACACCCCATTTTTTACCGACCTTAAGACTCAGCCAACTGAGCGCTTGGTGATGTTGCATATTGTGCTCGTTCTGAGGTTTTAGAGTCTCGGCTGCGAGCCTTGCCTCCGGACTTTGGGGCTCTTTTGTGCTTTGCCTCGATTTGCGAATCAGGTCCTATTTTCTCTGTTTTCTCTTCCCGAAGGGAGTGAGAGGTCTCGTAGTGAGAGACTAGCAATTCTTTTGAAAACCATTTTCTTACTCCTTCAACCGATTTTCTTGACAGAAAGCTGGTTTTTCTCACTTTTGGGCCATAATTTCTGGTTTTTCATACCACCATTGTGTTGTGCTCATCTGGGAGGCTACCAATATGGATAGGCTGACCAGTATTTCTTCTTGACCCTTTTGAACCTTGCTAGAAAGCTGGTTTTTTTCTTTCTTGGGCCACAATTTCTGGTCTCCCACCATACAGTTGTATTCTACTCATCTGGGAGGCCACCTTTCTGGGTAGGGCAACTACCTTTGGAGGTTGAACCTTTTGACCCCTGGTCAGCCGACCAGGGGGAGTGGCCGGCCGACCACCTTAACTGGTCGGCTAACCATCTACTTTTTGCTCCCTCTAAATGCAATCCAACTGTGCCAGTTGGGAGGCATTTGGACCATCCTCTATACACGTGTATAGAGAATATTTGAAGCTTCCAAGAGAAGCTTTGGCCTCTCTTCTCTATAAAAAAGGCCCTCCTCTTCCATTACAAGGGTTGAACCTTTTTGTTTAAGGCATACACACACTTCCCTCCATAGCTCACTATTCCAAGCTCCAAACCCTAATATTCTTGGCCATTTGCACACCAACCCTTAGCACAACACCTCCACCATCCATCCAAGCATCTTGGAACTGATTTGTAGAGGTTGAAGGCTCACCATCTTGGTCCAGAAGTTGCTCGAGGTCTTCTTTACAAGGGTAAGTCTCTATTTTCCTTTTCTTGCATTATTTTGTTCCATTTTTAGCCTTATTTGCAAGCATTTATGGACTTCGACATAAACTGAAAAAAGTTTTATTTTGAGCTCCTTTTGAAGTTTGATTAAGGACACTTTTATGTTTGAGGTCATATATCTCCTTGTATGCTCCATCCTCTTTGTAGGCTTATTTTGTTTCCTATCTTAGCTTTGCTTGCAAGCATTTTCTAGATTTGTCATAAACTGAAAAGAGTCTTATTTTGAGCCTCTCTTGAAGATTGTTTCAGGACATTTTCCTGTTAGGGGTCAGTTACCCCTTTGTTTCCTTGTTTCCATTTTGTTTTGAGCCTTGCATCTAGGCCTTTTTTTCATCCTATGTTTGCCCTTCTAGCCACTGAAATCCAATGGATTTTCAGTGGCTAGCATACTGTTTTGAGAGCTAAAATCAGAGGGGGGTGACCCCCTCTTTCCTTGTCTTGTTTGGTGGCCCTTCTGGCCTTCCAAAGGGGCTCCTCCTTGCATGTTGTGAAGCCACATTTAAGGCCCTATTTGGTGAGTTTTGAGGTCTGCCTTGACTCTGTCTAAAGCCCTTTTGTCCATATTTTGTGTCTTTGATGCATGTATAGAACAATCCCATTAAAGGCCTTTTAAAGGGGCCTTTATTTGCATGTTTCCTAGACCCATTTCAGGCTCTTTTTAGTGGGTTTTAGGACCCTCAGAACCTCTGTTCAGAGGTGGTTTTGCCATTGTGTGTGTCCATCATGAATGTGTAAAGTAACCTCTCTTGTGGCCTTTCAAAGGAGCCCATCATTCTTGTATGCATTGACTGAGTTTCAGTCGTTATTTGGGCATGTTTTGGCATGGCATACTTCTGTTTTTAGTTGGTTTGGTAAGCCCTCATATGCTTCAGATATCTGGCGTAGTGTAAATCATGGTTCACTAGCTTTTTCGCATGCTTTGTTGACCCTTGATTTTAGCACTTTTTGGCCAAGCCTTAAACTGATATTGTGCTTATTTTGGACTACCCTAACTCTGTTTTTGGGTCTCATGGTTGAATGATGTTGGTTTTGCATGCTTGAAGTTCAATACCCATGCTTAACTTCGAGTTTTGAGGTCCATTACATGCATATACTGAGGTATTTCCTTGTTTTGGGGCCATTATACATCATATTTCAGAGCTTGTTTGAATTCCATATTGCCATGTTTTGTACTCTTTAAATGTGTTTGAGAGTCGGACTTGTATGCCTTGTTTTCGGACCATTGAATGAGCTCCATTTCTTTGCATGTTGAGCCACTATTTTAGGCCATTTTCCCACTATTTCAGACCTACCTAGGGTCTGTTTGGGGTTGGTTTTACCGTTGGTGCATTGCTTTGGGTACCTCTAGTGTAACGCACTTCACTAGTTTCGATACTCGAGCCGCCTAGCATGCATTGTGTGACATACTTGCATATTTCGGGACCATATTTTATGCCATTTCAGAGATGTATCATGTGCCATCCTATGCCATGTTTCATTCCTTGTCATGCTTTGGTAGAGTGGCATTTGTGCCTTAGGATCGGTCCATTGCATCTGTGCATGCTTGCATGTGTTTCGGTCGTCTCATTTCCATCATCATGGCCACTGATGTGAGTGTGGCTGAGGTCCACTCATATTGGTGTAAGTCCATCGTTCATTGTATATGCCATTTCAGTCCATAGAATTGCGTATGCTAGGTTGCACGTTAGAGCATTGCGTATGCCATGTTATATCACGTGCATTGTGTATGCCATTTCAGTCCATAGCATTGCGTATGCTAAGTTGCATGTTAGAGCATTATGTATGACATGTTCCATCGTGCATTGCGTATGCTAGGTTGCATGTTAGAGCATTATGTATGACATGTTCCATCGTGCATTGTGTATGCTATTTCAGTCCATAGCATTGCGTATGCTAGGTTGCATGTTAGTCACATTGTGTATGCCATCTCATTTGCATTGTGTTTGGGATAGGAGTTAGCCCAAACATGGGAAACGAGGGACGTTATGTACTCAAAGTGACGAAATGTGTCTCAATTCCTAGTTGCCGACACTCCGGATTACCCATGCTGGAGTCTAGGTCTTGTTATGTTTATATGTGCATTCATTTCACATCGAGTCGTGCAATTCGACTCCTCGGCCATCATGCATCGAGATGCATGATTGGTGGCACGAGGATCGAGATGTGCATACATATGTGAAAACACTTTGCCATGCCCTTTTCTTGCCCTCTGTTGCAGCAAACCAGAAATCAGTAACTTTCTAAAGCCTTGCATAGCATTCCGGGATTAATTGCAAACAAAGGCAAATCGGGGCATTTCGAGGAATTTTTCGACGAGGCGACTCGAGCATGTATCTTTCATCATTCAGAACAGAGCTGAGGCGGTCCATGGATTTGTATATTAGTTTATTTTTGATTTCCTAGTTAATTTGTTAATTAATTAGGATTTTTTAATATTTAATTATTTATTCGAACCCTCCGAGCGAGGGCATAATTGTAATAAGAGTGCGTGTGTGTAATGTATGTCTTCCAACCCCACATCTTTCTCCCTTTTATTTACCAGCTTATGATGGTTAGATTATGGCATGTTTCAATTAGCATACTTATACTCGCATGTTTTGCATCTATTCATCTGTCTTGTATGCACCGGGCTCGGCGCATCATACTAACTGCATCTTATTTCAATTCCAAGTTGAATACATGTTAGTTGTAGCATCTTATATGCCATTCTTAGAATAGCCGAGCCTATTATAGTTGCATTCCTGCATGTGTTACCTTAGGCATTTCAGCATAGTTAGGATCATGCATGCATTTCTAACATAGCTTCTGTTTTGGCTTGGAGTACTCGGTAAGTACTTATGCTTTAGCATCCTTGCATGTGTGTGAGTGACTGTCATGATAGTATGCTTATCATGAGGCTAACTGCTTATGTGATATATCTGCCTGAATGCTCGTGGGTGAATGTTGGATTATCTGAATTGGAATAATGCATTGACTGTGAGTTTTAAGCGCCCACTTGAGAGTGGCAAATCACCATATTTTCTAAACTCACCTGAGGGTGGTAAATCCACATTTTAGCCTACTTGCGAGTAACAGACCATTTTTCAAAACAAACATGAAATGTTTTATTCTAATTCAGGCGATCCGGTCTATATTTGTATGATGTGTGCATCACATAGTAATTCTAGGCTAATAATCGGAATAAGAGCACATAATGTTTTCAAAACTCGATATCATGGTTAGTAGAGGCTGATCTTTGAGCAGGCGAGCGGGGGTGCTCATGAAGTGACCTTCCCTAATCGTACCCAAGTTCCCGAGCCGAGACAACTTTGGTGATGACGAACACGTGGCCTTAGGCAACGAGTCAGGGTTTGCTAAATTCCCCCAAAATAAATATTTAGGTGGCGACTCTGTATCTGGCAAAAAAGTCCATTTTTAGCACTTCTTTCAAAACAATCTGTTTTCAAAAACGATTTGCCGGATTTAGATTCTTTGATGATTCATCAGTCTTGCATTGCACTTTGCGAAATTAGATATAGAACCGTGACATTGAGTCCTGAACTGTAGTGAGCCCAATGAACAAAACGGGATTTCCCTCCCGGGACGTTCAGGGACGTCTACATATACATATTAATAAATTGAATTGATCAGTAGTTTGAATATGTTGAGATTTTTATGACCCATACAATATTACAATTGAATAATAATTATATGAAATAGTATGTGGTAAGGAGATCCGCATTAGACAGATTTAAAGGTGGTCCTTTGATCAATTAAGACCAACTATTTCATATTGGACTGACGTGTGATAAGGAGGCCCACATTAGACTGGCTTGAGGTTGGTCTTTTAATCAATTAAGTCTAACTCTTTCATTTAATTTCGTTGACTAATATGTAATATAAGGAGGTCCATGTTGGGTGGTTCTTTAATTAACTCTTTCATTTGAAACTCCATAAATTATTAAAAAAATATTATTTTCACCTTTTAAACTTTAAAAGATAAAAATAGACTTTCTAAATTACTGAGAAATATCATTTGCCCTCCTAAACTATAAAAACGTACAAATGGACCCCATAAACTATTTGTGTGTTTTACTTTGATCTCTTCTATAAACAGTCCAATTTGTATATTTTTATAATTTAAGAATATTTGTACGTTTCTATAGTTTAGAAAGTAAAGTGATACTTCTCAATAGTTTAAAAAATCCATTTTTACACTTTTATAGTTTAGAAAATTAAAATTATATTTCTCAATAGTTTAGGAAGTTTTAGTATAAATAACCCAAGAAGCATTTGAACATGAAAATTTTCCATTGGAATAAACTCTTTATAATTAAGATAAAGTCATTGCAAGATATATCTCGTCACCAACAAACCATACCAAAAAAAAAATATAAAATTAAAAAAATTAAAAAAAAAACTGTAAATTTGTTATTGTTCTATTATAATGAACAAAGTAGGGGAATTAAATTGGTGGAAATTGAGGTCATTCCATGAAATGTTATATAAGCATATAATTAAAAATTCATGATTTATTTTGTTAGGGTTAATTAAACTTTTTACCTTTATAGTTTGATTCAAATTTCATTTTGATCCCTATAGTTTCAAATTAAATAATTTTATCCCTACACTTAAATCTAGTTTTAATTTGTTCCTCCTATTTAAGTTGGAAGTTAAAGTTAATGATTTTGTGACATTTGTTAGTCTCCTAAGATATACATGTATAAATATAAAAAAAAAAAAAATTAAATTTAAAAAAAATAATATATAAAAAAAGGTATATATGTAAGAAAAATTAACAGAATTTTAGACAGAAAAACCAAATTGAAACTGGATTTAAAGTGTATGAAAAAAATTGTTCAATTTGAAATTGTAAGGACTAAAGTAAAATTTGAGTCAAAATATAGAGATTAAAAATGTAATTAACCATTTTATTATTATATTATTATTATTAGGCAAATTTTTTTTAAGTTTCTGCTATTAAGATTTTATAAGATAAATGACATACAATATTTTCATAGTAGTTAAGATCCCTCAACATTTCTACAAAGAAAATTTGACTCATTGCCCGATTCAAATAAATTTCTCTGACTTTACAGAAAAATTTCAAAATTTCTTTGAGTTTGAGTTGAAATTTTTCTGAATCGGGTGAAATTTCTCTGATTTCACAGAAAAATTAATTTCAAAGTTTTTCTATGATCATACCAAAGAAATTTTGAAATTTCTTTAAGTTGAAGCCGAATTTTTTTTCTGTGACAATGTTGAATCTTAGCTAATAAAAAAAATATCTTGAACCTCTCCTACTACACAAAGTTAGAGAAAAATGCTTCACTAATTTTCTGTTAAAAAAGTTTACGATAAATAAAAAAACTAAGATAGCGTTTAGTAGAGTTTTCTAAATATGATATGAGAATAGAGTTGTATTTTAAGTTTCTGAGTTTTGGAATTATAATTTGAGTATAAAAAGTTGTTTAGTTATAAGTTTTGAATAGAGCTTTGAAGGGAGTTTTGAGTTTTTGAAATTAGAAAAGTTATTTAATTCAAAAATTTACAACTCATAACCAAATATACAATCCAAAATTCTATTAAAAACTTATATAAAAATTATAATAAAAAAAAAACTGAAAATATTTTTTATTTACAACATAAAAATGACAGGTGCCCAAGAAAAAAAAAAATCGAACACTCTTCCGGTCAACCTGCCGGATGTCTGGGTTAGCCAAATTTTTTCGCCTGGAAAGGAGTTTTCAAAAATAAGTGTGGAATTATATTTTGAAAACTCAAAACAAACACCACAATCAAATGAGTGGGTGAAAATGTGTTTTAAACACATAACCAAACACAACCTAAAATTTTAGAAAAAAATTACAGTTGCGTTTGATAGAGTTTTAGAATTATGATTTGAGAATAGAGTTGTATTTTGAGTTTGTGAATTTTGAAATTATAATTTGAGTGTGAAAAATTTGTTTGGTATGAGTTTTGAAAAAAAAATTAAATTGAGTTTAAATTGAGTGATGTGGCATATGATATTTGTTTTAAAAATTTACAACTCATAACCAAATATACAATCCAAAATTCTATTCAAAACTCATAAAAAATTAAAAAAAAATATTTTGAAAATATTTTTACTTCAAATATAAAAATAACAGGTGCTAAAAAAAAAAAACATTATTTCGGTCAATTAACCAGACATCTGAAAAGAAATCCAAAAAAATAACCGAATAGACATATTTTTAAAAATGAATGCTGAATCAATTTTTAAAATAACTAACCAAACATGACACTCAAAGGTCAGTGTAACATTACGTGTCAAGAGCTCAACCAAATACAGCTGAGTGTCTAACGTTTTTTCATTCGAAGTTTATAAATTGTTTGAAAACATTAACTAAAAAATAATTAACTAAAAAATATTAACTAAATTGTTTGAAAATATTAACTAAAAAATATTAAAACATTAACTAAATTGTTTGAAAACATTAACTAAAAAATATTTTGGTTTGTTAACTTTTACAATATAACTTTTCCTTCTGTTTAATGCACTTGCGTTTCAAAAAAACTTGCTTTGGAACAAGTTTTCGAAATAGGTGAGAAACGGTGTCAGAAGATAGTTGTCGACGAAAAAGGTGATTGGAGGTAATTGTTAGAGTGCAATGGTCAAAGCTTATTGGCGAGAACCAAACATAATTACCGCATCCGTCTTAAAATAATAATCTATTTTAGAAAATTTAGGTTCTGTTTGGTAGAGTTTTGTAATTATGATTTGAAAATATGAGTTGTATTTTGAATTTGTGTATTTTAAAATTATGATTTGAGTGTAAAAAATTTGTTTAGTTATGGTTTTTGAATGAAGTGTTGAATTGAGTGTGGAATTGAGTTTTGAATTGAGTTTTGAAAGTTTGATTTGACATGTGAAGTAAGAAAATTTGTTTGGTTATGAGTTTTAAAAAGAGTTTTGAAAATTTAATTCAAATTGTTATAACTCATAACAAAACACATTACTTTCACATTATTGAAAATTTTAATCAACACTCATAACTAAGACTTGGTTTGGCATGTCCTAAATAAGTTAAAAAGTCAAAAAGTCACTATCTTATTTAAGTCACATCATCTTATTTAAATCACATCACCTCTCTAACACATCACATCAAAACCAACCCAAACCCAACCCAAACCCAGCAATAAGTCAAAAAGTACACTTTTTTAGTACATCCCAAACCAACCCTAAACTCTTTTTAAAATTCAATTAAAAAAAATTATTATTAACAAAAAATAACATTAATCAATTTTTTAATTGAAAATACTATAAACGAAATAATTTTTTTTCAAAATAAATATTCAAAAAATTTAAATTATAAATATTTAAATAATTTAAATAATCTAAAAAATTTAATAAGTAAAAAATTAAAATAAATATTCAAAAAATTAAAATAATTTAAAATTTTAATATTTTAAATTTAAAAATAACTCTACACTCAAATCATAACTAAACACAAAAAACAAAACTCAATTAAAAAATTATTTTTAAAATTCATAACTCGAAACTCCATACTACTTTCACAACTCTACACTCAAATCATAACTAAATACATGACAAAAAAAATTAAAATATTTAAAAATATTTTTATAAAATAGAGTTTAAATTTATTTTTATAAAATATTTTAAAATTAAAAAAATTAAAATCGTAATATTTAAAAATTAAAATATTTAAAATATTCAAAAAATTAAAAAAAGCATAACATATTTAAATATTAAAATATTTAAAATCTTAACAAAATTAAAATATTTTTAAAATATTGATTTGAATGGAGTTTTGAAAAGAGTTTTGAATTATGTGTTTAGTTATGAGTTTTGAAAAGTAATGATTATATTTTGAATTGAGTTTTGAGAAATGAGTGTAGAATTATGATTTGAAAATCCTAAACAAACACCACACTCAAAAGTGAGTGTGGAACTAGATTTTGAAAACTCCACCAAATGGTGCCTTAATTTTTTTTAGTACAATTATTATATTTTAAAAATATTAATTTTTTAAAATTATTCTTTGATAGTATATTTTTTTTAGAAATATCAATTGTTATAATTACACTTTTTATGTGTTATTATGAATTGAGTAAATTACAAACACACTCCCTGAATTTTACTTAAATTACAAATTATCTCTTATGATTTTAGAAATTACATTATGTCCCTTAAGATTTCTAATTTCATAACAAATAAATCTTTTTATTAATAAATCATGTTAATTAATAATTTTTAATAATATTAAAACTTTATTTCAATTAATAATTTAGATAATTTTATTATTGTATAGGTGAACAGTTAGAAATTTTACTTTTTTAATTAATTCAGTTAAATAAAAAATTCTGACAGGAAATATTTGTAATTTTTCAAATTACAAGAAGCAATTCATATTTTAAGCAAACCTTAATAAGTATATTTGTAATTTACCCTAATGAATTTAAACGAAGGATAAAATAGTAAATTCATCTTATTTTAGTTTTTGATTTTAAAAATAAACTAATATTTTGATATAATAAAAAATAAAATAAAAAACTAATATTTTGAGATAAATGGAGTGCTAATTATGAGATACAGTTTCTAGCTAATAGTCAAAATAGATTGTCAACATCAACTGAGGCCACTAATGATGGTGGCCAGAGATGAGATAATCGAAATGAGGCGAGAGATAAAGGAATAAATGAAAGCTTATTTTTAAAAGAGTAATGTTTGGGAGCCCTAAAAAAGGTGGCTTAAATAGTTTAAATTGAGTAAAACGACGTAGTTTTGTGTTGTGTTTTGCCCAAAACGACGTAGTTTTGGACAATTTGAATCATTTGAGTCACTGAATTTAAGGCTCTTTACCAGTATTGTTTTTAAAATAAGTGAAATCAAATACTACAAAATTTTAGTAACTTTTTAATGTATTCAGGCCTCGTTTGGCAAGAGGCTATTTTAGCCAAAAAGTCAAAAAGTTACTAAATTAGCCAAAAAGTCAACAACCCATACCAAAAAGTCAAAGATTCTTCTACTTTTCGTGCTTTAAATAATTAGCGAAGTTGGCCCAAACATACAGGTTTTTCTTACTAACCTTTTTAGCCAATTAGCCAAAAAGTTACTAAATTAGCCTGTTCCCAAACGAGGCCTCAATAAAATGAGTTGAATTATTATACATGACTCCTTAACCAAATATAATACCACGTTTGAATTGTATTATTGTGAAATAGAAGTAATTAAAAAGCTTTTTTGCGACCCATAAGGTCCGAGTGATGCAATCATGCAACATATGTATTATGGAGGTGCTGACTAGGCTAGCATACATGGTTATGGTATAGTCTCTACCGTGATATACAAATCGAACATTTATACAGAATGAGCTCGTAGATATGCGTTCATTTGTTTTAAATAAAAAAATTTATTAAAATGATTTATAATTTTCAAATTGTCACTGTCACTGTCATTGTGAGATTATTGTACAAAATTTTTATTTATAAATTATTTTTCTATTTATATAAAGTCATTCAAGATTATATTTTATCACCAACAAATCATACCCAAAAAACAAAAAGAAACAAAATTTGTTTGTTTGTTTGTTTGTTTGTTTGTTTTTTTTTCGTGTATTATGTATGGTATCTTGGACCAACTTACATGTACTAGATTAAGTCTCTACAATCCGAATAAGCCTTTCGAAATAGGGCTTACCCACCGCGGTCTATGGCCCCAAGGTATGCATTTGCTGACTAGGGATTTCAAACCTGAGACTTAGAAGGGAGCAAATCTCCAAGCCCCAGTCGTCACCAGTAGGGGAATTAAATTGGTGGAAATTGAGGTCATTCCATCAAATGTTATATAAGCATATAATTAAAAATTCATGATTTATTTTGTTACCAAATGGTCAAACAATGGGTCTTCTTTTTCTTTTCTTTTTTTTTGTAATTTTCCCAAATGTTTTTTATTTCGGTTAATTACACTTTTCACCTTTATAGATTGATTCAAATTTCATTTTGATCCCTATAATTTTAAATTAAATAGTTTTGTCCCTACACTTAAATCTAGTAATTTGGTCCTCATATTTAAGTTGGAAGTTAAAGTTTAACGATTTTGGGATATTTTTTAGTTTCCTAAGGTATATATGTATATCTGGAGAAAAAAAAAATTTACTATATAAAAAAAGGTATATGTAAGAAAAATTAGCAATTTTAGGCGGAAAGGCCAAATTGAAATTGGATTTAAAGTGTATGGAAAAAATTGTTCAATTTGAAATTATAAGGACCAAAGTAAAATTTGAGTCAAAATATAGAGATTTAAAATGTAATTAACCATTTTAATTTTATTATTATTATTATTAGGGGAATCTTTTTTAAGGTCCTTGATATTAAGATTTTATAAGATAAAGGACATACAATATTTTCATAGTAGTTAAGGTCCCTCAACATTTCTACAAAAAAAATTTGACTCAGAGAAATTTTGTCTGACTCAGACAGAGAAATTTCGAAATTTCTTTGTGTCGGAGCCAAAATTCTAAAGTTTCTCTGAGTCGGAGCCGAAATTTCTCTGAGTCAAATTTTTTCTGTGAAAATGTTGAGAGATCTTAGCTAAAAAAAAAAAAAACACTCTTGGACTTCTCCTACTACACAAAGTTAGAGAGGAATGTTTCACTAATTTTCTCTAAAAAAAGTTTACAATAAATAAAAAAACTAAAAAACATCACCCTTCTCGTATTTTTAACTATAAAATTGCTAATCAAACTTGCATAATTCAATTTATTAACTAATCATTTTTAATTGATTAAATTGCTAATATATTCAATCTTTTCTGTGATAATAGTTTCTAGGGATAAAATGCAATCAATTTTAAATTAAAAAAGTTTATTTCCACAAGAACAAATGTAACGGGTATAATTAATCGTGTTCTATACACAATTCATGTATTTGAGAAATAACCATGTATTAATTTAAAATAAGTCATGATATAAATCAACTTTTTGATTTTTGCCAAAAAAAAAATCATTCATTTATTTTAAATAATTCACCACATCAACCAACCATTAATTTTGAATCTTCAAATTTTAATGGGGCTTTTCAAATTCAGGTGGATTTTTTTATGAACTAGTATAATAGCTAAAAAAATTGGGGCCTTTTTTTTCGGCTCAAATTTTGGAGGCCCAAAGTGGCAACTTTGCCGGTTTTGGGCAAAAGCCGACCTTGGACCCGGGTGCTTGGAGGGTCCCAAAAGGTGACCTAAGGGTGGTCTGACGGTGGCTTGAGATGGTGAGAGAGTAAGGAGAGTGAAAAATTACTTTAAAAAAATAAAAACACAATTTTTTTTTGTTTTTCAAAAAAAAATTAAAAATTTTGGAATGGATTCCACTCTTATAAAAACTATATATATATCAAACAAGTTTTCATTTTCAATCAAATATATATATATATATATATATATATAGAAAAGAGAAAATGAAACGGTTAAAAAACAATTTATATAATGTTACTATTTTATCATATAATTAACTTTCTCAAGGAGGCATATATATATATATCTTCGAAGCACTGTTTGTTTTGTAGGAAAAGTGTCATATATAAAGATTGGGGGGATAGTGTTCAAAGTGTCTATTCAAATAGTACAATGAAAATCAAACAATGAAATTTAACAGTTTGTTTTTCTCTCCTTGTTTTTCTCTGGTTGAATAAAGATATGCTCACTCAGAAAATATAGCTACGTTCGAAAAGGAAAGAGCCAAAAACCTAATCTGCATCACTTGAGCATGACTAGTGAGCTTATATTCAATTGGGTTAGTTGCCAATGATAAGATCTGTTGGAGATTCATCACAAGTTTTTCAGGATTTGATTTGGAAAATAGAGAAATCACAAATTAATTTGATGCGCAGTTACAACTTCACATTAGGCAAGTTGGGACCCTCCAAAATTATTAACTTCACATTAGGCAATTTGTAGCGAAAAAAACCGGGTTTGATAACCTTGGACCCGGGTTACTAAACATGCCTAATCTAAAATTCCATAATTTCCTACTTTCTGATAATCAACTTTTTTAACCTAAGATCTCTAGTGTTTGATAACCTTTACAATTTATTGGTTTTTGTACCATGTTTATATTTATTTTACTAAAAATAAAATGAAAACAATAAAAAAATTGTTTAGGGTAAGGGATTGCCAGGTTGTGGCCGACGCATGGGGTTTGTAAGATGTTGTGGCCAAAAAAGATGGCAGAAAGTTGTGTGGCCGCCAAAAAAAAATATATTTTCTTTTTTTCCGAAATTTCTATAAAATTTTAGAAAGAAATTACATATTTTTTTGAATGTCCAACGTTTTTTCATTCGAAGTTTATAAATTGTTTGAAAACATAAACAAAAAATAATAAATATTTTGGTTTGGCAACTTTTACAATTTGATTTTTCCTTTTGTTTAAAAAATAAAACTATGTTTAGAACACTGAGGGCTAATTTGGCATTGGATTTTTTAACTAATTTTTTTAACTTGAGACTTTTTTAACTTGATTTTTTTAACTTTGTTTAGATTTTATTTTTGGACTTTTTTGACTTTTATAAGATAAAAAAATATAATAATTATAAGTAAAAAATAATATTTTATCATATTAACCTATATAATTTATTTTATATTTTTATGTTTATTTAATTCTAAAGTATTAGCCAAATCATGGCTTACATTTCAAAAGAATTTATCTTGGAACAAGTCTTGGAAATAAGTGAGAGAGGGTGTCAGAAGATGGCTGTTAACGAAAAATGTGATTGGAGATAGTAGTTAGAGGGCACCGGTCAAAGCTCATTAGCGACAACCAAACATAATTACTCACTCCCCCTCAAAATAATAGTCTATTTAGAAATTTTAATTTTTTTTTATACTACAATTAGTATATTTTAAAAATATTAATTTTTTAAAATTATTTTTTGATAGTAAATTTTTTTGAAAGTATCAATTGTCATTATTGTATTTTTTATGTTATTAATGAATCTAAAAGAATGACAAAATAGTAAACTTATATTATTTTATTTTTTAATTTTTCAAAATAAACTAATATTTTGAGATAATAAAAAATGGAATGAAAGACTAATATTTTGAGACAAAGAGAATACTAATTGTCAGATGGAGGTTTTAGCTGAAACTAATAGTCAAAGAGGTTGCCAACATCAACTGTGGCCACTAACGGTGGTGGCCAGAGATGAGATAGCTTAAATAAGGCGAGAGATGGAGGAATAAATGAAAACTTATTTTCAAAACAAGTGAAAACAACTCTTATAAGATTTTAGTAAATTTTTAATGTATTCAATATAATGAGTTGAATTATTATATATAACTACTTAGCCAAATATAATAGGGATATTTACCAATAAATCTCATCTCACAAACAGTTATGCCATTTGGTCCCATCTTTGAACTTTTGATATGATAAGTCCTACTGGTGAGGTGTTTTGATCCTTTATGATCTTATTTTCCATATTTGACGCATGGGGTTGACAGTTATGTCCTTTTTTTTATTAGTGTGTTTGATTTGGGACGGTTCTTATGGGATGACGTGTTGTTTGTGGTTATGTTGGATATCATATTAGGCAGATTCTACATGGCTGGCATATTTGTTGTAGCCATTTCCGATTAAGGTTTTCGGGGGTTTGGAGTTACTATGTTTGTGCGACGGCTGTGAGACGGAATCGTAGAGATAGCATTTTCAGACATCAAGACAACTGTGGTCATGCAGGTATGTCATGTTTTCGTTGATTCGTTCATTTTGTTTTTTTCGTCGTACCAATATGGTGTTCAAATGTAATCCCACTCGTGTATTTATGTCACATTGTATCCTACTATGGTATGCTGAACAATTTTGTGGAGGGGGTTGTATATAGGGGTGATGCTGGATCTGTTTAATGTGGATGGGGTGGCGGGGTAGATTGTGTTTGTGTTTGTGTTTGTTGAGGTTGTGTGTGATTATTGTTTTTGGAGGGGTCATTGTGTAGATGTGTCTTCTGATATGTTAGTTGTGGATTGTGTTTCTGATGTCAAATATGTTAACAATGGTAGAGGATGGACACGCAAGTTATGTTAATTTGTTGCTACGAAAATATAATGTCATGATCAATTTTGAAGCTCTATTCTGGTTTGATGATATGGTCAGTTGTGTATGCAATAAGTTTGCTGGTTTGACATCACCAGATGTCCATTTGTTCTTCAAATTACCAGGTTATAATAACTTCACATTACAGAATCATGCTGATGCGGAAAACATGGTATCTCTTGCACGATCGTTCAGGATACAATGTATCGATGTCATTATTCAGTTACGGGATGTCCTTGATGCTGATAGCATTAGCATCCATGTTCACAATGCACAAATTGTTCCATGCCACACGGAAGGTACAGACGATGAGTCGGATATGGAGGACGATGAGGATTTATTGGGCAAATTTGTCCCCATGTTGAAAAGGTTTTCCTGTCTACTCCATGGACGAATGGAGTTCGCCATGTTGGTCAGAGTTTTGAGGGTGAAGCTGGTGAATTCCGAATGGTTCTTCGCAAGTTTACGGTAAAGTACGGATTTCGATTCAAATATGTGAAGAACGACTCCATTAGAGTTACAGAGGTATGCATGATGAGGGAGCAAAAATGATACGTGTGGTATGTTCATACATGTGTGTTACACGCTAATGGTTTTTTTTACATTTGCAAGTTGTGTAACGAGCACACTTGTGGTTTTGCATTACGAACACCCAAACACCTGAAGGCGGGTTCTAACCTAGTGTCTGATGTTATTTCAGAACGAGTACGTGACAAGCCGCTTACACGGCCTACGGATGTTGTGTATAACCTCAAAAAACATTATGGACAGGAGGTTAGCTACCGGGTTGCATAGTTGGGTGTTGAAAAAACTCATGGTGAAATGTTCGGAACACACTCTATTTCGTTTGACTAGTTACGATGATACATCACTGCTGTTATGGAGAATAGCTTAGGTAGTTATATCAACATTGATTACGATTAGCATAACAACCGTTTCTTAAGGTATTTCATTTCATTCAAAACATGTATCGATAGGTTCAACCATTGCCGACCGTTGCTTTTCTTGGATGGGACATTTTTGAAGGGGAAATTTAAGGGAAACTTCTTAACCGCAACCACAAAGGATGGCAACCAAGGTATGTTGTGTTATTATGTTCCCACACATCTGTTTACATGTGCAATATTAATTTCAATGTTGCACTTAACTTCATTACATTTTTTTCCAATTGACTGGTTTTTTTTCGGTTCAATGTCACCTGTGTGTCTCCAATTTCACAAGCACATTTTTTTCACAATCACAATGCTTGTTCTCACTGCCAAGTGAAAATTGATGTAAATTTATTTCCGTTAGCCATAGCAATCGTAGAATCAGAAAACACAACAAACTGGTCTTGGTTTTTGGGACAACTCATGCATGTTGTGGATGACCGTAGAACACTAATGTTTGTAACGGACTGCCATAAGGACTGCTCGAATCAATACCCATCATATTTCCCACATCTCATCATGCTTTCGGCTTGCAGCATTTGCAACGTAACTTGCAAGACAAATTACGTTACGTTAACAGTTCATATTGTGCGGGAATGTTGACTAAATTCTATACGTGTGCATACACACCAACCGTGGCTGCATTCAATCAAAGTATGGAGGACTTCATCAAATGTGGATGCAAGGTCGCACCAGTCTTCTTAAAAGATTTACCCCCTCAATATTGGGCCATTGCTTATCTCCGATAAGCACTTTTCCATTTTCTTTTTTTAACCCACTCATCTTTCACTGTATTGTTACTGTGTCCTCATCATGTATTATCCGATTTTATATAACATTCCTCATATTTCTCTATCACTAGTGGTACACGTTACGGTGAGATGAGTTCAGATGCCGTTGTGTCGTTCAACTCATGGATACGAGAAGCACGACACCTACCAATAACTCAAATGATTGATAGCATTCGGACAAAAATAATGTGTCAGATGGCCAAGTGTCATCGCAAGGCACAAGTGTGGCCTGGGGTTGTCTGTCCAAAAATGGAAGATCGGTTGGTAAAAGCATATAACAAAAGCAGATCGTGGCTTGTAAGCTAATCAAACGAACAGGTTTATGAGGTTCACTCCTTCCCGTCTGTCATGGTTGACGTGGAGAGGTGTACATGTTCTTGTTTCCAGTGGCAAATCAAGGGGTTTTCATGCGCTCATGCAGTTATGGCCATCTGTAACAGCAGCCATGACCTATACGATTTAGTTGCTCCGTATTACCACGTCGTAGAGTACCATAATTCATACGCACAAAACATAAACCCCATCCCAATGATTAAGAAACCACCATTTTGTGCTAAATATTTTGTCATACAACCACCGGCTATCAAAAGACCACCAAGACGACCGAAGAAAAAACATATGCTATCCAAGGAGGAATAAGTGCAATAAATTTGATGCAGTCATTGCCAACGCATGGGGAACCACAACAGAAAGACCTATAAGAAACCAATATAACTTCCAATTTTAATTCATAAATTTTTGTCGCTATATTTTAAGCTTTATTAAATTTTTAATCTTAATAAGTGGCTGCACCACATACTGTATTTAATGCTGAACGGCCTGATACCGGTATCGTGCCGTGAACAATTTTTAGTTTATTTCAACCACGTTCACGTTTCAATTCAACCATCGTATTATTTGTTTGCCAACCAAAATTTTTTGACGTGTGTATTTCAAATTGTTTACATTACTCACCTAGCACTAGCATTTTGCATAACCACCCAGTCCTGGCCACACAATCAACAAACACACATGCCACACAAAAACTCAACACCAACATTTGCATCCATGAAACATACTCCATCAAAATTCTACTAACATTTGTAATCGACATTACTATGATACACACAACATTCGTTTCCAAAAGCACACCACATAGATCCGTTCATACATTTACAAAAACCAAAACATACTACTGACATAGGTTTCAAACACACATCATCAGTGACCATTTTCACATTTTATGATCACAAAACGTGATTTCATTTTGCATACTTGAACTATATTCTACCTACACTACCACCACACAAAAACACAACATAACAATTGGGAACAAAACTTATTATTTCCACATTGTGCGGCAGACTTCCCAATCACCTCATATTAACAAAAAAATACACACACGTTTCACTTAAAAAATGTTACAATTCTTATACGGTATAAACCACATAGACACTTATGAATCTGATTTTTGCTGTGGACACTTCACCATAAACTCCAGGGGGTGGCTGAAATTTGCCTCGATACTTTGCTCATACAGCCCAAATGCACGAAGCGACTACTTCATAACGTTCAATACTCATTCCTTCTACACTACAAACACAAAAACCTTAAAAACATAACACCCTCTCCGAACGCTACCGCATTGAATTGAAATGCTTCCACGTACCATCTTCTATATCATTCACCATAAGTGTCCAGTGTCCAAGGTGACACATTGGGAAATGCATGTACCGGTACTCACTTCCTGCAGAAGTGTTCATCTGAATATACTTCTCCATCACACGAATGTCTTGGTTCCTTACCATGTCCTGCACATGCCCCACATTAAAATAATGTCACAACAAAGTTCAACACAACCAAACAACAAACACATAAAACAACCACCCACCAGGCAGACACTGCTGAAGAAATATGTTTTATCCACCGAATCATCACCACCAAACATCCTCACCTGCTCGGTTTTCAGCAACTCTACATACGCATCAATCACCTAACATTTCCCACAAACCAATTCTGAAAATATGTTAGCGTCATAACCCAATGGCACATATGCCGTACATAGTATAAACAAATCAACTCATACACGACAGTTAAACTTCAATTGGGTTGCGTGTCTCACATTGCCACAGATGGAACAATGTCGAACAAGATTTTTCACATCTGTGAAGCACAGCCACGCCGCTAGTCGTATCTCTCCACATAACAGCCCAATCCAAAAACACATTAAAGGCCTTTGTCACTGTCCACCAATAAACACAGAGAAGGAATAAATAAATAATAAATAAAAAAAGCCACTACGTATCCATCGCTTTGCCGGTCATAGGCTTGTTTGATCCTAGCCTTCTCATCCATTTACATCATCTTCCACACCCCCAATCGATCCCCGATCACCTCTTATCAGGTACAACAATTGAATCCACATCAATAATAGCATCATTTTTTACACAGTTCACGCCCAGTTCCACATTGGCATCCCTCGCACCCGCCCTCTTGTCGTGCCCTACCACTAGTGGGTAGACAAATTCCAGCAGTATTCGTTCCTTTCTCACTTTGTTCTTAATGTTGCACACAAATGAACTCTGTATGCCCATCCCATGTGCACGTTCACTCACATATGGGCCGACTTCTGCTTTTGATATAGCCAGGCTAATGTTACGTGCCCCGTCAACCTCAATCGGCATGTACTCCATGCCCATTTGCCCAACACTTACATTCTCAATGCACCCCCGCTCGTTAGCTGCTCACAATGGTGGAACATCACACAGCACCACCCCACCAAAGTCAGACCCACTCCTGTTATCACCGCCAACGTCCCCTCCCTCACGAATTGTTTAGTAAGCTTGCGTGATAACATGTACATCTCGGTCCGCAAGTTGGTCTTCTAGTACTACAACTGTACTCTCCAACTCCACGTTCTCTTTTTTCAACTTATCCAGCTCGTTGTCTTTCATTTTCAACACACAACCAAACCCCCCAACTACGTTCACCGCTTGCATCTCCATTTTACTCTTCAACATACTAGCTTCTAGTTCAATCAATGCTATCATATCGTCTTTCGCTTTGTTTTGCACCTTCAGCGCTGCCATTGCATTTAGTGCATCTTTCAATTTATTATCACCTAGGTCGTCACGCCCGATCTCATGTACTGGACCACGCACTCCAACCTTGCTAATCCCACTATCACTCTCTACTACTCGATGCACCAATTCCCCAACATGCTTCTTACACTCGCCAACAAAGAACCCTACAATGTTCATCTCCTGACCGGCACTAACTATAGCTGGAATTCGGCTATCCCCCTCTCAACAAAATGATTCTCAACGCCATCGTCATCCACGTGTATGCCTACAACATTCGTGACATCTTGCTCCAACAATTCTACATCTAATCTCATTACTTCCTGTTCATGGTCAAACGATCTCAAACGATCGACCTTCACCTGCGCAATTCAAACACACAACATGTTTCGTTATCGAGTCATGAAATCTACAACAACCGGACAAATGTCGCGTGACTTGCCGAACTTACAAACACACAACAAATACTTGAAAACTGACAGGCCCAGCAAAATCCACCCCTTGAGCTTTTTTTAGCAACATCCCAATGTCCCATTAGAGGAATCTTGGAAACATGTTGTCAGTCTGAGGCTCAACTATGTTTGAATGGTCACATAGCTAGTACTGCGTTACAAACAAAACACATTTAAAAAAAATTGTCACTTCATTAAAATAATTCACACTACACAACATTTAACAATTAAGAGTGAACATACCAATAGAGCAACCACACATCTAGTCACCTTTCCCGGTGTGCGATGAAACTCTTTGATTGAATCCATTAGCAAGGCCAATATTGCACCCATTCAGTCATAGATCCTAACGGTACGCAATCATTAATGTACCTCACGAATGCCCAACTTATTGTCTCTCCAGAATTTGAGAAAAACAGTTTGCCACATATGTACATAGCTAACAACTTTGTTGTGTCCTCCTCATCTTGTCATGTTCTCCCAGCCACAGCCTCCATGAACAATGTCTTCACTAACTTCGACGTTACGCGAGATGTGTCACGGCATTTGCGCTGAATGAAGTCCAACACTGGCTTTTGTCTTGGCGACAAATCAAGTCGTCTCTTCCCGCACTGTAAACCAAATATCAACCTTATGTCGCTACTTCCCAGTTTGATGATGGACCCTCCAATGTTGAACGCATTATCCTGTTGCTTATATGCCCTAATAATTTTGCACACCAGCTCGTCACACTTTTTGAACTCCTTATGGTCCAACTCGTTCATATGTATTGCCTCAACCATAATCCAGAATGACGTCCTTTTCAAATACTTCAAGTGTTCCACCGTTAAACTCAAAGAACTGACAAGCATAACTATACATAGCGTTTGAGCGAAAATTTAATCTCTGTATTGCCTATCGTTGGGGACTGTTTGATGGTTTTGGCACATTTTGAACAACCATATTGTTTACGACTTTGGCCTGTTTGAATAGGATACGGCCCTGCATTCTAACTCCAAGGTTGTCTAATTTCCCACCACTTGCCTCTTCTAGCCGTTTCTGTTCGTTCAAACGTGTCCACAAACTAGTTGAACTCCCACAACCTGTAATCGAAAAAACAAAACACATCAACGGCAACATTGAACCCAAGTACTACAACACACCACCACACAGCTAAAATGTACGTAACAAATATACACATTCCTACATATAAGGAACTGCCAACCATACACAATAACATTCTCACGACATTACATCACTCCGCTACACCCACATCCACCACCACACATCTAACCACCTAACCATAACCAACACGTGCCATTACCATGCCCCAACCCCATAAACATACCACCCAGAAACATACTACAAACCAAAACACCTTGCCACATTACCTTGTTCATTACGCCAAATTTTAATACAATTTTTCAAACCACACCCCAACCCATCCCATACCCATTCACCAATCGAAATGACAACATAAACTACAACACAACCAACTGTAGACTCGACTTTCTTCGCACGCCCCCCTTTCGGAGAGGCGCGAATTGGTCTCCTACTACAGTTTGGACTCCTATCACGGTTCTGAATCTAATCTCACAAAGTGCAATGTGAGACCGATAAACACCAAAGAGTCCAATCCAGTAAATCATTTTGAAAAATCAAATTTTAAATCAAATAATGCCAAAAATGGACTGCTTTGCCAGATTACAGAGTCACCACCTAAATATTTTATTTTTGAAAAATTTAGGAAACCCTGACTCGTGCCAAAGGCCACGTGTCCGTTATCACCAAAGTTATCTCGGCTCGAGAACTTGGGTACGAGAGGGGAAGGTCATACAATGAGCACCTCTGCTTGCTCGATCAAAAGATCGACCTGTACTAAGCATGATATGTTATTTTATAAACCTCATGTGTTCTTATCAGGTTATTAATCTAACTTTACAATGTGGCACACACATACAAGTATAGACTAAATCACAAGAATTGGAACAAATTCGACTCATGTTTGTTTTCGAAAGTGGTTTGAAAGTGCCACTTGTAAGTGGGCTAAAACGCGAATTTGCCGCCCTCAAGTGGGCTTGAAAACATGATTCGCCACTTCGCAAAGTGGGCTTAAAACTCACAATCATCGAACTATTCCAATTTAAACAACAAAGCCTTCACCCACAGGCATTCATGCAGTTAAGCAAATAAGCAAATAGCCTCATGGCAAGCATGCTATCATGGCAACACTCACGTCAAGCATGCTATCATGGCAACACTCACACTCATGCAAGTATGCTAAAGCGTAACACTTACAGTGTGACGACCCAGAATCTTTTCCTCCGCTCGAGCGGAGGAGTTGACGCTCGAGCGGACATTTGGGGTTCCTAGCAAATTTCGTAGACGGCTTGAGATTCTGGGAGTTGTGATTTTCGGCCGGCGGGGAGTTGGCCTTCGGCGGACGTCTTTGTTGGTCTTCGCGCTCGAGTGCAAGGTTGGGCGCTTGAGCGGGTCTCCAGGTTGGGTTGTATTTCTGAGGCACGTGGGTTCATTTTGGACATTTTATTAGTGTACTTAGAACTTTCTTATGTTATTTTGGAGTACGGGTTGAGGTGGTAAAATGAAGGTAAAGTAGGATGGAATCAAAAGCTTTAATTTAAATAATTCGTCTACGACCAGCCGCCACTCTTTTGCCCTTTTCTTTCTCCACACTTTGAATTTGGATGTGAGGTTAGAACCATTGGAAAGCTTATTTCTGGGGCTTCAATTTGGACACAAGAACGACCTAAAACGGAGTCCGGATGGAAAGTTATACCTGTTTGAAGTTTCAAACTGTGATGGGTTGAGTCCACTCGAGCGGGAAAAGGGACGCTCGAGCGGGAATAGCGGGCAACAGCCTTAAATCGGAATTTTTAGATCATTTCTCACATTTTCTTTTTCCCTCTTCTTTCCTTTGTCTTAGGACCGAAAAACCCTAGGTTCTTGATCTCCAATACTTCCATTTCCCTTAGGTTTGAGCAAGATCTTCCACCAAGAAATGAAGAAGGCAAGAAGGTGAATATTTTCAACTGATTGGAATTTCGGGATTTTGGAGGATTTGTCTCAAAGCTTTGCTCCTTGCTTGATTTTTGAGGTAGGGGTTCTAGTTCTCTTCAATACCTATATCAATAGATAGATTTGTGGTATTTTCATGGTATAAATGTACAAATTTCTATTTTTGAGTATGTAATATCTAGTATGAGAATTGGGGGTTCTAGGGTTTATGATGTTGGGAGTTAAATTGGTGGGTTTAAATGATGTATTGAGAATTCTAGATGTAGAATCATTGAGAATTCTAGATGTAGAATCATTGAGAAATTGAGAAATTGTAATGATAAATAATGATTTTGCCCAAATTGATAATAGAATCATGGAATTGATGGGTTGAATTATACGTGTACAAGTTTAATTGGATTTCTGAGATGTTTTGAAATAACGTTAAAAATTTACGAATGAACGTTGTTATGAGCATTGTAAATCATGTTAAAATGAGAAAGGAATTAAGGGAAATGATTTAGAGAATTAATGTGTGACTTCGTATGTGTGTAGGACACGCTTCGGGAGGAATAAATGCTCCACCAAAACATTGTGAGTAATAGTACAGGAATCGCACATTTAATTACCAGTGATGATTCTTTTGTTTAACGTTCTATTCTTCACAAATAGTTATGTGAATATTATGTTGGGAATCAGTGGAAACATTGAAAGATTTTGGTGTACATTGGTATGACTCTGAACCACCTCTGTATTTTGGTTATGGCTAATGATTATTGTGAATGTACCATCCTATGAATTACTCGGGCTTACGTATAAGAATTGCATACAAACTATTAACCTTGTGAAGTTGGTTATGAAAGGAATTAAGTATCAATAACATTGTTACATGATTCATGCTATGATATGAAGCTTACGACCTATTGATGTGATTATGTGTATTATGAAACTATAATATCTCGTATCTACGGAATGTGGTTCCCTTTTGCTAACAAATATCGGTAATGTTACATTAAACTTATATTACCGATGGTAATTGCATGTGAATAATGGGAAGAATGTATGTACTTTACGCATAATTATGAAGTTAATATGTTATGATGATTTACGGTATGGAACAAAGTCTTTGTACGGAACTAAGTGCTACACGTTAGTGGGAGCCACCTCTAGAATCCATACGAGCCACCTCTTGAGTCCGTACATATGTGAACGTTATGAGGCCTACGGCCATTCTGTGAAAGATATAATTTGTGAAGTTATGAAAGATACAACTTGTGAATTATGAACTTATGTGGCCATGGGCCATTTGTAAATTATGAACTTATGTGGCCATGGGCCATTTGTGAACTATGAACTTATGTGGCCAAGAGCCATTTGTGAATTTGTGAATCTAAGAGGCCGAAGGCCAATTTGTGAAGCTATGAAGTTATGAATCCAAGAGGCCGAGGGCCAATTTGTGAAGCTATGAACTTATGAATGAATGAGGCCGAGGGCCAATTTATGAAGTTATGGATATGTTCCAAGATAAGGTTCAAGACCATTATGATTAAATACAAATTCAGACTCGTTATGTGAACTCTATATTGGTATATGAAAGTGTGTTTAATGAAATCCATATTTTGGGTTACGAAATGTTTAATATGATAAGTATTTTCTGAAATGATAAAAATGCTATGAACTTCCGACATGTTTATGATATGATACGTTTTCTGGATAATTTTCCCGAAATGCCTAGATATGCTACGAAACTCCGAATGCTTTGAATAAGATACCTTGCTATGCATACAGAAACAAATTAACAATATGTTCTCTTTATTGATAAATGCACGGATATGTATTATAATTCATGTTGAACATTGAATTGTTATGTGCTATTATTCACTGAGCTTGGCTAACTTTATTTTATATGCATTTACGTAGGCACTCAACACGGAGGTCGACCTTAGCTTTGTGGCTTCCGTTACCCAGTTGTCAATCCCTGAGTATCTAAGCCCTTAGCAGATGACCGCTCATGTCATGGAGTTTTGCTAAGTTTTTAATTTGTACCCTAAATGTCTATTAAGATTGATGTATATAAAATGTTTATAGATGTATGTACATAGCTATTTTCATGTATTATGTTTTGTTTGCGATCCTGGCATAGTAGTGGTAGCTCAATGGATATTATTTTACGCTATTATATGATATTAAATGCTTCCGTTCAGGCCCCATAAATTACATTCACCAGGTTTTATGTCCGTTTCTGAAGTGGTCATGCCCAAACTTTTAGGGGCGGGTTTGGGGCATGACATACAGTGTACTCCGAGCCAAAACAGAAACTAGTTAGAAATATGCATGATCCTAACTATACAAGATGCCTAATGCAACACATGCAATAATGCAACTAAATAAGCTCGGCTATCTAAGATGGCATATGAAGCAATTTGATAACATGTATTCAAATAAGTATTGAAATACGATGCAGTTTGAATAATGCGTCCAGATCGATGCATATAATACAAATGAATGATGCACGCATGCAAAGCATAAGGTATGCTAATCAAAACGTGACCTAAAACTAACCATCGAAAGCGGTTAAATAAAATGGAGAAAGACGTGGGGTTGGAAGACATGCACACACACGTGCACACTTATTACAACATTATGCCCTCGCCAATGAGGGTCCGAACAATTAAGCTAAGCTACACTAAGTTAAGCTAATTATTACAAACCAACTAATTAACTAATCTAAGCTAATTAATTACAACATATTGAATCTAATTAACTAACTTATTCTAAGCTAATTAACTACAACACCAATGAATATCTAGCTGAGCAAGCTAATTAAGATACAAAATGAACTAAGTTAAATAATTTACAACACATGTATGAATTAGCCACAATTCTAAACAATTAAATGGCCTCGCAAGCGAGGAAGGCATGCATGCTCGGTTGGCTTCTCCCGAAAATTCATCGCTTTGCTGTCTGTTGCCTCTATTTACACTTGTCATAATCTCTGAAAATTGAAACAACTCCCAAACTGCTTCTGTCTTAACTTGGATACACTTTTGTACAAATATGAAAGTGGTATGGCCACCTTAATGGCTGGTAGAAGCTAGTATAAATGGCCGGTCGGCTACTGCAAGTAGCCGGTCGGCCACCCCTTTTTCTCGCTTTGTGAGAGAACAACAGAGGCACAGTAATGTATTTGCAAGCAAATATGGATACTGCCACTCTCTTCATCATGTCTCAAGCTCAAAGGAGTATGGCACCTGGCTCTCAAGCCACCAATCAAACATTTTCAATGCATGATGGCCAAAGAACCAAACTTGTATACGCTTAATAAATGCACAAATAGACTCAAAGGACCACCATCCTATCATGTATGATCAAAGGTGACGGCGACCAAGAAATGTGATACGTTTCATCACTTTGAGTATGAAACGTCCCCCATTTCTTGTGTTTGGATTAATGTCCAATCCAAACACATGCAATGCAAATAACATGCTTATCTTAGTCATGTTTTACTTGATTCAATTTTATTTACTCATTTTAGCATTACCAAGCCATTCTTTAATCAAATTGTCCAATGTGAAAATCCTCTAATGAGAGAGGGGTCAACCAAAGGATGGTTTAAGACATGAGAGAGCTCATGCCTTTGGCTAGGAGGAACCCTCAAAAGAGGGTTAAAGCCATTGAGCACAAGCTCTATCTCAAGCTTAAACACAAGCATAAGGTCAACCAACCCTTAAAACAAATAGAAAAATAAAGAAGTGAGGGATGTTGCAGACTTTTTGATGCTGAAATGGCATGCGAAAGACCTTAAATCATGCAAGCAACACATGCACAACATGTTAAAAGCCAAAAACATCAAAGCTAGTGAAGAGCATTACTCAAGAGGCATGCAATACTAAGGTTAAATGACCAAACCAGCTCTAGACAGAGCTTAAACATGCCAAATCAGTAGCCACAACATGCTGAAATTGAGACACGAAAGGCAAGAAAAACATGCTCGCATGTTGGCTCACAAACAAGACACAAAGCACAATCCTCAAAAGCAATGAAAAAGTGAAATATATGAGAGTGTAACAGAGCTACATGCACTGAAATTACATGTTATATGATGCTATGGCATGCAATCATCTCCAGCAAAGCATGTTAGGGGCCTTGAAACCAAAAGCTAGTAAAGGCCTTTGCACTACAGACATACAAGATGAATCTCATATGACCGAGACAGCTTAAAACAGAGCTAAAACATGCCAAATCAGTAGCAAAAACATGTTGAAATCAAACTAACACAAGCTAGAATGATAGGCTAAAATCATCAAGTATGCTAGGCTAGTAAGCATGATTGCATTACAAGCACAAAAAGCGAGCAAGAAGTGTTCCAACCAACCAAAAACAAAGTTGAAGCATGTCAAAACCAAGCCAAAAACATTCTTGAACTAAGCTACAAAAAAGTAGAAAAGCATGCTCAAATATTAGGCCATCTACACATGTGAGACCCCTAATTTTTGTAAACCTTATTAGGTCCCTAAATTTTGAGTTATTATAATAAAGCCCTTAATTCGTTGATTGTTCGCAAATTAAACCCTTGAACCAAAAACGCATCACGGACGAACCCATACAAACCCTAATCTACCCTGGAAGCTTAACACTCTAATATTAATTTTTTAAGTCTCAAATTTTAGATTCATCACTCTAAACCTTAACTTCCGGATTTCACAGTGTCCGTTCGGTTATTTACCTTTAAATTCAAAACAAGATAATACAAACCGAATTATTTTTCCTAACACTAATTTATAAACTCTACACTTGAAAATAGATACTTTAATTGACTCCAAACAAGTACCATTATATATTTATACATACACTTGTACCCTAAAATCTTTTTTAACATTATATTTTACAATTTTCAAGATTTGTACACAAAAAAAAAATATATATATATATATATATAAAACAAGTCCATCAATTCACCATCACATGGTTAGCCATCATACCTCCTAGGCCATAATCATTGTACTTTAGTACAAACAAATCTCTTGAAATCTTGGAGCAATAATGACCTTGGTACCTATAAAGATTTGCTATATATATGAGTGTACTTCTAATTATAAGGTATTTAAATTAGCTCTAAACCTAACTAGATCATAATTTAATTATACATAACTAAGGTTCCAATACATGAGTCTAATTCCAAGCCCTCACTTCTTTTATTGATCTCAAGATTTGCCCCAAACTAGTACATGTACTTTTTTTTATCACCAAATCAATTTGTGGATCTATATATACATTGGGAATATATCCATAATACCTATACATTGAATAAAAAAATTCCCTATTTCCCTTCCCCATGGCCAGCCAACCTAGGAGAATGTGAGGGACCAAATTTCAAGACTTGTAATTATGACATTCTAGAAGCTCTAGTATCTAGTACCCTTAAATCTAGGGTTGTGTTCCCAACACTAGTTCCATTCCAACTAGAGGCCAACTAAATATTATCTAATCACATGATTAAGTTCCCTAATCACTCCCTATTCCATTAGACTCCAAGTAAATCCAAACTTTTCAATCCAATTCCAACTAGTGGGCCTTTATGTTTTTTTACACCAAAGTTACCTATAAATACAACCACCCCCCTAGCATGGCATACACAAACAACACACACACACATACATTCGGCCTAAAGGAGAGAAAGGAGAGCAAGAGAGAAGTCTTGAGAGAGAGAGAGAGAAAGGAAGAGGAGAGCAATTTTTGTTCAACTTGGCCTAGCCTAGCAAGTAAGCCACAACACAACTCTCTCTTTCATTTTTCTTTTTCAAATACATGCTCTTAAGGGTTCTAAACATTGTTTTCAGAGGTGTTTTAATGATTTCCTTGTGTTAAAAATGAAAAAAGTTGAGCCATGATTCTACTCTTCTTGTAGTTTTCTTAATCAGTACAAAACTATCATTTTCATACAAATCTCTCAAACTTTCCAAAGGCACGACTTCGAGGTAAATTTCTGAGTTTAATATCTATTATTTAGCATGTTTTCATCACACAAAATAAAGGAAAAAAAATTTCCCCTAGTGGATCTCTCTTCTCACAAATCCTCTTGTTTTTTAGTATTGTGCATTAAAAATCTATTTTTACAGCCAACTATCAAAATTTCTAGAAAAATGTAAAAAATTCTTCTGGACCTCCATTTTATGTAAAAATCTTCCTTAAGGAGTTATCTTTCAACTAAAATTGGTTTCATTAAAAACGAGTGAACGATTTGTGAGAAACTCCAATTTTTGTAACGGTCGACAAATCTGGACAGCGCTGGAACATTTCTTAAATAACTAAAAATCTAGAAAAGCTATTACATTTCCGAAACATGTTCTGAAAACTAGATTAAATTCTCTACGAACCATAGGGAGGCCGAGTTCGGTAAAAATCTAAAATAGCCCTTTTGATTTTAATCTTTCAATGGTACTGAATCTGGAAATTTAGTTTTGCATGAGTGTTTTATGCTCTTGTGTATATGAATATGCTTATTAGTTTATGATCATGTCTTGGTATGGTGTTTCATGTGTTATGGTTATGCTCCTTATCTTCTTCATTTTAATGATGCTTATGCTTATGTAGCTATTACTATCTTGTTGAGTTTGTTCTAACTTGACTTAAAACATTGATCCAAACGGAAAACTTAATTGGGATGGTATTGGGTTTTCGATCACTTGAATAATGAAGAGATGATAATGTGTTATGTATGGATTGATGGGATGTGCTCCCTAATTAAAGTTTAAGTCTTGCGCAAGCAGTTGTCGTGTAAACCCTAGAATGGAAGGGACGTATTCGTACTCTTTGCGATGGTTTGATTGGTGAGATAAGGTTGGGTCCGGATGGAACATTCAGCAAGATAAAACTTTCTTGGAAGGATAAGGTTGGATTCAGAAGATAAAACTTTTTTGTTTTCGCTGTCCCTTTTGAGCCCCTGCGGTTAGTGCTACGCGGTATATAACCGTTGGTAGGCATCCAAGATTAGTTCTACAATAAAGCAGTAAAAGGGGGAGTTCCAAATAGTTTGGTGTCCAATTCTTGTGGTTGGGAGGATAAAATCTCTTTGGGGGATTTCTAGAATACTAACCACTAACATTATAACCTTGTTATCTATTTGAATGACATGCTCATTTTCTCTATTATTGAAATTACTGTTATTGACTTGAATATCATGCTTCACTACTTGTTTACCATAAATGTGATGGTGTATTGGATTGGGAAAAGTGGACGGGGTGTGTGTGCATTTACTGGGCATTCAAAGCTCAGAGCGTTTCATGCCAGGTATTGAAGACTATTAGGCTGGTCGAAGGCAAAACTGAAGTATTTGAGGGTGTATGGCTATCCTATGAGAGTTAGGAACTAGTTATGTTAAATGTCTTTTGAGATTGTAAGTGATAGATCCCATGTTGTATTTAAGACATGATTTTGTAATTTGTATATATATATAATATTTGTAACCTATCCTTATACTCCATCAACTCATGTAGGCCTTGTGTTAATACCTTGTCAAGATCTGTCAAAAAGGTAGCTTTGCTATCTAAGGTGGTTGGACTTAGAAGGGAGACTATTTTGACTCCTCCGACCTTCTTGGGATCTTGCTTGGTTATTAGCCAAATGACTCATTAGTGACGTTTCCTACTCTTGTAACCTTAAATAAACCCTGTATTTAATGGTTAATATATTATCTGATGTTCCCAATTTTTGGGGCGTCATAACACATGCAAACAAGATACAAGGAGGGGAGGCCACCCCCTTCTATTTTAGACCTCAAAACAAACTTTTTGCCATTGAAATTCCACTAGAATTCAATGGTTAAAAGACCAAAAAAAGGGTATTTCAAAAGCTCTGAAAGATGGCTCAAAAGGCTTTACAAGCCAAAGAGCAAAGGGAGGATATCACCCCCTAATCAAACAAGGATTAAACCACCATTTTAAAACCTTGAAAACAGAGTTTTTTTAGAGGTTAAAACCAGCTTCAAAGTAGCATACAAAGGTGGCCAAACAATGAATTAAAACAAGGCTTAAAAGAGTTAAGTTCTTACCCTCGAAGTACAGTAACAAGACAGCAAGAATTTTGACCTAAAACCACTCTAAGAAGCTCAAACAAGGCCTCCAAGAATCTCAGCTCCAAGGTGAAGGTGTTTGGTCAAGGGGTTGTATGCAAATATATAGAGAGAATTCACTTTCAAGCACAAACTATAGGAAGAGAGAGAATTCTAGAGAGAGAGGGAGAAAATTTGCTCACAAAATTTCTAAACCCTCAAAATGGGATAAGGACCTCCCCTTATATAGAAATGCAAGCATAAAGTTTGCTTCCATCCCTCCATACACATGTATGGAAGAGGCTTTCAGTGATCAACAGCTGGCACATAAAATATCTGAAAAAAGAGAAAATTGGTCGTCGGCCACCTCCCCTAGCCGACCGACCACTTCAAGTGGCCAACAAGGAGGAAAAGTGTCCGACAATAGCCAAAAGTGGCCGGCAGGGCCCTTCTCCCCTCTAGGCAAGAGGCACCAAGGTTTGGCCCAAAACAAGGCCAAAACACAAAAGGCTTAGAGGTTCAAAGACAAGGCACTCAGCCAAGACCTTCGGGCACTCAAAACGAGCACAAACATGCACGATCATCGAGTGTGCAAACGATGACGTCTGAGTCTTAAGGTCGGTCAAAAATGGAGTGTCTACACCAATACAGAACACCACATTCCTCATTCCTTGACAAAAACATCACTAGCCCCACCACCATATCACCAAAAAGCCACTTTTGCAGTACTCCAAACTAACTCTTCCATGCCACCCACAGACATACATGACCCACCATTTACACAACCAACCCCACACACCATCAAAACAATAACCCTACCCATAACCACACAACCCCAAATCAATATGCCAACTACCAAACATCACATCCAATACTCAAACTACATAACAAATGACATAGTTGGGACAATGGCAAATCATACGATCTATTTGGGGGAAATCAAACACACAAACATAAAATGGAAAACTTAAAGTCACACACACACTGCATACACACAACCAGAACCCACACAGTCTCAACAAACATACATTTTCCTTCCATTCCTCAAGCCCACCAACGACACCACCGATTGTTGCGCAATAAGGCTTTTGTCGTTGGCCAATCCTCCGAAATGCAGCAGCACTTGCAAAATCAAAGGTACAACGTCACACCACAAACACACAAACCAGTAGACCATCAAAAACCCCTAATCTCGAACGGTATATACACCCAATCAAATTTTCAAATCTTGGAAACACAAGATTCTAGGGTTTTTCAATTTTTGAAACATCATCTACAAAACACGAATACGTATGTGGTTATTATTTGTGGGTCATGGGCAATGGGTATGGGTTTAGTTCGTTGGTATGTGTGTCACGTGGAATTCCACCTCATTTCGTTACTTACTACAAACCCTTAGTCCGCGATACTGTTGTATGGCACCCAATAGACGTGATATGCGCAAGCCCTCAAGTGTAAAGCACAAAAGTCCCTTGGTGCGCTTGTGCGTAACGTGGCAGCCAATTGTGTGGCACGTGACTTCACTCACGGAAATTCCCTCAGATTGTAAACGGCACCACCATGCTGTATGTCTCACACGCAATAAAGACAACCTCTCACATCCACTTAAAACGATAACACAAAAAACCAACTTAAATGGCAAAAACGTCCTTTCACAAACAAAAGAACCAAACAGAACATTAGAAAACATTTGGGACCAAATGGATGATAAGTTCAACATTAGAATTTATTGGTCACTCTCCTTATATAATACGACGTTTGAATTGTATTAATATATTATGAAAGAAAATTAATTATAGAATAATGCTATATGTACTAATTGGTATATCAATTAGTGTATTAATAAATAATGTGACATAATTTTAAAAGTTTTAAATATTTGTAATTTATATAATGGGTGAGATCAATAATAATGTCATAATACTTGTTGGTAGACTAATTGATACATGTAGCACTACTGTTAATTATATTATATTTGATCAAGGAGTTGGATAATATTATAGCCTAATTTTATGTGAGATATGGTACTATTTAAATTCCATTTTAATATCTATATGAGATTAAAAAATAAAATAAAAATAAGCGAAACTAGGAAGCAAACATGGCTTACTTTTGTTTTGAAAAATTAGTTAAAATTTAGTTTTTTTTTGACTTTTTTTAAATGTTTTCGAAAACACGTGTAAAAAAATAAAAAAAGTAATGTGACTCAAAGTAGGTTAAAAGTCAAAATTTGAATTTTAACCAAGTTTTCAAATTAGGTCTAAATCTAGTATTACTTTTGAATCCAAAAAAAAAAAAAAACTTTTAGTATTACCCTTGCGCTATCTTGTGACGATGGTATTACATAATTAATGTGGCCTTTTTTGAATCTCATTTCGACGATCCAAATCGTTCAATTTTAGAAGACATTGAGTAGAATATACAAGCAAAAATTCAAGTTAATCGGATTTCAGTATCCCTTTCATCAAAACATGTTTGTATTCATATTTATACTTAAAATTAAATTTACCATTCAATTTTTTAGATACAAATATGTCTAGATGAAAAGAATACCAATCTCAGATTAACTTGAAATTTTACAAGTATATTCTACTCAATATCTTTTAAAAGATGAATAATTCAAATCATCAAAATGAATATTAAAAAAGATTTCATTAACTATATAATAGTGACTGTTGTGTATGGGGCGCAGCAATCTTTCCAATACCTATTACCCAACATATGGGCCCATATGTCGGGCCAGCATTAGCCTCCATTAATCCGTGAAACAAACTTGGCTTGCTAAATCTGGGACATTCTTCATTGAAGCTTGTCTTGGCAAAAAAATAAAATAAAATAAAAATGAATAATCAAAAGTTTGACTCTGGTAACAAATTAAATTTTAAGTTTTAATTTTATTAATTTAAATCTTAAATTGTTTATTTATTTTTAATATAAATCATATGCCTATTTCTATTAAGAGATAACCATTATAACAAAATAAATTTTTAATTTTTAATTTGTCAATTTAAACCTTAAATTTTTTATGTTTTTTCAATATAAACCATCTTCATATTACTATTAAGTAAAATTGACAGAAAAAATATATTTTAATCATTAAACTCAATAAAAAAATAGTATTTTAGATATTTTATATACACCTATATTGAGTTTAATGATTAAAATATTTTTTTAACAAATTTACTTAACAAAAATAAACTAATAATATAAATTAAAAATAAATCAAAACACCAGAATTTAAACTTACAATGGCCAAACTCAAGATTCTTATAATTTTCTATTTTTTATGTTGCATGTTAGTTAATTATTTATGTAGAATTTAGAAGTCACATTTTATGAGTTTCTAACGTTACTAAAATAACTAAAAATTAAAGAATATTATTACAAAGTTTTTTTTTTTTTTTTTGGGTGGTCTATGCCAATTTTTTGTGTGTATGTCAATTATTTGCATATGTCAATTTTTTTTCTGTTTTTAATTGGAAAAAGCAAATATTCACAGTTGACTAGATGATAGGGTAATGATATATAAATAAAAAAATTTATAAATAATGATGATTCAGTTCATTTTAGATGGAACGGGTCGGACTGATCCACGCTCCTCAAACCTGTGTCCGAATGACCAAGCCCACTAGAAGACCTGCACAAAGTTTAGCAGAGGCAGGAGTCCCCAACGAACCCCCTGACGAGCAAGTTAGAAAAATGGGTAGAATGTAGAGATAGATTAGAGATAGAAAGCTTAACTTTCTTCTTGTCTTCGACGTCTGCTTATATCCTCTGGTAATCATTTCACTGTCCCTTCCAACCTGCTATCTTGGCCGAAAGTCTATGCTCTACCTTGCCTTGTTCATGGTGAGGCGATTCTGTCTTGATAGGGAGGGTTATCGCAATAAATCTTTGTAAGGGGCTTTATTAATAGCTGATGTGTAGTGCAATAACTTTGCAGGATCTTTGTCTGCTTATGTGGCTTGTCCTTCACCTGCCACGTGTCTAAGTGTCATTGGTTCTTAGTGCCATGTTGAGTTCCAGCCATGTTGGGCCTCATTAGTTGAATTAAGTATTAGGCCCTAAGTGGTGGGCTTGGGTGGTTCATAGTGGGCTATAGCCTTTATGGGCTTACCCATGTCAGTAGTCCTCCATTCCCGAGTGTAGCTTTAGTCCAACGAAGGGAATAAAGAAGAAAACGATGGTTGTTAGAGATGGCAGGGCGAAGGCCGAATGAGAGGTGGGCTGACGATGACGGGTGGTCGAGCGGAGAGACCGACCATGAGGGGGGCCGACGGCAAAGGGCGACCGAGTGGAGGGATCGACCATGAGGAGGATCGACCGCGAAAGGTAACCAAGTGGAGGGACCAACCATGAGGAGGGCCGACCACGAAAGGTGATTAAGTGGAGGGACCGACCATGAGGAGGGTCGACCGGGAAAGGTGACCGAGTGGAGGGACCGACCATGAGGAGGGCCGACCGCGAAAGGTAACCGAGTAGAGGGGCCGACCATGAGGAGGGTCGACCGTGAAAGGTAACCAAGTGGAGGGACCAACCATGAGGAGAGCCGACCGCGAAAGGTAACCGAATGGAGGGACCGACCATGATGAGGGCCGACCGCAAAAGGTGACCGAGTGGAAGGACCGACCATAAGGAGGGCCGACTACGAAGGGTGACCGAGTGGAAGGACAAGTGGCGGCACGCGGGGCTCGAGGAGTGGCAGGGGCACGTGGTGAAGTGAAGTGGAATAAACAGGGAAGGGGAAAGGGGGCAGGGATCTTGGTTGTACATGTAGCAGAATCTCGTAGTGGGCAAGGTTAGGCGTTGAGCAAGAAATAAAGCGATAGGTCAATATAGGGGGTTGAAAAGACAGTTTTAACGGATTTTTGAAAATTTTCAAACTGGCGAAAATTAATTGTGACCCTTGGAATATAGGCAAGCCTTGGGCTTTTGGTATTATCCGTTTTACCTATCTCTTCGCAAAAAACCAAAACATCCCAGAAGTAAACTTGTTCGTTGCTAGTGATACGCCCCTGTAACACTTTGTGAATTTTCTTGTGCCCGCATCTGACGCCATTCGCAGACACACAAGAGAGATGGCCCAAGAGGAAGCAACAACCGTAAGGGTTGATCCATTAGGCGACGACGATGCAGTGGATTTGGCGGAGCAGTATCATACGGAGCGTAGGGAATGAGGGGTAGTCGGTGAAGCGGTGCGAGCTCGTCCAAGGACGATGATTGCAGCGGTGAAACCTATTAGCTAGGTAGAGCCGGACCACTGGCACACCAAGCTGGACAGATCTACGCTTATGGAGGAGGAGTTGGAGGGAATAAGGAGAAAGTACCAAATTCCCTCGGAGATAGGGTTAAGATTGCCCACATCCAAGGAAAGGGCGTCAAATGTGCGGCCGGGCGAGTTCAGCTTGTACGAGGAGGCGTTGCGAGGGGGTGTGAGGCTATCTCTCCCTCAAGTGGTGGTGGATGTGTTGAACAAATTAGAGGCGGAGCTAGGGCAGCTGATGCCGAACGCTTGGAAGATAGTAATGGCCTGCGCCAGTGCCTAGCTGCAGGCGACCGGAGGGGCGGCAATGACAGTAGAGAAGTTCTTCTCCTGCTACAAGGCCTCCGGTCAGCAGGGGACTTGGGTCACTCTGCAAGCGGTGGCGGGGCGAGGGCTGGTGGCGGGTCTTCCATCTTCGGTGAAGGGGTGAAGGCCGAGATGGTTCTTTGTGATGGCGAACAGTGGGGCAGGAGTTCACACAACGTGGACGGGGCAGCCGAAGACCGAGTGAAGAAGGTAAGAGAATGGCGGGAGAAGAAGGGAGTAAGGTGGGACGAGCTGGTCCTTCCGTCAACGTTGTTTGCCCTGAACTTGGGGCCACAACCGTTGGGGGAGGATCCAGCAAGGGAGGAGTTGGAGAGGCAACAGAAAGCGGAGGAGAAGGAGAAGGAAATGAGATTGTTCGCCCGAGCGAACAAATATAAGGAGACACAACTGGGGCCAGCTCCGAACTTGGTGCCAAAGGAGAGGATTCAACCTCGTCCTAAACCTTTGGGGGACAAGAACCTGACTGAGTTTGCCTCCTTGCCACAACCCGTAGACCCACTGAAGGAGAAGGGCAGACGAGAGGTGGAGACAGGGCTGAGGAAGTTGAAAAAGAAAAGAGTCGCCACTGAGGGGGCAAAAAATGTGGCCACTTTGAAGAAGGTGAGGGTTGGTAGAGAGGACACCCCCATGGCAGAGAAGGCAGAGGAGAGGGGAGTGGGGGCTACTCCAGAAGGGGTAGATGTCCTAGAAGCACAAGGGGACGAAGGTCAAAGGGGCCCAAGTGGAAAAAGAACACATGAGTGCCATGGGCCCCAAGATGCAAGTGGAAAGTGGTTCGGCTGGCCCTGAGGAGGGGGCAGAACGGCAGGCCAAAGGAGGTCCTGCGCCCTAAGGAGAGAGAGAGGGGGTCAAGTTGAAGACTGTCATCTACCATGCTCCAGTAGTGTCTGGGCGACTAGAGAGAGAAAGAGGCCCAGCCAGGACAACTGCAGATTGCCTTTTGGGAGTAGTGGAAGACGCAGCTGTGCGCTTGATGGCCAGTTTCACTGAGTCTGAGCTGCTAAGGGGGTTGTGCTCTGCCCAAATGGAGGCGACCGCCTTAGCAGGGGCCCTACTAAACAAGGCGGCGGCTGCAAGAGGCGAAGTGAAGCCACTGAAGGCAAAGTTGGGGGAGGGAGAGGTGGAGGCCCAACTTGAAAATTTGAAGAGGGAGAGCGTAGACTAGAGGAAGGCTGCGCAGGGTGCATGTGCCAGAAGGTTGGAAGAGGCCCAGAAGGTGAAGAAAATGGAGGTGCTGGCGATGGTGTAGAGAAATGTTGCCGACCGTGCCCATGCTGAGCTGCTTGCGACCAAGTTGGAGTGTGAGACGGAACGCCGTAAGGTGGTGTCACTCAAGTTCCAGCTAGTTGGCGAGTAGAAGAAGCTGGAAGAGGCCCAAAAAGCCTGCACCGTCACCAACGAACGGTGGGATGAGGCCATGACCTGCAACGAAGATCTTCGTACTCAGTCGATCAAAGAAAAAGAAGAAACGGATCTGAAGATCACTAAGCTGGAGAGGACGTTGGCAGACGAGCGGGCCAAGTCAATGGAGGAGAAAGCGGGGTTGGAGAAGGCTTTGGAGGTAGAAAAGACTAAGTTAGCCTCTAAGAGGGCAGCGTACCTCGACTTATGTGTATAAATGTGTAGAAACAGTTCAAGGGTCCGTGACTTCGAGATGGCTATCGATGCATGATCGCCAACAACTTAGCAAGAGTGGGGTCTGGGGTCAGCCTGCTGAGCGATCATTGGAGCAGGAGTGAAGAAGAAGTGATCGAGCTTCAGTGATCGGACTTCTACAAACATGAGATGGCTAAGTTCTGGGACAGCGGCTAGAAGATGTTTAAACGCAAAGCAAAAAAGCTGTTTCTAGACTTGGACTTCAGCAATGTAAAGATAGACAAGAACGGCGTGGCCCAGATCCCTTTAGATGAGGGCGTGGACGAAGAGGAGCGTGCTCAAGTGAAGATGAGTGACTGGTGTGAACAAAATTTGTAAATAAAATTTTGGTTTTTGTTGTTTTTGTTTTGTTGTTGTTGTTGTTGTTGTTGTTTTTTTTTTTTTTTTTTTTTTTGTAATTACTATAGTAAACTTATGTATAAGTTTGTGAATAAATAAAATTATGAGTTGTGCTTGTCACACTGTTGTCTTTATTTTTGTAAATCTGAAAAGAATGAGAATGGTTATTCAAATAAGGCTTGTATATAAATCGTAGTGGAAATTGAAGTAGGGTGTCAATCTAGCTTTTGAGAAAAGCTGAGGCAAAAGTTAATACTAAACACGTTGAAATGTAAAGGTCTTTAAAATTTGAGAGCCTTGTGTGGGGAGCGAATAAATAGAGGAAATCTGGTATACAGGAGCCGAAGCGAGTGGCTCCATTCTCGCTTAACTTGTAGAATCGTTCTTAAGGCGAATAGACTTGAGAAGGCATATCGGGACAAATGAAAGAGTAATAAATAAAAAGTAGACTCGTACGAGGCCCAAAGAATGGATATAAATACAAGAGCTTGATTTGTAAAGGTATGTAAGAATCACTTCTAAAAACTTAGCCAACAAGCTTTCTTGAGTAGAAGAACTGACTTGTCCGTCGGAGTGCTAATTCCGGCATCCCCGAGCGGAGTATTTGTATCTTTACTGGTTACTAGCTGAGGATCATTGGCGTCTTCTAGGATCTGAACAGTATTTCCAAACCACTCCCCCACAACTGGCGCCGTCTGTGGGAATACTCAAATATATCCATGAAAAGCGTGGTGAAGATCCTCCGATAGCCACCGACGAGACCGCACAGAGAGACGACTTCACTCCGGCAAATACGCTCGGAAAAGAAACCGCCACGCAGCGACGCGCCTCAAACTCTAACTCACCAACGACTTCAACGAAAGAGACGATGCAAGTGACCATAGAACAAGCCAGACAGACCCAACAGAGTTTGGACACGTCATCACTGAGAACGAACGCCTTCGCCGCGATCTGGCCTTAGAAAAAGCTAAGTCCAAACGGGAAGGCCACAAGGTTCTTGAGCGATTCCCAAGGGCAGGTCCTCAACGACCTCGAGGCCAACAGCACAATGCCGACGGTCGCCGTGCCTTAACCGATTACCTTGAGGAGGTGACAGAGGACGCACATCGCCCAAGAGGCGTCTCGCTTGACACTGTACATATGATATACAGCCTGCCGATAGCCCCGACTGTACATGCAATCCGATCACTTCAAGCCCACATCGCTCACACCAACAAAGCGACCCCGGCTCCGAGAAGTGCCAAGCATCACCTTCGACGACTCTGATTTGCTCGGCGTAACACTCTCTCACGTAGATCCTCTGGTTGTTGCGCTCTGGCGTAGCAGTTCACCGTCGAACGCGTCCTTATCGACCAGGGAAGCACTTCAGAGGTTATGTACTATAAAACCTTCATCAAACTCGGGTTAACGATTCGGATCTGACTCCAACTCCTTATCCGCTATTCGGCTTCAACGCCAACCCGGAGTACCTACTGGGAAAGATCAGTCTACCCGTTCGAGCTGGCTCCAGAACGGTGGATGTGGAATTCTTGGTCGTCAGGCTACCGTCGCCGTACAATCTCATCATGGGGCGGTCATGGTTGCATACCCTGCAGGCCGTCCCAAGCGCCTACCACCAGCTGCTACGTTTCCCGACGGAACACGGCGTTGAGCAGATCCGTGGCTCTCAACAGTCAGCACAAGAATGTTACCTTCTCGCCGCCAAGGCCAAGGAAGGCGCAAGCAAACTCCATTGAAGTGCGGTCGAGATCCTGGATGACGTCGGGCGTCAACCAAACGAAAAGGCCACGGAAGGTTTAGACCGGGTTGACATTGATGGAAGCCAGGAAAAGTTTTTTATGATCGGCGCCTCTCTGAGCCAGGTCGACAGACAGCAGCTGATCACTTTCTTACTCGGCAACCTCGACGTCTTTGCGTGGACTCCATACGAGATGCCGGGAATAGACCCGTCAGTCTCACAGCACCATCTAAATGTCGACCCTCGGTGCAAGCCGATCATTCAGAAAGGTCGGCGATCCTCCGCAGAACATACCGCCGCCGTCATAGAAGAAGTTGACAAATTGCTTGATGCCAGGGCAATTAGAGAAGTCACCTACCCTATGTGGCTCTCCAACACAGTGGTGGTGAAAAAGAAAAATGGAACTTGGCTAGTGTGCATCGATTTCACGGATTTGAACAAAGCTTGCCCCAAAGACTGCTTCCCCTTACCGAGAATTGACCAACTCGTCGATGCGACGGCACGCCACCGGCGCATAAGTTTCCTCAATGCCTACAAGGGCTACCATCAGATCGCCATGAATCCGGATGATCAGGACAAAACTGCATTCCTCACTCCAAGAGGAACCCTCACTCTGAGGTTATGCCTTTTGGACTGAAGAATGTAGGGGCAACTTACCAAAGACTGGTCACCACGATGTTCAAAGAACAGCTCGGACGCACTATGGAAGTATACATCGACGACATGGTGGTCAAATCCAAAGAAGAACAAAACCATATAGCCGATCTGAAAAAGACATTCAACACCCTACGCAAATACAGAATGAAGCTAAACGCTTCCAAATGCGCATTCGGGATTGGCTCCGGCAAATTCTTGGGTTATATCGTCAACCACCGAGGAATCGAAGCCAACCCGAGGCAAGTCACAGCAATTTTGGAACTGAGTTCCCCCTGTTCAGTGAAAGAAGTCCAAAAGTTTATGGGAATAGCTGCTGCACTCAACAGGTTCATCGGTAGATCTCTGATCGCTGCAGACAATTCTTCGAGACACTCGTCAAGGCGAGCTTTGAATGGTCCGCGAATCGAAGCAACTTTTGAGCTCAAGACCTACCTCCGGACGATACCTCTTCTAACAACACCTTGCCGGTGACCCCCTCATTCATCTGGCGATCTCCGAAGCGGTCGTGGCCAGTATTACTAAAGAAGAGGAAGGGCAACGATGCGATGTATTATGTGAGCAAGGCAATGGTGGGCCTTGAAACACGCTACCTACCGCTGGAAAAACTCGTCCTAGCCTTGGTCATGGCAGCAAGAAAACTGATGCATTACTTCCAAGGACACAGCATTAGGGTGCTAACAGACTATCCCCTTCGATCAGTACTACAGAATGCAAAAGCATCGGGGTGTGTTTCGAAGTGGGCTCTCGAACTCGGCCAATACGACATTCAGTTTTTACCCAAAACTGCAATCAAGGGGCAGGTGCTTGCCGACTTTGTTGCTGAATTCACAGGAGGGCTTGCCGACCTCAAGCCTGATGACGTCTAGCCAAAGGCCGAAGTTCGGTCAAAGCCAGATTGGAGAATTTATGTTGGGGACATTTGGCAATTATACTGTGATGGATCGTCTAACCAACGGGGTAGCGGCGCCGGTGTCGTAATTATGTCTCCAGATGGCGCGATGATAATTGAGCGGTTGTCAAACTTCGGCCGGCGTCAAATAACGAAGCCGAATATGAAGCCCTTTTAGCCGAACTGCGGAACGCACATCTACTCGGCGCGCGGCGGCTGTTGGTGTTTTGTGACTCAAAATTGGTAATCAACCAGCTGAAAGGGGCGTACGCGACAAGAGACGAGCGTATGGCGGCCTATATGAAAATGGCTAACTCCTTGCTGACGAAATTCGACCATCATGAACTAAACCAAATAACACGTGATCAAAATACACACGCAGATGCCCTGGCTTGCTTAGCCTCCGCCATCAACTCCGAGCTCAAGCGTACCATCGAAGTAGGTTTCGTCTCGGAACCAAGTATCGGCCCTCCGGAGGAAACCCACATCAACATTATAGAATCCGCTCCAAGTTGGAAGGACCCCATTGCTGTATTCCTTTCTTCTGAGCAACCCCCAGAGGACAAAAAAGCACACAAAGCTGAAACAAGGCCTGCGGTACTACTTAGATCCACAAGGAGGGCTTTACAAAAAGCCCTCTCTGGTCCGTACTTGGAATCGTGCACGGACGAGTAGAGGCTGCTCCTCGAGATACACGAGGCGGTGTGGTGCCCATTCGGGGGGACGCTCCCTGGCCCATTGGGCGATAACACAGGGATATTATTGGGCGACGATGAGAGCCGACGTAGAAAATTATGTCAAGAAATGCGAACAATGCCAAAAGTTCTCCCTATTAACCCATCAGCCAGCAGAAGCTTTAAATTCAATCACAAGCCCCTGGCCGTTTGCTCAGTGGGGACTTAATATCGTAGGACCATTGCCAAGGGCCCCAGGGAACAAGCGATTTCTAATCGTAGCAACAGATTACTTCACAAAGTGGGTCGAAGCGGAGGCTCTAACCCATATACGAGATTCCGACATTAAGCGCTTTGTGTGGAGGAACATCATTACACGATTCGGCATTCCAAGAGCATTGATCTCGGATAATGGTACCCAGTTCGATTGTGGCGTATACCGAGAATTGTGCAGCAAATATGGTATTGTGCCTTACTTCTCTACGCCAGCCTACCCCCAAAGTAACGGTCAAGCGGAAGCTTCAAACAAATCCATCTTGGACGGCATCAAAAAGAGGCTGGAAAATGCCAAAGGCAGATGGGTTGAAGAGTTGCCGAGTGTACTGTGGGCCCATCGTACAACGCCAAGACTATCTACCGGAGAAACGCCGTTTGCCTTATGCTTCGGAACCCAGGCAATCTTACCCCTAGAGATCGGCTTACCAACTTTGAGATCACAAGCCTTTGACACAGGCCGAAATGACATGATGCTCGCCCCGGACCTGGTTCTGATTGAAGAGCGAAGAGACCGCGCCTTAGCATCCATGGCACGCTATCAGCAACAGCTCGCTAAGTCATACAATTGGCGAGTTGATTCGCGCCACAATCCAGAGAAGCGGTCCTAAAGAAGGTACTACCGTAATCGAGGCGGCCGATGGAAACTTGGTCCGAATCGACGGCCCCTATCGATATATATTACATTGCGGTAGCGAGGGCATATCGGCTCTCAGACATGTCAGGAAGAAGCCTGCCACGGCCGTGGAATTCAACACATCTACATAAATTTTATCAATGACCCGACCTGTGGGCTTGATACTTGTACAAATGTCGTTGTAATGCAAGATTTCGTGTTTTTACATGTTTGAGCTCAACATTTAGGGCCGAATAAGTCTCCGGATTCAGAGCGCCCTTCGTGGATGTCACGATTGGCCAAAATAAGTCTCCGGATTTGGAGCCCCCTTTGGTGCACACCTTAGGGCCGAATAAGTCTCCGGATTCGGAGCGCCCTTCGTGGATGTCACGATTGGCCAAAATAAGGCCTTGTTTGGGATGTTGCGAATAATCCAAAAAGTCAAAAAGTTACTCAAAAAGTTAAAAAGTTAACACTATTCACCAAAAGTCAACAATTACGACTGCACAACTCCCAATTCAAATTTTCTTCTAAAAACTAATTTTTACAATTTTTTATTACACATTTTTTCATAAAAAGTCAAAAAGTTAACCCAAACATTCATATTTTCAACCTCACTTTTTTAGTCAAAAAGACAAAAAGTGCACTTATTTAGTCTTCCCAAGCAAGGCCTAAGTCTCCGGATTCGGAGCCCCCTTTGGTGCACACCTTAGGGCCGAATAAGTCTCCGGATTCGGAGCACCCTTCGTAGATGTCACGATTGGCCCAAATAAGTTTCCGGATTCGGAGCGCCCTTCGTGGACGTCACGATTGGCCAAAATAAGTCTCCGGATTCGGAGCCCCCTTTGGTGCACACCTTAGGGCCGAATAAGTCTCCGGATTCGGAGCCCCCTTTGGTGCACACCTTAGGGCCGAATAAGTCTCCGGATTCGGAGCGCCTTTCGTGGATGTCACGATTGGCCAAAATAAGTCTCCGGATTCGGAACCCCCTTTGGTGTACACCTTAGGGCCGAATAAGTCTCCGGATTCGGAGCGCCGTTTGGGGCATGACGCCTTAGGGCCGAACGAGTCTCCGGATTCGGAGCGCCCTTCGTGGATGTCACGATTGGCCCAAACAAGTCTCCAGATTCGGAGCGCCCTTTGGGGCATGACGCCTTAGGGTCGAACGAGTCTCCGGATTCGGAGCGCCCTTCGTGGATGTCACGATTGGCCCAAACAAGTCTCCAGATTCGGAGCGCCCTTTGGGGCATGACGCCTTAGGGCCGAATAAGTCTCCAGATTCGGAGCGCCGATTGGGGCTAAACAAGTCTCGAATCTGAGCCCTTTGGTGTATGACGCCTTAGGGCCGACTAATGCATTTCTGAACGTTTATTCCATGCAGTGCAAAATGTTGTAAGCAAAGTCTAAATATTCCAATAAAATGAATCAACACGTTTGAACTAAAAATATTTTACAATCAAAATATTTTACGATCAAAGACGGACATTGAAAATGAAAGCCTATTTATTCATAGTGAAGCCTGTTGTTGCACTACTCTAGTTAATCGACCTCCTCATCGTCGCTCTTCTCCATTTCAAATTCGGAATAGGGAAGGTAGTGTCGATGGTATAGGGGTGAAGCCGAATCTATGCCTCGGGACCCAAGAACTTCCACGGTTTGAAGGGCCTTGATCCAGCCATGCTTAAAACCGCAATTTTCGCATCGACAAACTTCCTCAGCAAGGTCTATCTTGGTTTTATCGACCCCGGCCTTGAACCCGTCCTCATATCCTTTCTCGTAACCCGGGGCCTTTTGAGACGAATTTCCGCCCACTTTAGGTTGACCGGCCATCGCCGGCTCAGCCATTTGAACCTTCTTAAGCTCCCGAAGCTCACTCTCGGCCTTTTTCGCGCGAGCTTCTAGACTGCGATTCCTTTCGTCCTTTTCCTCAATGTCGCGCCTCATCTCACGCAGACGCATGCCAATTTCGTAAGCATTATACAACCCCTTTACAGCCCCATGTATGCCATCCCGAAACACTTCGAAATCACGATGACCAACCATCGATTGTTGGACTTCCGGTGGAAAAATCTGTCGAGCAAACTCGACTGCCACATCTGGGTCTTTAATGATGGAATCTGCCTCTGTCATTTGTTTATTCTTCACAAAAACTGCAAAATTCAATGGCCGCGGTGTCGCGTCCACCTCGATTCCTGGTCGCGGGCATGGGGAACCTCCCCGTTGACCGTCCCTTTGAGGGGTCCTGTTTCGACGACTAAGGCGCTGCTGTTTTTCCCGATCCTTGGACGCTCTTCTTCCCCTACCAGTGGGCTCGCTGCTGCGATACATTTCGACGTTTGAATTCAGCCAATCTTGGTCCTTCCCCAGTATTGGGTCAACCCTGTACCCAAATAAATAGGACCCTTGGTACGAACTTACCCCATTTCTGAGATACGCGCAGCTCCCCCATGGCAGCGTCAGTTTGACCGAACGCCAAACGTCGGACGACGATCCGCATGCCAACGAGTATGAATCGTTCGGCTCTTCACGCTCGCGCCCTGGCCAAGGCAAGGGCAGATTTATTAATCTAGTCAGCCCATTTTTACTCGGCCAGCCCACGAGTATGAACCGTTCGGCTCTTCACGCTCGCGCCCTCGCCAAGGCAAGGGCAAATTTATTAATCTAGTCGGTCCATTTTTACTCGGCCACCTTTTCAAAGAATGCCTCGGCCAGCCCACGAGTATGAACCGTTCGGCTCTTCACGCTCACGCCCTGGCCAAGGCAAGGGCAGATTTATTAATCTAGTCGGCCCATTTTTACTCGGCCACCTTTTCAAAGATGCCTCGGCCAGCCCACGAGTATGAACCGTTCGGCTCTTCACGCTCGCGCCCTGGCTAAGGCAAGGACAGTTTATAGATCTATTAAGAAATATAACCATAAAATTACATTTTATAACTACAAAAAAGTATCGACGTCCATTCATAACTTTTATAATGTCAACCCGCATGAAAAATGTCCGATAAACAAATACAAAATAACAAAAACAAACGGAAAAAGTACTTTCTCGAAATCATAACAATTGTGTATCGTAAAGATCAACCCTCGGAATCAGTCTCCAACGGATCGATGTCCACTTGCTCATACGGTATTGGCATATTTAGCGAAACTCCAGCTGCAGCAAGGGCCTTATGCCAACCATGTTTGAAGCCCCGATTCTCAAACCGAGAGACCTGGTCCACATACTCGGCGAGTCCAGCCTCTTTCCCGGCTTCGAAACCTTTTGAATTGGCAATCTCCTTCGCCGCCCTCATTTCAGCCAACTCAGCCTCCAGGCTGGCAACTGCCTTTTGGGACAAGCCAAGTGCAGCTTCCATATCGTCGGCCTTTTTCTCGGCCTCTGCTCTCAACTTATCCGCATGACGAGCTTTCTCTACCTCGTCCTCTGCTTGAGAAGCTTCCTGGTTCGCTCTTAAAAATTTGTCCTCGGCCCTTTTTCTCTGGCCCTCAACTTGCTTTCGTAAATGACCAATCTGCTTGACGGCGTCGAGATGACGGCGGCCTACATCAGCTATCCTACCGACGATCTGCAAAAGAAAAATTCAAAAAAACGTAACGCGAACAATGTTTGGATGAAGTGAAGGAAAAGTCAGAATACGCACTAAAAGAGCCGACTGCGCGGCTAACATTGTCGCATTCAAATCCTGTTCTAACTGGAAAGCCTCCATATCACACGGCAACGACAAAGACGTTGCCACTCCGAACGCGACCTCTGGGTCTTTAAGCGCCGAGGCATCCGAAGGAACCGGCATGTTTCTTACCATCGGTCGAATCACAAAGGGCACAACCTCACTCGATCCCCCATTCGAGGGGCGTTTGCGTCGTGATCTTCTAAACCGACCTCCACGATCCCTAAGCGCGTTTCTCGCCTTTCCCTCAACATCTGAGCGGCTTTCCCCACCAATGCGGATTCGGCATTCTTATTTGTTGCCGCCTCCTCAACAATTCCCAAGGATTTTGATTCGATGGCGGGAGGAATGTTGAGATTCCGGTGGGCGATTCGATTGAAAGGCCCTCCGCTCTTCGCCGTCTGACTAACCTCTCCGCATTCGCCTTCTTAGCAAGCTTTGTCGGGCTTAATCCGGCCATGTTAGTGGATCGAGATGAGAAGATTATGCATGCGTTGAGGAACGTCGTCAACAGAGAGGTTCTCCGCCCAGTAGAGGAGGATCGGCGAATCAATACCTCCTCGGTTGGCCTCGGGTGATCGATCTGGCGATATTGGATACTTGTATTCTCGAATCGGACCCTTCAAAACCTACTGTCTCAAGTTTTTGAAGTTGGAAAAAAACAAGCGGCGAAAATCTTCCCCTTGAATCGGTATGTTTTCCACAGAAAAGGTTGTATATGTAGGCTCATAGCAAAGCGAGCGTGAGCCGCTCTTCCTGCTTATGAAGCTGCGGCAATGAAATAACTAAGAGCAATCCTAATGTCCGAAAGAACGGCGTCGTCGTTGAAGCTTGGACTTTTTCAAATCGTTCCTGCACAAGACAATAGTAAGACTCAAGAAAGCGTGGTATGGCAAATATGAGCGCACAATACAAGCAAGAGAGCATTCGGCGACCTAGTTCGCCCCTACGTCTAGGAATAGGATCGACGCGATCCTCCCCTTCGCCGAACTCTCAATTGCCGCGGACAACGACCATGACATCATCAACTCGTTTCCCAGAACTGGAAAGCATAGTGATTAACTGATGATCTGTATCCTTAGCTCTGAGGAAGTAACGCCCATGCCGACCAAAGGACTTGGCCAAAGCATATGATCTTAGAATGGCGAGAATGCCAAGATTAATTCAAAACAGCGGTTCGGCCTTCGACCCCATTATAATTCTAAAGAAATTCACATTGGGTTGGGAAGGATCAAATCCCAATGGCGAAGAAACGACCCTCGAAGCAGTGAAAGGGAAAGCGGACTCCACCCTCTGCGATTGACAAAAGGGAAAAGACAATCGTGGTTTCGTCCTCCCTCTCCATGTCAAGGGTGCCGTCCGCCACTAACGACAAGTGGACATCGTCAGGAATAGAGAAATGGCGTCTAAAGCCAACAATTTGATCTGACGAAAGGAGGTCTTTCAAATGTTTCGCCATAACCTACTGTCTATAAGAACATGCGACGGAATAAACAAACTAGGAAAAGCTTCAGAGCAAGGGAGAGGAAAACTTACAAAATTGAAGAGAGTATCACAGACGGAAGAATTGCAAGAACGATTCGAAGAGCAACCCAGCAACCAGCGTCATAGAACACGGATTCGAAAGGACATCAGATTTTAAATCATAATAAATAGGCGTGTACGAAGGGTCGGGAAGTTGAGACGACGATTAAAGGGGGAGTAACTAAACATCCGCGTGATAAGTCTAACCCCCAAACTTCGGTTCAGAGTATTTGAAAATCGGAACCAAGCGTTTCACCCAACTGTCATTGATGAGCGGCAGGGGCAATTGTGGGAGCGAATAAATAGAGGCGAAATCTGGTATACCCGAGGGAGAACTGAGCGGCTCCATGCGCTAACTTGGATGCCGAATACGTTCTTAAGGCCGAATAGACTTGAGAAGGCATATCAGGACAAATGAAAGAGTAATAAATAAAAAGTAGACTCTGGCCCCGAGGCCCAAAGAATGGATATAAATACAAGAGCTTCAGATTTGTAAAGGTATGTAAGAATCACTTCTAAAAACTTAGCCAACAAGCTTTCTTGAGTAGAAGAACTGACTTGTCCGTCGAAGTGCTAATTCCAGCATCCCCGACCGGAGTATTTGTATCTTTGCAGGTGACTAGCTGAGGATCATTGGCGTCTTCCAAGATCTGAAGAGTATTTCCAAACCACTTCCCCACACCTTGAAATATTAAATCATGCGATCCGAGTGTTGAGAAAAATGTGAGAGTGAAAAGGTCTCAAAATGTGACAGTGTTGAAATGTTAAGTGGTTGGGAAATGAATAGTTAAAAAAGGTAAAGAATGTTAAGAGGCGTAAAAGCATGGACCTGGAATTTGACTAAGTATGGCAATTATGCTAAAGACATTTCGTTGCAAGAATACTTGAGTTATAATTAACTCAGTCTGGCTGGGCCCTTTGTGCTCAGGCTGGCTGAAGCTTTAAGTAACTCAGTCTGACTGAGCCCTTCGTGCTCAGTTTGGCTAAGGCTTTAAGTCACTCAGTTTGGCTGTGCTCTTCGTGCTCAGTCTGGCTGAGGCTTTAAGTCACTCAGTCTGGCTGAGCTCTTCGTGCTCAGTTTGGCTGAGGCTTTAAGTCACTTCGACCGCCGAGCTCTTCGTGCTCACCGAGGCTTTAACTTCAATCTGGTGAGCCCTGGCTCGGCCCGCCGAGGCTGCAAGCAAGGTGTTATTGAAATTCCACGCAGGTAACTGAGATATGAAGATTGTTGTCATTTAAAGCAAAGCCCATTGATCACAAATTTACACCATGTAAGAAAAGGACAAAAACAGCCAAGTATATAGATTGTCAAAAAGAAAATACAGCAAAGAATCGATACAAAAATAGGGCTTTTATTGAAAATAACGCTTTAAGTGCTCGGCGTTCCAATGATGAGGGAGGTCTCAGCCCTCCATGTCTTGAAGTCGGTAAGTACCCAGACGAGGTCTGACTTTAACAACGTAAGGTCCTTTCCACTCAGCTGCCAGCTTGCCCTCTGCCAGATTTTTGGTGGCAAGAGTTGCTTCGCGCAAAACAAGGTCCTCCACAGCGAACTCCCTTGGTCGGACTTTGCAGTTGTAATGTGTTCTCATTTTCTGTTAGTATAAGGCCCGCCTGACAGTAGTGGTCTCTTAGAGCTCTTCAATTAGGTCTAGGTCTACCTGACGCAGCCTCTTGATTAGTTCGATTCGATTTGTAGAACCCTCGGGCTAGGCAGACCGATTTCCACTGGAATGACCGCCTCAGCGCCGTATGTTAAGCGAAAGGGGGTCTCCCCAGTGGGGGTTCGAGCGATAGTGCGGTAGGCCCAGAGTACATTTGGTAATTTTTCAGCCCAGAGTCCCTTAGCAGCTTCTAGCTTAGTTTTGATGATCTTCAAAAGAGAACGGTTGGTAACCTCAACTTGGCCCCATTAGCTTGGGGATGACCTGGGGAAGAGAAACATAGTTGGATTTGGAGTTCTGCACAGAATTTCCTGGACTTGGCATTGTCGAATTGTTTACCGTTCGAGACGATGGCGAGGATGCCAAATCGGCACACGATCGACTACCAGATAAATCTAGTTGTGTTCCGCTTGGTAATTGTGGCAAAGGGTTCCGCCTCCACCCATTTAGTGAAGTAATTAATGGTGACGATTGTGAATTTGGTTTGGCCCTGACCAGTGGGCAATGGGCCAACTAGGTCGATCTCCCATTTGGCGAATGGGTAGGGACTGCAAAGTGTGATCAATTCTGTAGAAGGAATATGGGAGATGTTGGCAAAACGTTGACATTTATCACATTTAAGCACGAAGTCAGCTGTATCTTGGTTGAGAGTAGGCCAGAAATAACCAGTGCGAAGTATTTTGTGGGCTAGTGACCTGGCCCCCGAATGATTACCACATATACCCTCATAGACTTCCCTCATCACGTAGGTCGCTTGAGCTGGGTTGAGGCATCGTAGGTATGGGCGTAAAAAGCCACGTTTGTACAAGAGGCCGCTGATAAGAATGTAGTTGGACGACAGGGCCCTAACTTTGGCGGCCTGCTATTTGTCGTCCGGCAGTTCCCCCGTTGTCAAAAATAAGAAGATGTCGGCCACCCATGGAATAGGTTCATTTTGGAGGAAGTGGACTTGCTACTGGTTTGGGGAGATGGTAGGGTGGGTCAGGTACTCGAGGCCGACACCGTGGCTGAGGTCTGACTTGTCTGCAGAAGCTAATTGAGCCATCTCATCTGCCTTAGAGTTTTCTGCCCGAGGGATATGCTTGATGCGGAAAGTATTAAAGAGGTGAGCAAAGGGGAGTGCAATATCCCTATAAGCCCGCATTGTGTCTTCCTTGGCATCGAATTCCCCCGTAATTTGTCCGACAATAAGCTAGGAATCACTGAACACCCAGATATGGCTGACACCAATGTCTTTGGCTAGGTAGAGACCTGCTATCAATGCCTCATATTCGACCTCATTATTACTTGCGTCGAACAAGAAATAGAGAGCACACTTGAAACAACCACCCTCAGGGGCGGTGAGGATGAGACCAACCCCACTGCCTTCTTTGCGAGATGATCCGTCGACATTGAGGGTCCAAGAATGGAGGTCTTCTACCTTAGTCTGGGGTTGCGGGAGCGGTAGGGCTGTGGTTGGAGTGGGATTAGTGAATTCCAGGATGAAATCGGCAATAACCTGCCCTTTGATCGCCGTTCGAGGTCGGTAGGAGATGTCAAATTGGCTGAGCTCGACCGACCATTGCATGAGTCTGCCGGATAGCTCGGGCTGTTGCATTATCTTCTTCAAAGGTTGATCAATGAGGACCACTATGGAGTGGGCTTGGAAGTAAGGATGGAGTCGTCTTGAGGCAGTGACCAGGGCCAATGATATTTTTTCTAGCAATGGGTAGTTCTGTTCGGCGCCTCTGAGAGCCCGGCTAATGTAATAAACCGGGCGCTGTACTGAACCGTCCTCCCTGATGAGGGCTGCACTGACTGCGGTGCTCGAGACAGCTAGATAAAGAAAAAGAGGCTCTCCAGTGAGTGCCTGGGAGAGTAAGGGGGGGTTGGCCATGCACTCCTTCAACTGTTGGAAGGCTTCTTCGGATTCGGTCATCCACTCGAAAGTCTGCCAAAGAACTTTGAAGAAGGAGAGGCACTTGTCCGTTGCACGGGAAATGAAGCAGTTAAGGGCAACGACTCTGCCAATAAGCCTTTGAACTTCTTTAACTGTTCTGAGTGACTGTATTTCTATCAAGGCCTTGATCTTTTCGGGGTTAGCTTCAATGCCTCGCTAACTGACCATAAAACCCAAGAACTTCCCTAATCTTACGCCGAAGGCGCATTTCTCCGGATTGAGCATCATTTGATACTTTCGTAGGGTGTCTGTAACAGCGCCCGCGAGGGACCTCGATGCTACAGTTCGGACTCCACTTCTTGTTTGTTGCGGTTCTTAATCTGAACCAAAGAGTCCAACTCTAGCAAATCGTTTTGAGAGAAAATAGATTTTGAAAAGAAGTGCCAAACATGGACTGCTTTGCCAGATACAGAGTCACCACCTAAATATTTTTAAAATGGGAAATTTAGGAAACCCTGACTCGGTGCCGAAGGCCACGTGTCCATCATCACCAAAGTTGTCTTGGCTCGGGAGCTTGGGTACGATCGGGGAAGGTTAGCTATGAGCACCCCCTTTCGCCCGGTCCGAAGACCGGCCTCTACTAACCGTGATATCCGATTTTGAAAACGTTATGTGTTCTTGTTCCGGTTATTAGCCTAGAATTACTATGTTATGCGCACAGCAAACAAGTATAGACTAGATTGCCTAATTTGGAAATAAGCATTGCATATCCATTTGTTTTGAAAGTACTTTGGAATTTGCTACTCGCAAGTAGGCTAAAACATAGATTTCAACGAGTTTTTCCAACTCAAACAATCCAACCTTCACCCACAGGCAATCAGGCAGTTTATCTCATATAAGCATTTAGCCACATGGTAATTATGCCGTTATGTTAACATTCACACGCATGCGATATGCTAAAGCATAAATACTTACATTGTACTCCGTGCCAAAACAATAAACTAGTTAGCAAATATGCATGTCCTAGTTCATGTCAAGTGGCTAATGCAACACATACAGAGATGCAGTTTAGGATAGGCTCGGCTAAACCTAAAATGGCACGTGAAATGCAATTATTCGGTGCACGTATTTCAAGTTAGATTTGAAGATACAATGCGGTTTGTATGATGTACCGAGCCCGTTGCAAGTAAGACAAATGTATAGATGCACGCATGCATTGCATAAGGTATGCTAAAATAAACGTGAACTAATCTACCATCGTAAGCGGATAAATAAAAGGGAAGAAAGAAGTAGGGGTTGGAAGACATGCACACCATTCACACACGCTTATTACAGATTTGCCCTCGCTCAGAGGGACCAAAAGAATATACAAATTAATTAACCACGCAAGCTAATTAAATATTACAGATCAATTAAATTAACTAAACGAATTAATCAATCTAATTAAAATAGTAAAGCCCTCGGGAAGCGGGTCAGATGCAGCGCATGCTCGGGACTTGCTCGGAATCGCACTGCCATGCGTAGTCTGCCTCTGTTTTCCCTGCTTTGCTCCTCTGAAGACTGCCAAAGTCTCAGAAATGCCTCTCAGGATACTGGGGGATCCCACCGGCTAAGTAGAATGACCACCGGCACTAGGATGTGGCCATCGGCACAAAATGAACCCATCTGCTGATGACTTACTGCCGGCCGGCACAAAATGTTGCCGGTCAGCAAACAATACCTGCAAAACCTGCAACTCACAGCAGCAGAGGGCAAAACTTGCATGGCAATACAATTCAAGTAATGTATGCACCAATCATGCCCCCTATCATGTTTGCGACTCAAAGGGGTTTGTGCCTCGATTCTCGAGCCACCAATCACGCATTTCCATGCATGATGGCCTAAAGAATCAAGTGTGCACTTTCATGTCAAATGAAATGCAAACCAATCAAACAAAACAAGGTCCAATTCCTATCACCAAATCAAGAAACAAGGCATGCATGCAAGATGCAATGCAACCTAGGCATGCAAGCTAAGGATGCAACATGGCATGACAAGGCACTTGTGCAAGCATACTAGCAAACATGAGGTAAGCATGCAACCAAGCAAATGATGGTCTTAAACATGATCTAGGTAACTCTAATTAGGCCTAAAATCAGTGGCCAAAACCAAGGAAATGAAGGCCAAAATGCACACACACATGCATGCAATCATGGTCCAACACCTTAAGCATAAACAAGGCAACTCTTAAGCACACTTAAAGAGACCAAACAATAGATAATTAGCATGCAACACAAGCTCTGAAATTGCACAAAATAGAGGTGCCAAACCAACTAATTCAAGCAAGTAAAGCATGCAAATGGCCCAAGTACTTGAGGCAAGCCAAGAGGCTTAAACCAAGGTCAAACCCACCAAGCCTCACAAGGCTAAGGGGACTCAAAACAGGTCAAAGGCAGACCTAAACAACATCCAAGGAACTCCTAGATGGCATCTAAATGGCTCAAGTCCAAAGGCATGCACAAATGCACTTTCAAGGAGCATACAACACAAGCTCATAAGGCGTTAAAGAGGCATGCAAGGCAAGCATACAAACATGTTAAAGGGACTGAAATAACATGAAAAAAAGACTCCAATCCACTAAATCAAAGCAAACAAAGCATGCTATACACTTACATACTTAAGGCCAACAAGCCCAAAAATGCAAAGAGGCTATATAATGCATGCTAGGGTCGACTCAAACAACCTAAGACAGACCTAAAGCATGGAAAAATATGCACAAAAGCTTCACAAATCTAAGCCTAAAACATGCTAAAACAAAGGCACACAACCTAAGACATATTAAGCCAATCACAAGGCATTACAAGGTAGGTATGCAAGGCATGCATGGTACACCAAAACCAACTTAAAACCATGTTATATTATGGCAATGTAAGCATGAAAAACAGTCATGGCATGCTCAACACACACTCAAACATAAGCTCCCTTAAGAGACCAAAAATGGTCCCTTTCAAGGACAACAAGGAGAGGGGGTGGCCCTCCCCTTTTGGAGACTTCAAAGCACCATCCCCACCACTGAAATCCCTCAAGATTTCAGTGGTGAAGAGGCCCAAACACCAAAGTCTCGAAACTTGCACAAAATAGCACAAAAATGGGGCCTTTCAAGGCCTAAGGGTGGTCAAAAACACCCAAACCACAAAACACTCTTAACAAAAAATCAAGAGGGCCTAAAAACAGAACTTTTTTATGTTATACACTAAACACAAAAACAACTCTAAGATAGGTAGAAATATGATGCAAAAATGGGGTAAAAAAGGACTAGTTTCTTACCCTTGAAGCCTTTCTTCAACAATGGTGGTCTTGTTGCCTCCTTAAGCTTCAATCCAGTCAAAAATAGCAAGAACAAGCCCTTAGAACCTCAGTAGCCCAAGGAAGGTGAAGCACTAGGTGTTTGTGTGCAATAGTATGGACTAAAACACACACAAGAGTAATATAGAGATAGGATGTCTATTGAACCCTAACCCTAGAACCAGAGCTTCCTCTGTATTCTCTAAGCAAAAAGCTCTAATTTTTCTCACCCTTGAGCAAAGGAGAGGAGGGCTCCTCTTATAGAGGAGCCAATCTTGTAAACTTACAATGTAAGCTAACAAGAGGGGCATCCCTTCATACACGTGTATGGAGGGGAAGCAAATGCCAGCCAACTGTTTCAAAATATCTCCAAAAGTAGCTGAACAGTAGTCGGCCGGCCAAAAATGTCATTTTGACAAAATTGACTGCCGACCGGCAACAAAGAGTGCCGACCGGAAACATACATTGCTGGTGGCAACAAAAACCAGCCGGTGGCCTCTAGCCACTGCCGGTGGTGTGTGGGGATGCCTCATAAGGCATTCCTTGCCCCTCCAAGGCAAAACACAAGTGTTTGGTGCAAAACCAGACACAAAACGGTCGAGTTCGGAGATCCTGAGACAAGGCGCGTAGCCGAGAACTCCAGGAACTCCAAACGAACACAAACATGGATAATCACCGAGTGTTCAAACGGTGACATCCAAGTCTTGAGGACGGTCAAAAATGGGGTGTCTACAGTTGCCCCTCTTTGACAGAACTCGAAAGTCATAACAATGACGGGAGTGAATGTCAAAGCCCAGAGACGACCCATTTTTGACAAGGCCGAAGACTTAGACAAACATGCAAGACAAACAAGGTATGCGCCCGAAGGCAGGGGCAAAGTGCAACTGAAAATGCAAGAAGCCGAGCATAACTTATAATCATGCAAAGAAAGTTGTAACGAAGCACACATGCAACAGTTTTAAGCTAGCATACACCAGACTACACTACAATGCACAAAAGGATGTAAGAGAATTATGTAATTCTCAATACGTCTCACTCGGAGGATACAATACCTGTGCGGCTCGTCCGGTTGCACCGGCCTCAAATGAACCGTACATACAATATCGTGCCTGAAAAGAAAACAAACTTAACAGGTACAATGTCGTTAGCAACATGCATGACAATGCAAACGAGACACGCATGCCAATGCAGATAAGACGACACGCATGCCAACGAAAATGTGACACGCATGCCAATGAAAATGAGGCACACATGCCGATGAAGATGGGGCACACATGCCCATGGAAAATGAGACACGCATGCCGATGAAAGTGAGGCACACGTGCCAATGCAAATGAGGCACACGTGCCTATGGAAATGAGGCACACGTGCCAATGAAAACGAGGCACACGTGCCAAAGAAAATGAGGAGGCACACGTGCCGATGCAAATGAGGCACACGTGCCGATGAGAATGAGGAGGCACACGTGCCAATGGAAATAAGGCACACGTGCCAATGAGAATGAGGAGGCACGCGTCTTATGCAAATGGGGCACATATGCCAATACAAATGGGGCACACGTGCCAATGCGAATGAAGCACACGTGCCAATGGAAATGAGGCATACATGCCTATGGGAATGAGGCACATATGCAAATGGAAATGAGGCACACGTGCCAATGAGAATGGGGCACACGTGCCGATGAAAATGAGGCACACGTGCCTATGGGAATGAGGCACACGTGCCAATGGAAATGATGAGGCACACATGCCGATGCAAATGAGACACACGTGCCTATGGGAATGGGGCACACGTGCCAATGAAAATGAGGCACAAGTGCCGATGGAAATGGGGCACACGTGCCGATGCAAATGAGGCACACGTGCCGATGGGAATGATAAACGATGCAAGTGTGACATGCATGCCACACGAAATGGAAAATGATGCAAATGATGCAAATGAAACAAATGAGACACGCATGCCTCATAAGAATGCAAAATGATGTAAGTGTGACACACATGCCACACGGAATGTAAAATGTAAGTGAGACATGCATGCCTCATGGAATGTGAGATGTAAGTGAGACACGAATGCCTTATGGAAATTGAAAATGATGCAAATGATGCAAATGATGCAAATGAAAAAAATGAGACACGCATGCCTCATAAGAATGCAAAATGATGTAAGTGTGACACACATGCCACACGGAATGTAAAATGATGCCAATGAGGTACGCGTGCCTCAAAGGATGCAAAATGATGCAAGTGAGGTACGCATGCCTCACGGAGATGTAAAATGATGCCAATGAGATACGTGTGCCTCAAAGGAATGCAAGATGCTTCCAATGAGGTACGCGTGCCTCAAAGGATGCAAAATGTTTCCAATGAGGTACGCGTGCCTCAAAGGATGCAAAATGAAGCCAATGAAGTACGCGTGCCTCAATGGATGCAAAATGCTGCCAATGAGGTACACGTGCCTCAAAGGATGCAAAATGCTGCCAATGAGGTACGCGTGCCTCAAAGGATGCAAAATGAAGCCAATGAGGTACGCGTGCCTCAAAGGATGCAAAATGAAGCCAATGAGGTACGCGTGCCTCAAAGGATGCAAAATGCTACCAATGAGGTACGTGTGCCTCAAAAGATGCAAAATGAAGCCAATGAGGTACGCGTGCCTCAAAGGATGCAAAATGAAACCAATGAGGTACGCATGCCTCAAAGGATGCAAAATGCTGCCAATGAGGTACGCGTGCCTCAAAGGGTGCAAAATGAAGCCAATGAGGTACGCGTGCCTCAAAGGATGCAAAATGAAGCCAATGAGGTATGCGTGCCTCAAAGGATGCAAAATGAAGCCAATGAGGTACGCGTGCCTCAAAGGATGCAAAATGAAGCCAATGAGGTACGCGTGCCTCAAAGGATGCAAAATGCTGCCAATGAGGTACGCGTGCCTCAAAGGGTGCAAAATGAAGCCAATGAGGTACGCGTGCCTCAAAGGATGCAAAATGAAGCCAATGAGGTACGCGTGCCTCAAAAGGTGCAAAATGCTGCCAATGAGGTACGCGTGCCTTAAAGGATGCAAAATGAAGCCAATGAGGTACGCGTGCCTCAAAGGATGCAAAACGCTGCCAATGAGGTACGCGTGCCTCAAAGGGTGCAAAATGAAGCCAAGTGTGACATGCATGCCACAAGGAATGTAAAACAATGCATGTGTGACACGCATGCCACACGTAATATAAAACAATGCAAGCATGACACGCATGCCACACGAAATGTAAAACAATGCAAATGAACTCAAGTGCGCGACAACGCACGTTTTTTTTTTCTTTTTGAAATGCATGATAATGCAAAATAAGGAGATGCACGACAACACAAATGATGTGCGAGGCAACGACAACACGAATGATGTGCGAGGCGACATATGTATTGAGGTACATGACAATGCATGACAACACTTGTAATAAAATGCATGACAATGCGTGAGGGATGTGCATGACGGCGCGACGCAACGCACCAGACAACATGATGAATGCATGCAACGCACGCGGGGCAACTTTTGAATCTTGTAAAAGGCAAAAGGATACAAAAGGATACAACATTGCATGAATTTGAGTGCCGCGCACAGAAGACACGGTCCGAGGTCAAAACGGAAGCCGGTTGAGCGTCGGAGATGCACGTTTCTTGCACTTTCTCGGGCTATGAAGACCAAAAACCACTCATATGGCCTAAACAAGGTTGTGGGAACACCATCGGCCTGAAGGGGAAGCCACCGGCTGTCCACCAGCTACAAAATAATTCCATCGGCACAATATTCTGCCGGCCGGCACAAAATGTTGCCGACCGGCAAAAAGTTCCTGGATCGGGGCAGATTCGACATTTCACCATGGGTGTTTTAAAATAGGGTTCCAAACCCTATTCTATTCATTAGCCTCCGCCGAAACAAACTCTCTCTCTCTCTCTAGAGTCTCTTTTCTTCCTCGTTTCCTTGTTTCTTCGCGTTCTCGCACCCTTGTCGTCGTCGGATTCGCGATTACCTTCGCGTTTCGGACATTTTCAACCGAACAAATCTTTATTTCGGTGGGCCTTTTGCCGTTTCCACCTTTTTGGGGTTTGTTCCCCTCACTTTCCTCTCCATTTTCGTGCCTTTTCACATCCTGACCTTTCCGACCATTTTCCACCCTCCCGGGAGTTGACTTTTCGATTGACTGTTCGTATTCCGACCCGATTTTCATTCTCCGACCATTTTCTCATTACTCTTGTCATGGCCGACGACATTCCACGCGATGGGACTCCCTCAGATCACGAGATGGATCCCGGGGTTGAGCTCCTACCTTTGAGCGAGCGCCCGTTCGACCCAGCAACCTACCGGCCGGCGATTCATGTTCTGCCACCCGACGGACTGTGCCAATTCAGGAGTTTCGACATGGCGTTGGATCCCGAGCTCCTGCTACGTGAGCCTGCCTCCCACCTATCCTCCGGCGCTTCCGAGGTAACCTTCTTTCTCTGCTTTACTTTCTGCAATGTAGGATGCTTTAAATCACAATTGCTATAATCGACATATCTTTAATCGCTTAGTGCCGATACATCGATACATCAGATATTGTAATCGATTACAAACGCTGCATAATCGACATTCTGCTTAATGACACATGCACACACACTGCACCAGCTTTAAACCACTCAAACACAGACACCCGATACCTGTCTGAATCTAAAAATATGCACGCATGCCACATTTGCACCGAGCCACACAAACACGCTGACACATCACACGCTAGTTCATCAGAAACACACCGCACCGGTATCTATTTGAATATGAAAATATGCACACATGCAATATTGCGCTGATCTACACAAACATGCTGACGCATCATACGTTGTAGTTCACTGTAAGCACACCGGCACCCGGTATCTGTTTAGATTTGAAAATATGCACGCATGCCACATTTACACTGAACCACTCAAACACGCTGACGCATCACACGCTGTAGTTCACTGTAAACACACTGGCACTCGGTATCTGTTTGGATCTGAAAATATGCACGCATGCCACATTTGCACTGAACCACTGTTTCTTCAAAACTGTACATTTTATATTGCTTCGCAACTATTTGTTTGAAAACAGGGAGATTCCCATACCATCCGCGGGTATGGGAATACTGTCGCTCGTGAGTGGTACGCCGAGCTTCCCGACGCAGTTCGCCATATTGTGGACCAGGCATGGCTATGATTCTCGCAGAGGACTCTCTGGCTTACTACATGCAGACCTCTCCTCGCTCAGGTAGAGGTGGTGGGACTCCACCGTTCCATTTCACTTGTCTGCGACGGGGGACATGACGATGACCCCTTACGATTTCTGGATGCTCACAGGCATCGGGGTAGGGGGTGATCCGATCTCCTTTGACATTGATATGGACGAGTGGACCGCGGCTCAGGTCTACTTGCTCACAAGGCGCAAGATCGCTTCCGGCTTTGTTCGATACTCTTGGTTTGAGGTGCATTCAGGTCCAAACTCCTTGTCGACAAACCGATGACCCCAGAGGTCGTGGAGAGATACGCGACGCGGCTTCCTTATGTTCTGTTTGGGATGACCATCTTCGCCGACCGGCGAACACAAAGGTTTCTCCGCCGGTGCATTGGTGGATGTCGTGACATTTACATAATGATCGGGTGGCGCCGCTCGCCACCCTTTATGGGTATATGAGCTCGGCTTCTGTGGCAAAGGACGCTGTTTCGGGGTTTACCGGGCGTGCTTGGGAGGTACATTTTTTCTCGCCTTTCATTTCGTTCTATATTTTCAGACGCTACACATCGCACACAATCGTAGTCTCGCTTTACACTTGTTGTATATCGTACACACGCACACATACTCGCTTTAATCGACCGCATAATCGCCACACTGCACACTCGCACAATACACCGCACAACACACGACTCTATTTCGCCTTTATTCTCAGATTTCGCTTATCCGATAAATGCACGGTATTTATCTTGCGCTTGTGGGTTTATGCCTACTTCCTAGGCTCGCTCCGTGCATTCGTGCAGACCCCTCTGGTTGTCCATTTTTCGCCGCTTGACGAGAGATGCACCCGGAGGCCGCGAGAGACATTTAGCTTCTTCGCCGCCATTTTGACACTATCACCCCGCAGAGGTATGTTTTACTTGCGCTCATTTAAGCTTCACCTTTCCATTGATATTTCAATAACAAGAGATAACAAATCAGATTTCAATTTCAGATCACTGGCGCCATGGGCTCCATCGCCCGATGATGATGGATCGGTTTGTTTGGTCGATGAGACCTCACGCACGGATTTCGCCGAGGGCCCGGCCTCGGTTGCTTGGTACTGGTGAGCGTTGCTTGCATCGCACCTAGGCTTACTCGAAGCAGATAGTCCCGGTGCACCCTCCTGAGCACGTGAGAGATACCGAGAGATTCACTGCCGAGCTGATAGCGGACTACACCATTGGCTGGGAGGCAGACGATTTCAGAGGCGAGGGCGATTACTCGGAGTACGTCCGGACCTTTATCATGCGACCTCTGAGCGGCGACCGCCGAGTAGAGAGAGAGAGAGACCTGCGGCTTGGGCCGGAGCCGGAGTGGAGGGGAGCCGAGGAGGGCTCGAGTCCGTGGCAGAGGTGGATTTCAGCGGGGGCGAGGGACCGGTTGGCCTGCTCTGCCCGCTTTATTGACTTTCGAGGGCAAGGTGGGGCGACCTATCAGATCCCCTTCGCCCCTCCGCCGGCTGATCACAAGTTTGTCGGTATCCCCGACTTGCCTCCGGTATGTATTACTGCATTTTCACAAATCATTTCATTTCATTTATTTGATATTCCACGTATCGATGCATCCGATACTTTTGCAGCGTCTTCGAATATACCCTAAATATTGAAGATGAATGCCTCCATGATGGGGATGCTACAGCGGACATTCGACCTCCTAGCCCTTCTCAGCATTCCGATATGTTCTTTCTGACCACAGCCTCAAACCATACACAAACTGCTTTATATAATCTAATGCATAACACAACATCTGATAAACTGCTCACGGCATCGATACATCAGACTACACATTGCATTCTGACTAATTCATCGCCACGGCATTCATATACACATCAGATTCTCATCGATTCATCGCCACGGCACTCACACATCAGACTCATACACTACATTCTCAGACCGATTCACGGCCACTAAGATTCACAGATCAGACTATACATTGCATTCTCGACGGATAAACCGCCACAAGATCTTGATGTATTCGCCTTTTATGCTTTTTTCACCTCCTTCGATTCTCCGGTGGGTGGCGCCACTACTGACCTCTCATTTCTACTCAGATGGCAGAGTATATCCCCGCACTGAGGGGCGACTCACGCCGGGAGCAGCTCCGGGCTCCAGCCCATATGACGAGTCTAGGCAGAGACAGAGCGGAGAAACCGTGATGGCTCTGCTCGAGCTCGACGGCGATGCCTGGTGGTGCCCTGTTGATGACGCTCCGGACCTTTGTCCAGAAGAGGACCAGACAAAGTTGACCTCGGAGCTATTTTTGACATTTGATACTGATTTTCTTGTTTTCTTCCTTTTGCATTTTCCCTTTTGGTTAGTAGTTAGGTATTTTGTATCGCCACAGTGATTTTGTTTCCTTCGAAACTATGTACTTGAAAAGATGATATGAAATGAAACAAACTTTTTGTCTGAAAAAGTGTTTACATTTGTGTATATTTCATACCTTGCACTGTATTGCATCATATTACACCTCAAATGTAAATGATATTGATCTGTTGTCTGAAAAATGAACACTTGTAAATTGAGCACTTGCACTATGATAATCGGATAACCAACCAACTGACAGCAAACAACTCATACAAACCACTACTCAAACTGCATAATACAGCCCATACTCTACTGGGGATTGATCTGCATACAGCCCATAATACAGTACTCGGTTCATTCTGCACACAGCAAACCCTGAACAGATAGCCCAATCTAACAAGACGGACCACAAAACTGACACGGTTGCAGTTGAAACACACTCGGATGTCCCAAATTTTCTTTTCTTCTCTTGCTTCGCATGAATGTAGAGAATGGCACAGCATTCTGAGCACAAACGATTTTTTTGAAATAAGGAAGGGTTTTCAACCGGGGTGTCGAGCCTACCACAGAACACAGCGAGACAGACTCAAACAAAGAAACAAAAGGCACACGACCTGAACACAACGAAACATACTCGAAAAAGACTCAAAGCTAGAATCGAGACCGACAGATCAAAAGACACGACACACGGACATGTTTACAAAAAGACCTCAAATCTCGAGGAGCCAATTCCTCCGGATATTATTCCCACCCTTTCTGATTTGTGATACTCACATCACTCGACCCTCGTGCTTGGTTTTTCTCTCAAAACCCTTTTCTCACTTCTCTCTCTGCTTATACCTCTCTATTCTTTATTCTCTCATTTTTTTTATCCCTCCCCAGGGTGGTTAATGGATGAATAGGAAGTCGCAGGTTCACACCCAGCACTGTTAACTTACGGCTATTTCTCCCAGTGGATAGAGTGCCTTTCTAGCAAGTATGTTGACGGGGGAAAGACAGAAGACCTGACTCAATTATACCCCTAGTTCATCACTTTGACCATTTTTTATTTTCTTCCTAAAACAAATTTTGACCAAAATGAGAGTTGGATTAATATACTTATTCGATTTTTGGATTTGAAAATCACGCGAATCGGGCTGTGAGCACTGAAAATTTTCCTTTTTGGATCCAAACATGGTCCAATTTTGGAAAATGAAATAGTTTTCGAAAAAATAGTCAACTTCAGTAAAAATTTTAAAAAACTATTTTTGCAAACAATCGACGCTCAACGAGCGCGGAACTTACCCTCGAGATATGCAACCTCGGATCGGAGGCAATGGAAAATTGCCCCTGGCTTAAAGGGGGGATAAGGCAACGGAAAGTTGCCCCTGATTTGGATAGCAACTCAGGGCAACTTATGGCAATGCATGGCAACGGAAAGTTGCCCCTTGTTTGGATGATGCCGCGGCATTTTGTAAGCCAGTCCTCGTTGACGACGATTGGATCCTCGGACGCGGAGGAGGCGAAGACGGTTTGAATCAATATATGGACATAGTCACCTGGAAGGCATTGGTGGTTGGACTTCAAGAGGAAGCTGGTCACGTAATTCCAAGTTGCCGCAATCGAGACATTGGATTCGGAGGAGGCAAAAGTGATCAAAACCATGACATGGACTGAGACGCTATGGAAGCGTTGGACTTTAAGATGAAGTTGCCTACGTATCCCAAACATGGGAATCAAGCCTTACGTAGTTCCGGTTAAGGTCCACTCGGGTATTTTAACCTTCACTGTTTAGGCTCTAACTTTTGCCAATGTGCCTAATGCGGGTTTTCGACCTTGCGAGCTATGTTTTTTTCTTCTTCTTTCTCTTTATTCTTTTCTTTTGCATTTTCATTTCTTTTCTTTCTTTTCCTTTGCTATTCTTTGTTCTTTTCTTTTCTTTTTCTTTTCTTTTTTCTTTGCTCTAACTTTTGCCTGGATCGCCCTTTCGGGTTTTCGGCCCAGCGAGCCTTTCAAAGGGTAAAAGTGTAGCAAGCCCATGCCAAATGGTTTTGAGATTGAAGCCTTTCTATGTCCAGGAGAATGACCGTTGTGTTGATTTGCAGAAAAGTCCATCACAGCTACTTCATGAGCCTTGCCTGGTGGGATCTGATCTCCTTGATCTGGCTTTGGTGCCTCTTGCTCGAGGGCCGCCTCAAAATGGGCCACACAGGCGTTTCATGGCACTGAATGTTTTGAACGGATTCCAGTTTACAACAGATAAATTGAATCTTGAGGCTGAGAGCGATCCTAGGCTGCACAATCTCAAGAGCGATTCCACACAAGTCTTCACAAGACCGCGCAAGACAATTTTTTTTTGAAAGTTTGTAGGAAAGCGACAAATCATTCGTGCTGAAGATAGTGTGGAACCACCGATCAAACCAGGATCCTTCTCAGTACTCACGCCGACAAGCATGATTTCATTCATTAAAAGTTTAGCATGCCTCTCTTTTTCTCAAAATGATCAAAATTTTACAAAACCCGAGGAATTACTTCCTCTTCGTTTTCATCACCGTAGTGTTCGAAAAGAGGTTTTATGAAAAGCTTAGGTCATTACAACGATGTTTAAGGCACAAGAGAGTAGGTGGTATGTCTTGAAGTTCCATTCACATCCTCCGCACTACCGACTCAAATAGCAACAAGTACGAAATGTGATAGTCATGTACGTTTATTCAGATGCTCTGCGGATCGCCTCAACCGAGATAGACTCAAAAGGAAAAACAAAAGGATAATTACAAAACGGCGTACGAGGCAACAACCTTGGAATCACCTGGTATTCTATACAAGAGGGACTGACTCATTACAACAAGACAGACCTCAGAAGCAAAAAATCGACTCAATACAGAGAGACAGACTCAAGACAAAACAAAAGACTGACTCGACACCCAAGTCAGAATTTACAAAATTAACATTAACAGATGCCCAAAAATACGTGCCAAACGCCACATCCAAAAATGCGCCAGGCACTGCCCACAGGCGGTTCACCTTCTGATTACATACTCGCAGTATCTGTGTTCTCAAAATCCAACAACTGGGTGGTGACGGACTTTGCTGAGGTGGGGGGGAGGATAACCTCGTTGTCAATCAAATCTTGCACCTCATGACGGAGGCGGAAACAATTGTCGGTAGCATGGCCTGTCTGCTGGTGGTACGCACAGTACTGAGCAGGGTCATGAGTAGCAGGGAGATTCTTTGGGAGAGGCCGAGGCTCCAGGGGTTTAAGGTGTCCTCTCTCGGCAAGGATCTGAAGTGCCTTGGACAATAGCATGTAGAGGGCATGGAAGACCCTGCGCCCCCGGGCAGGTACTTTGGAGCCTGAGCACTCTTGCTAGATGCACTAGCGAACGGATCGACGGGTGCGGCCTTAGATTTCTGATCCTTTCCGGATGCAAGGTTGAGAGCGGGAAGAACTATTTTGGCATGACGGGGCCTATCCCGGTTCTCTGATTGACTGGAATTGCCCTCAGGCGGAGTGGGGAAAGCATCCTCCACAGCTTTCGACACAACTGCAGATATCTGTTGCTTGTTCATCCCCCCGGCTTTCAAAGCCTCTCGCCCACAACAGTTGTTCGACAGGGCTCAGATTCCGCCTTCATCTTGTTTTGTCTCGCCTCACCGATCTAGAATTTGGTTTGATGCGTTGTTGCCATAGTGGAGGTCATCTCCGCTTGGTCGAGTTCAATTACTATCCGTCCCAATAGAGGGGGCTCCTGGGGTATAAAGCCTCCGGCATATGGTGCGGCTGGTGGCGAGGCAGACATCTCATAGGCGAGATCTGCCACGGATCTTTGAAGATCACCTATCATTCCCATTAGTTCAAATGTAGTAGGCTCACGAGCCTGATATAGTTAAGGGGTCCAAACTGGGTGGGCGGCAGGCGACCTGGGTGGATGCGGCAGATCAATATTAGCCTCACCTTGCGGGGTGATTCCTTGACTCAACGCGGCCGTCATAACCACGATCTCTTCTGAATTTCGTCATGCTCACCCCGCCAAGAAGGAGAAGACACTAGTCTTCCGATTAACTCTTCAATCTCTCGAATCAAACGAAAAACAAGCAAGATTTCACTTCAAACAGATCAAACACGGTGTAGCCGAACAATTGCACTCTACTATCGATCATCGTTTCCGTAATCACTGTTCAAAACTGAACTAATACCCGCAGACATAACTGATTCTCAACAATACTGATACTAGTGCCCTCGGGCCTGATGCTCAAACTTGCAAACTGGTATATGCATTCCTCTGCAGAGATACACCCTAAAAGCACATAGCAGATAAATGAGAGCCAATACACCCCTATGTCAGTAGGGTTTCGCCCTATTTTGTCGAGCTAGGGTTTCACTATGCATACAATGGCTTCAAACAACCTATATCGGGTAAGCAACTGCCCTAGTTTGGAATGGTTACTATGGATCCAATATGCACTAGGTCGAATGGTCAGGGTGCCCCAGTAAAAACCGGGTTTGTGTTCTATCGGCAGAGTTCCCGAATCGGTAGCCTTATGGTCATGTCTTGACAAGACAAGCCTCCAGCAAACCGCTCAGGAATAGCAGATGGCCAACACGATGTCCTAGGCGCACCAATGCACATGCAATGTAAAGAGACACATAAATGAAATCAAAACAAGATATCACGAGTTCGAGTCAAGCTCTCTAAAATCCCTAGTAGAGTCACCAGAAACTGTAACAGCGCCCGTGAGGGACCTCGATGCTACAGTTCGGACTCCCCTTCTTGTTTGTTGCGGTTCTTAATCTGAACCAAAGAGTCCAACTCTGGCAAATCGTTTTGAGAAAAAACAGATTTTGAAAAGAAGTGTCAAACATGGACTGCTTTGCCAGATACAGAGTCGCCACCTAAATATTTTTAAAATGGGAAATTTAGGAAACCCTGACTCGGTGCCGAAGGCCACGTGTCCGTCATCACCAAAGTTGTCTTGGCTCGGGAGCTTGGGTACGATTAGGGAAGGTCAGCTATAAGCACCCCCTTTCGCCCGGTCCGAAGACCGGCCTCTACTAACCGTGATATCCGATTTTGAAAACGTTATGTGTTCTTGTTCCGGTTATTAGCCTAGAATTACTATGTTATGCGCACAGCAAACAAGTATAGACTAGATTGCCTAATTTGGAAATAAGCATTGCATCCGTTTGTTTTGAAAGTGCTTTGGAATTTGCTACTCGCAAGTAGGCTAAAACACGGATTTCAACAAGTTTTTCCAACTCAAACAATCCAACCTTCACTCACAGGCAATCAAGTAGTTTATCTCATATAAGCATTTAGCCACATGGTAATTATGCCGTTATGTTAACATTCACACGCATGCGATATGCTAAAGCATAAATACTTACATTGTACTCCGTGCCAAAACAATAAACTAGTTAGCAAATATGCATGTCCTAGTTCATGTCAAGTGGCTAATGCAACACATACAGAGATGCAGTTTAGAATAGGCTCGGCTAAACCTAAAATGGCATGTGAAATGCAATTATTCGGTGCACGTATTTCAAGTTAGATTTGAAGATACAATGCGGTTTGTATGATGTACCGAGCCCGGTGCATGTAAGACAAATGTAAGGATGCACGCATGCATTGCATAAGGCGTTAAAGGAGCATACAACACAAAACAGGTCAAAGGAAGACCTAAACAACACCCAAGGAACTCCTAGATGGCATCTAAATGGCTCAAGTCCAAAGGCATGCACAAATGCACTTTCAAGGAGCATACAACACAAGCTCATAAGGCGTTAAAGAGGCATGCAAGGCAAGCATACAAACATGTTAAAGGGACTGAAATAACATGAAAAAAAGACTCCAATCCACTAAATCAAAGCAAACAAAGCATGCTACACACTTACATACTTAAGGCCAACAAGCCCAAAAATGCAAAGAGGCTATATAATGCATGCTAGGGTCGACTCAAACAACCTAAGACAGACCTAAAGCATGGCAAAATAAGCACAAAAGCTTCACAAATCTAAGCCTAAAACATGCTAAAACAAAGGCACACAACCTAAGGCATATTAAGGCAATCACAAGGCATTACAAGGTAGGTATGCAAGGCATGCATGGTACACCAAAACCAACTTGAAACCATGTTATATTATGGCAATGTAAGCATGAAAAACAGTCATGGCATGCTCAACACACACTCAAACATAAGCTCCCTTAAGAGACCAAAAATGGTCCCTTTCAAGGACAACAAGGAGAGGGGGTGGCCTCCCTTTGGAGACTTCAAAGCACCCTCTCCACCACTGACATCCCTCAAGATTTCAGTGGTGAAGAGGCCCAAACACCAAAGTCACAAAACTTGCACAAAATAGCACAAAAATGGGGCCTTTCAAGGCCTGAGGGTGGGCAAACACATCCAAACCACAAAACACTCTTAACAAACAATCAAGAGGGTTTAAAATAGAACTTTTTTATGTTATACACTAAACACAAAACAGCTCTAAGATAGGTAGAAATATGATGCAAAAATGGGGTAAAAAATGACTAGTTTCTTACCCTGGAAGCCTTTCTTCAACAATGGTGGTCTTGTTGCCTCCTTAAGCTTCAATCCAGTCAAAAATAGCAAGAACAAGCCCTTAGAACCTCAGTAGCCCAAGGAAGGTGAAGCACTAGGTGTTTGTGTGTAATAGTATGGACTAAAACACACACAAGAGTAATATAGAGATAGGATGTCTATTGAACCCTAACCCTAGAACCAGAGCTTCCTCTGCATTTTCTAAGCAAAAAGCTCTAATTTTTCTAACCCTTGAGCAAAGGAGAGGAGGGCTCCTCTTATAGAGGAGCCAATCTTGTAAACTTACAATGTAAGCTAACAAGAGGGGCATCCCTCCATACACGTGTATGGAGGGGAAGCAAATGCCAGCCAATTGTTTCAAAATATCTCCAAAAGCAGCTGAACAGTAGTCGACCGGCCAAAAATGTCATTTTGACAAAATTGACTGCCGACCGGCAACAAAGAGTGCCGACCGGCAACATACATTGCCGGTGGCAACAAAAACCAGCCGGTGGCCTCTAGCCATCGCCGGTAGGTGTGGGGATGCCTCACAAGCCATCCCCTACCCCTCCAAGGCAAAACACAAGTGTTTGGTGCAAAACCAGACACAAAACAGTCGAGTTCGGAGATCCTGAGACAAGGCGCGTAGCCGAGAACTCCAGGAACTCCAAATGAACACAAACATGGATAATCACCGAGTATTCAAACGGTGACGTCCAAGTCTTGAGGACGGTCAAAAATGGGGTGTCTACAGTGTCGAAGGTCTCTTGGAGGTCGGCTATATGATTAGTGAAGAGTTTGCTCTTGACTAGTATGTCATCGACGTATACCTCCATGTTTTGGCCTATCTGATGGTGAAAGACGGCGTTGACCAACCGTTGATAAGTGACCCCGGCATTTTTCAACCCAAACGACATGAGACAATAATGGTAGGTTCCCCGGTCGGTGATGAAGGAGGTGTGCTCACAGTCGGACGGGTGCATTAGAATTTGGTTGTACCCAGAGAAGGCATCCATGAAGTTGAGCATTTGATGGCCGTGACGCCAATAAGCGTATCTATGCGAGGAAGAGGATAACTGCTTTTGGGACAAGCTCGGTTAAGGTCCGGTAGTCGGCTACACAGAGTCACCATTTACCATTGTTTTTACGCATCAGACCACATTTGACAACCACTGGGTACACATTTTTGATAAATTGTGCCTCAAGGAGCTTATCTACTTCAAGCGATGAGAGTGTTGGCGCCCGTGAAAGATGCGCCGCTCGAAGGGTCGGAAATGGGGCTCAATGCTCAGACGATGGGTGATGAATGAGGGGTCGATACCTGGCATGTAGGAGTAGGTCCAGGAAAATACATCACTGTGCTCAATTAGGAGGGCAGTAAGGTCGGCCTTGGCTCGAGGATAGTTGGTCCGATCTTGGCGCTTTTTGTCCCCAGGGATCGATGGGGACCTCGACAAGCTCTTTTCATCGTTCTCCTCGACCAAATTCATTCTCGTCCCTGACGTCGAGCCCTTCAATGATCATAGCCTCCTTTAGCTTGACCTCTTTAAGTGAAGCGACGTAACATTCCCTGGCCATGGTCTGCTCGCCCCTCATTGTGCCAACCCCAAGGTCAGTGGGGAATTTGATGGCAAGACAGAAAGTGGATGTGATAGCTTAGAAAGCATTTAGGGCGGTGTGGCCAAGGATGATGTTGTAAGCAGAGGGACAGTCGACAACCAGGAAGGTGAGCAACTTGGTGGTCTGCCATGGATATTCTCCGATTGTGATGGGAAGATCGATGGAGATGATGGAGGTCACCCGATCTCTAGTAAAACCAACCAATGGGGTTTAAAGAGGGGACAGACTTTCTTCCTCGATCTTGAGCTGGCGAAAGGCATTTAGGAAGATGATGTCTGAAGAATTGCCGTTATCGAGGAGAACCCGTCTGACTTTGTAGTTGGAGAGGAGGGCAGAAATGATGAGAGGGTCGTCATGGGGGTAACGGATGCCTGTGCAGTCAGCGTTTGTAAAGGTGATGGGCTCCGTCCACTACTTGGGCTGTTTGGAGGGTCGGTCCAATGTGGCAACTTCTTTGTCTGAGCCCTGCCTTATTTTTCTGAGTTCTGCCCGCTGAGCCGAGCGGGATTGTGAGGCACCTAACTTTTGTAAACCTTATTAGGTCCCAAAATTTTGAGTTACTATAACAAAGCCTTTAATTCGTTGATTGCTCGCAAAATAAACCCTAGAGCCGAAAACGTATCACGGACGAACCCATACAAACCCAAATCGACCCTGGAAGCTTAGAATCATAACACTCTAATATTAATTATTTAACTCTCAAATTTTAGATTAATTGCTTTAAACCCTAACTTCCGGTTTTTGCAGTCTTCATTCAGTTATTTACCTTTAAATTCAAAGCAAGATAATACAAACTGAATTTTTTTTCCTGAACACTAATTTATTAACTCTTTGCTTGAAATAGATATATGTATTTAACTCCAAGCCCTCACTCTTTTCAAAACCTACCCCAAACTAGTACTTATATCTTGTACCATGGTATGCCATCAATCTTACAATATAGATATATATATATACACCTTGTAGAGTGTGCCCTAGGACTAATATATATATATATATATATAGCCCCTTCTAGGAGAAAGTGAGAACCATTTTTCCAAGACACACCATCATGATCTTCTAGGAAAAAAACATAACCTAGAAACCTAGACCTAGGTTGCAAATTTCAAAACTAGTTCTCTTTTAAACTAAGTGTTGCCTAAATCAATGAACAAGCCTCCCAAATCCCTTCCATTTCCTTAGAATTCAAACAAACCCTAACATTTCCATCCATTTCCAACTAAGGACTTTTTGGACTTTTTGCCTCAAAGGTTTGCCTATAAATACCAACACCCCCTTAGCTTACAAGCACATATAACACACCACACCCACACACACCTTTTGGCTAGAGAGAGGGAGGAGAGCAAGAGAGAGAAGTCTAGGGAAGAAGAAGGAGAAAGAAAGGAGAGTTTCTTGTGCAAAGCTTGGAAGGTAAGCCACCAACACAACCTTCTCTTCATTTCCTTTTCTAATGCATGTTTTTTAAAAGATTTTAAATAAAGTTTCAGATCTGTTATTATCAAGTTCCTATGTTGAAAATACTAGGATTTGAGTATTGTTTCCATCTCTCTTGTATTTTCCCTATTTTGACACAAAACCATCTTTTTATACCAATCTCTCAAACTTTTCAAAGGCACACTTTCAAGCAAACTTTCTGAGTAAATATATGTTAGTTAGCATGTTCTCTTCACAAAATAAATGAAAACTTTCCCTTGGTGGAACCCTTTTCTCACAAATCTCCATGTTTTGAACAGTCTACCTTAGAACCTGTTTTTGCAGCCCACTTTCAAAAATTTCCGAAAAATGTACAAAAATATTCTGGACCTCTATTTTATGTCAAAACCTTCCTTAGGGAGTTAGCTTTCAACTAAAATTGGTTTCATCGAAAAACATTGAGCGGTTCGCAAGAAAATCAAGTTTTCGTAACAGTCGACAGATCTGGGCAGATTCCGGACAGCGCTGGACTATTTTCTAAATAACTTAAAATCTGGGAAAGCAAACCCATTTCCGAAAAATGTTCTAGAAACTAGATCAAATTCTCTACGAACCATAGGAAGACCGAGTTCGGTGGATGACCTAAAGTAGTCCTTTTCAGATTAATCTTCACGTGATGTTATATTTGGAAATTTGTTATGTATGGATGATTTGTGCCTTTGTATTCATGAAAATGTTTAATGACTTATGATCATATCTTGGCAAGATGTTGTACATGCATGTTATGTTATTTATCTTTCTTATCTTGAGGATGCATGCTTATGTGGATATTATTATTATATTGTTTAGTTGGACTAACCTTGAGTTAAAACACTTAATTCAACGGGAAACCAAATTGGGAGGGTATTGGATTTTCGAGCACTTGAGTAATGAAAGGATGATGATATGTGATATATGGTTTGTTGGGATGCGTTCCCTATTTGAAAGTTAAAGTCTTGCGCAAGTGGTTTTCGGAACCCTTGAACGGAGCGGTTGTATTCGGACCCTAGGTGGTTTGGTGTGAGGAGGGATTTTGGGCAAGGCCCTATTTTTACCGTCTCTTTTGAGGCCCTGCGGTTGGCGCTACGCAGTATATAACCGTTGGTAGGCATCCGAGGTTAGTTCTGCAACCAAGCAGCAAAAGAGGGGGCATACCGAATAATCCACGTCCGATTCTTGTGGTTGGGAGGACGAAATCTCTTTGGGGGATTTCTAGTTTACTAACATCTAACTTGACCCTTTATTTATTTATTTGAGTATCATGCTTTATTACCTGATGTTATAATTGTGATTGTGTATTGACCGGAAAAAGGGTCGCGTGTGTGTGTTTATCGGGTATTCAAAGCTCACTACAGATCATGCCAGTGACGAAGAGGAACTTATAGCGGAGACGCCAAACTCAAACCTTCAAGACCTTTTGGCTATCTTAGGAAAAACTAGAAATTTCCTTTTATTATTTTGTAAGACTCATGTGAAGTTATAAACTTTCTTTTGGGATGTAATGTAATGAAACAATCTTTTGAATTAAGTATAAATGTGGTTGTTATGTATTTATATTCTATGTCTGAACCTTATCGTTGCTTATGAGACCTTGTGTCAATGCCTGGTAAGATCTGTCAAAAAGGTAGTGCGCTGCCTAAGAAAGCTGGACTTAGAAGGGAGGCTATTTTGACTCCTCCAGCGATCTGGGATCTTACTTGGTTATTGACCATAGGACTCACTAGTGACTCTCCCTTGACTACAACCTATAGTGTAGAATCGGGGCGTCACAGGATAGTCCTCTACAAGCAAGCCCGCCTACAATAACTCTGATCTCTCTAACGGGGGGACGAGGTTTCCTTGTACCCGGGGTTGCTGTGGAGGGCAATCGTGACCTTGATTGGGTTGTGCGGGTTGCCGGGAAGGGGTGCGCCGGTGGTTGTTTCTAATAGATTCATTCCTTTGCCTCGCCGAGGCAAAGCTTCCGTGAATCAACCGAGACGCCCTCGTGTATCAAGCCTCGACCGTCTTTGAGGTTAACACACCTCCGTGTCAGGGCCATGGTTCGATGAAAGCGTAGTATTTGGATTGGTCTCACGTTGGCTGAAGGAGACCGTGATAGTTGGGGCCATTTTATGGGATAATCTCGTTGAATCTGGTTCAAGACTTGTTCCATGGAGGAGTTGAGGGGTGTGTATCGTTTGAACCGGCCGAGCAATCGGATTGGTGCTGACCGGTCGGCTCGGGGTGGTCGGTCAGCATACTGAGGTGTTTGGTTATTGTACTGAGTGTTTTTGGTTTCTGAGTCCTTTCTCTTCTCTCTAGGGGTTGGGTTTTTGGCTGTAGGCTCTTGGCGGGTGGCTAAGAAATCTTCGGCGTTCATGTATTTTTGGGCTTTGGAGAGTAGAGTTGCCATGGAGGTTGAAGGGTTTTGGGAGAGGGAGAAAAGGAAATCAGATGATCGTAGGTCGGCCATGAACGCCGTGAAGATGACCTTGTCATCGTTTTCCGTTACCTGCAGGGCTTCGGTGTTGAAACGGGTGACAAAGCTACGCAGCGACTCCCTCTCGGTTTGACGGATGTTGAGAAGTTGGGTTGCCGGATGCCGTTGGCGCTGGGCTCCAATGAAATGGCTGAGAAATGATTTACTAAGGTGCTGGAAAGTGGAAACAGAGTCTGCTGGCAGTTGACTAAACCAGAGTTGAGCCGACTCCTTGAGTGTTACGGGAAAAGCCCGACACATGATTTCATCAGGGAATGCATGGAGGATCATAAGGATTCTGTAGGTCTCCAAGTGATCGACTAGGTCTGTTATACCGTCAAAATAGTCGATGGTGGGCATTTTGAACTTAGGCGGTAGAGGTTTGTCTTGAATGGAGGCAACGAATGGTGAGTTGGTTGTTGTGGATGGTTTATTCGGTATGTTCTGCATGACTCCTTGGAGCTAGAGCTTCATGGCTCGGAGTTCTGCATCCTAGAGAGGTATGTTGTCACCACCGGAAAGCAACGAAGATTGGACGTTACTAGCCTCTCCTTCGAGGGTTTGTGCCGGGACCGATGGATGCGGGGCCCAAGGTGGAGGGTTCACATTTGGGGGAGGGGGTCGCAAGCCTTCCAAGTTGGGTGGATGGGGCTGCTGGATAGTATGGCTCGGGGCTCGTTCTTGGTTGGGTGGAATATCTGGAGGTATTGGTGGAGGCATAGGAAGGTTTCTTTGGAGTAGAGCATTAATCAGGGCTTGGTTTTGCTCGGCTAGGCAGTTGATGTTGTTGGTGAGCTCGGTGAAATACTGTCAGGGGTTGTTCGGATTAGAAGGGTCGGCTTGGTGGTCGGCAACATTATGGTGAGAAGCCATGGATCTAGTCCTAACTATCCACCTTAGTGGGTGGCAGGAAGAGGTTATTAGGAAGGGGTCTCCGGCGGCAATGAGTACAACTGGCGCGCGGAACAGAGAGGCTTTCCACAAACGGCGCCAACTGATGATTCAGTTCGTTCTAGATGGAACCGGTCGGACTGATCCACGCTCTTCAAACATGTGTCCGAATGACCAAGCCCACCAGAAGACCTGCACAAGAGTTCAACGGGAAACGGGGAGTCTCCCAGCGAACCCTCCGACGAGCAAGTTAGAAAAAGGGGTGGAATGTAGAGATAGATTAGAGATAGAAAGCTTAACTTTCTTCTTGTCTTCGACGTCTGCTTATATCCTCTGGTAATCATTTCGTTGTCCCTTCCGACCTGCCATCTTGGCCGAAAGTCTATGCTCTAGCTTGCCTTGTTCATGGTAAGGCCGTTCTGTCTCGATAGGGAGGGGTTATCGCAATAAATGCTGTAAGGGGCTTCATTAATGGCTGATGTACAGTGCAATAACTTTGCAGGATCTTTGTCTGCTTATGTGGCTTGTCCTTCACCTGCCACGTGTCTAAGTGTCATTGGTTCTTAGTGCCATGTTGAGTTCCAACCATGTTGGGCCTCATTAGTTGAATTAAGTATTGGGTCCTAAGTAGTGGGCTTGGGTTGTTCATAGTGGGCTATAGCCTTTATGGGCTTACCCATGTCAAATAATAACATGAATTATTATAATATTTTAATTTTTAATCAAAACACTCAATATTATCACTATCTTCATAGTTTCAAAAATATAATTAGGATATCATTCAAAATGGGACTAGGCGGGTTCTGTGAGTAAGTGTAATAACCCCAATTCGTAATTAGCTATTAATCGGTAATTAAGAATGATAATGAGTGAATAAGATTAATTACGGGATTAATATGTAATTTGCATCATAATTGGCCTTCTATCTCACATTTATAAAAATATATGTTTGAAATGCCGCTTTTAAATGAAAATTGAAAGCCTTATCGACATCCTAAAACGAAATTGATTATACCATTGTGTTATTTGGAATTTTAGAACCTTATGACAAATTTTATTAAAAATTGATTCACCGATTCGTTAAGTCGCATTTGGCACACCTTATGTCCCAATTAATGCATTATATCATTTTGATTATATAGTGGACCACTTTAGCTCATCTTGTTACACCTCATTAGTGGGAAAATCTGGAGAAAACATTTTAGAGAGAGAGGGAGAGCAATTCTAGAGATAGAGAGGGAGAAATTGAAGAAGAAACTCAAGGATTTGCATGTACTCTTCAAGATTGAGCAAGTTTTTAGCAAGAACAAGATCTAAGGTAGAATATTCATCCATTCATTTATGTATTCCAGTGTCATCTTACATGGTTCATGAAGATTTGAGGTTTAAAGTCAAGATTTAAGTTGGAAGTGTTGAATTGAGTTACACTCCATGCATGCATGCATAAATTTCCATGATTTGGGTTTAATTTCAAAGGATTTTCTTCTATGCATGTGTTAATTTCACCTATATGATGGTCAATCATCTTGTCTTCCATCAATTATCAAGTTTAAATATGTTTTGGAGGGTTTGAACTCAAAGAAATCCATGCATGTTGTGTCCTTGAACACCCATCATAGTTTGGGTTGGAGTTTTGCATAAATGACAGGTCTTTGGGCCGTGATTTCTTGTTTTAATTCTTAAAGCATGTTGTTTTATGAGTCTTCATGTGTTTCCTTAACTTGAGGCCCAGAAAAATGAGTTTTGAAGGGTTGCATGTCGATTTTCAACTTGGAGATGCAATCTGGAAATTCCAGAAATCGCATCTACGCTCGAGTGAAGGATTTCCCGCTCGAGCGACCACTCTGCAAGCGTGCACTCCGCTCGAGCGACTAAAAGTACGCTCGAGCGTGAATTGCAAGCTCCCAGAAGTTTCATGCCATTTGTGGATCGCTCGAGCGAAGATATGTGCGCTCGAGCGACAGTTCACATTGTTTTGCATGTCCGCTCGAGCGAGGAAGGCTACGCTCGAGCAGAGTTTCATTCCTGCATGTCCGCTTGAGCGAGGAAACCTACGCTCGAGCGAGGGCCTAAAATTCTGAAATTTTGCCAAAGTGTTCCAAGGCATGTTTTGACATCCTCATTGCATCTTAGGCATTCCTAAGCCTTAATTAAGCTATAGTAATGAGGTTATGGGTTAGAAACACACTAATGAATGAATGTGTTAAGTTAAGAGAATGCAAGGGTGTATGTGTGTTCTAAGCCATGTGATAAGAATGAACATGAACCAGCGTAATGTAAGCTAAGCCGTGTTGGTCACTTGGATGTGTAATGATAAGATACGTTGTGTTATGTGCATTTGTGATTGTAGGTCAACGTCCAAGGATTGATTGATCACCTATGGAACCACTGTGAGTAACGTTATCGTAAAGATACGTTTATATGAAATTATGTTCCAAACGAGATATGATATGTTATGTTTTATGAAATGATATATGCTTTTGTGAACGAACATTCCAAGTTTGAAATCTATTATGGCATCCATAGATAGTCCCAAGTCATGGGGGACGACATGAAAATGCGGGTCCATGACATTTACGAGATCTCGTTAGCCACTTCATTGTGGTGATATGTGTTTAATCGGTGTCCGGGACCGGTTACTCTAGTCGGAAGACATTATGTGATATGTTCGATATGTTCTATGGGATATGCCATTATTATGTTCTGATATGAGATGACTATGATTATGCTATGATCTGTTTTATACGTATGAAATGTTCGAAATTCGTTCACTAACCCCTTTACCTTAATGTTATTCACTGGGCTCTAGCTCACTGTTTGTATATATATGTATATAGGTGAGCATTCTGGAGTGCAAGCCCGAAGGTTTTGTGGGGGACTGTGTTTCTGTTGTCAGCCAGCCTTTGTGCCTCTCGTGGAGGTTCCCGATGTAGCTTGTGTTGAGGCCCTGTTGATTCTGTACATGTATATCTATATTATGGAACTTGATTGGCTGTACTTAAGATATTAAGTGTGTGGGTATAATGTATGTTTGACCATTAGTTGACTGTCAGATATGTCTTTTAAAGTTTTAAATATTCTGTTCCATGTAAATCAACACAGCTCATTGGACAATTATAATTTTTGTATATTGCTTCCGCAGCCCCTTATTATATGCTTATCTGTCTCAGAGGCCGTAAGTAATCTCAGGATTATTGGCCGGTCACGATGCTAAACCTATAGGGGCTGGTTTGGGTCGTGACAGTAAGGCACAAGGATATTATTTCGGACTTATTTTGATAATTTAAACTATTCATATTATTAGATTTGTTGAACATATCATCTATGTAACAAAAATCTAGTTAATCGAATATCCGTAACTTCATGATCGGGTTCTAATTATTTTTAAAAATATTATGTTAGCTATTTATTTTTTAACAATATATATATATATATATATGATAAGGTTATGAGACTACAAAAATTCGATTAATCTGATTTTTTTTATGAATAATCTACTCAACGAATCTTATAATATAAACAATTCAAATAATTGAAATAAGTTTGGGACAAATCTTCACAGGCCCCACAGCCTTAACACTAGGTCCTTCAAAATGTGTTTCATTTTGTGGTTCCAAATCATTTTGCTAATGTTGTAATTGGAAGATTTGATAAAAGAAATAGAGAGAGGAAAAGAAATACAATCTCATTATTTATTTATTTATTTATAATAATGGAAAACACATGAGAAAAGAAAGTAAGAGAGAAATGCAATATCACTTTTTATATTTTGAGCAATGTTTTGAAACCTAGACCAGATCAAGTGGACTGGCCATTAAACCGGTGAGTGAACCTTGTTCTGATCCAAAAAACCTTCTAGACCTAGACATGTTTCAAAATCGATGTAAATTGAAAGAAATGAAAGAACAGTTGGTTTAACCACCAAACCCGACGACCCAGACTAAGTTTTAAGAATCGGCTAGTTTTGTTGAACATATAAAAACACTCAAAAAATCCCAAATGTTACAGCTTCACAGATCTGCCAAAATATGGAAAAGGGTTTTCGGCTCCGCTCTCTTTCTTCTGAGTGTCGATTTTAGCTTTTCTCACATTCTCTGTCCAACCGCTAGATTCCGGTGAACGAAGGACACAATTCCGGTGAGGATTTCGACCTTTGCTGCTGCTACTATGTTCCGATGAGGGTTTTTGGCTTATCTTTTCTCTCTTCTCCTCTCTCTCCCCTTTCATCTTTCTCTTTTCTTCTTCGTGGTTGCCTGCTTTTGGACTCTTCATTTTTGTCACGTCCCCAAATTTGGACAATTAAATATTAAATTAGGACTAAACCCCAATTAATATTCCATCATCCAAATTTTAGGGGTGAAATAAAAAAAAACTAAACGCCAACCAAACCATCCACCATAATTTCATAACTAACCAATACCTCTAACATTAAAGTAATAATACATAGTCAAAGTAACATAAATAATGTACGGTTACAAACCATGCTAAATTATCTCAATACTAAAGTCGTAAAAATAATAATAATAAATACATAAACTAATATCAACCCTAAGCTCAAGAAAACAAAAGAAATCTAAGAGACATGTCCAACAACTATAGTTATTCTACGTCACCACCGTGGCCCCAACTAATCTTGCAAAGGAAGCTCGGCTGCGCTTAAACAAAATGCACCCGAGTTGCCAAGAAATAAAATGGGTCAGTATACAAGTATAGTGGTATGAGTACAAGATTTAACACCACGTGTCCACCAAACACAAACAAAAATACATTTAATTCTTGTTATGGGACAAGACAAGTAGTTCCATCCGCACCGAAATGAATAAGTAGTTTCTCGAGATATGATGGAATTTAGTTTCTTGCCCGTACACAGTGAAATATAAATTGAGTATGAAATAAACAAAATAGAAATAAAAATATGGTGGGTCAGCCCTGCATAAAAAAATCAGTAAGAGTCACCATCCTACAAAAAAATAAAGTTAGTATAATTTAATCATAAGCAACTTGCTAAAGAAGTATAAAAATGCATTATTTCATACTTAAATAATTGAATTAACCAAAACTCAAAGAACAAAAATTATACATAATCAAATTTCCTAAAAGACTACGCGAACAAATTTAGTAGAAACTGAACAGGTTGAGAGAAAAACTTGATAGAAGAATCTAGACGGAATTCAATAGAAAATTTTGAAATTGAAAACGAACAAAAACTGTCCTAAGATGATTTTTTTCGAAAAAGTTCAAAATACGAAAAATGTGCAAAATAATGTTTTACTTCGTTTTGCGTGAAATCAATAAAAATGAACTCATTTCGTAGGTTAAAATAACCTTTAAAATCTGCATTGCCAAAATGAATCAAAACTACTATAATCAAGATCATCCGATTATAAGTTATAATCGATCTTTTTAATAAAAAGTTTAAACACAAAAGTTGTCTAGAATCACGTATCTATGCCTCTTCTCAAATTTCATAATTTATCGAGATCGATTACTATTTATTCAAGATGTACAAATCAATACAATTCACACTATAATAATAAACTCTCATTGAATTTTTTGTACCTTAACTCCACCACTTCGGCCTTCCACTTCCAACCTATACGTATATCTCATGTGCCTCCCGTATACCTAACACCGCTCCGAAGCCAAACTTGTACGGGAATATCGTCCCGAATTTGACCCACACTCTCCGGATGGTTAGCATATACGTACACGCATAAATCAAAGCACTCGTCTACTCATAAGAACGAGACAACAATATATATATATATACAAAACATCTCACTCATGAAAACAAACATAATAATACCAAACCTAAGGCATTCAAATAAATCTCATAATCCTCACCTTTTTTTATACATTCTTTCTCACCAACACTCAAATAAAACAATAATCTATAAAGTCATAGTGGAGTATAATGAATTTATTTATGGGTTTTAAATTTATTTTAATTTTATATATTCATGAGTGTGATTACAACCATAAAATAAATCCATATGAAAACCCTAAACAAGGCATACACAACTAATCAAAATAATTAAAATCAATCCATCATAAAAAAATCATAAACCTTACATACACAACTAATCAAAATAATTAAAATCAATCAATTATTTAAAAACCCTAAACTTTACATACACAAAAATAATTAAAATCGATCAATCATCTACATACAAATACGAAATCAATTCAACATCAAATAAATAAATAAATAAAAATAACAAATTAAATATAAATTAAAAAAAATAAATTTTACACTCACAATATTATTTTAAAAATCAAAAAATTATTTAAAAGATTAATGAAACCATCAAAACAAAATCCTATCTTTCCTTTCCTTTTTCTTTTCTCTTCTTCCATCGTCCCTTTCACGCCACGTACAACACTGTGTTTTGATTTGTCTCTCGGCGCCGTAGCTGCTGCTCCTCCCTTTCTTTCTTTTTCTTTTTTTTTTTTTTATTTTATTGATTACTTAAGCCTTGTTTGGCATAACCTATATAATCCATCTTTTTATCTTTTTTTCATTACATCACCTCTCTATTTTTCTGCACATCTTTTCGTAAAAAGACAAAAAGTGTACTTTTTTAGGACACCCCAAACCAACCTTTACTCCTATTCTCACCTTATTGATATATTATATAATATTATATTATACAAATACAATATATATAAATATACTATATATGATCAACACATATAATTAAATATCACATTAAATTCTCATATAATCATATAATTAATGAAGTCTAAAAATAAAATAAAATAATAATAAATAAATAATAACTTACAAAAAAAAATCCGAGTCACTACAAGTTTACATGCTTAAGATGCTCTGGTATAGCTTAGTAATATCATTAAATATTTAAATGTTTGTTTGTTAATGTAGTTGAACACTTTTAAATCCGGTGCTCTTTAATCTGATATTGCAATTATTTAATTGTTTGTTTGTTAATGTAATTGAAAATTCTATTATTTTGTTGAATATAATTCAGTATGTTAAGAAAACTAAACCTTTTGAAAATTAAGTTTTTTATTTTTACATGTTTTTTCATTTTTAGTGAATATTTTTTACATTTTAAGCATTTTTTTTTTACTTTTTAGATGCATTTTACTTAGATGTGTCTAAAAAATAAAATATTTGTGAAAAAATATTTTAAAAATTAATAAATACATAAAAATACGAAAAATGTATTACATTTTCATTTTTTAAAAATATTTTTGGTATTTAGTGAATTTTTTAAATATCTTTTTCACAAAAATTATACTTTTTAAGTATATTTATGTTAGGTGTATCTAAAAATTTAAAACATTGCTTAAAATTCTAAAAAAATTCAATAAAAACAAAAAAAATGAAAAATAAAAAAGTAAAATTTTCTAAAAATATATTTTTAAAAAACTCAAACCCAGCAAAGTGATTATTTTTTTTCATTTTTTTAATACTTATATTTTTAATACATATTTTTAAATATATTCATAATGTAATTATGACATCACGATTCAATCGCATTGACCTGATGATTGAATCGGTGACTCATCCACCCAATTTAATTTTCGGTTCACTTACCATACCGGCTTTCAAAACATTGCTTTTGAGTTCACTTAGACTTTTTTCTTCTCCATTTCCCAACTCAATCAATTATCAAACATAATTGAAAATTCAAATCCCATCAATTTCTTTCTCTTTTTCCTTCTATATCATTTTTTTCTTCAGCCCCGTTACAGAGCCCGAAAGGATTTCGAGCTGAATTTGGCTCGAATTTAAGAAGGAGGAGGAAGAAGAAGAAGAAGAAGAGAAGGAGGAAGAAGGAAAAAGAGGAGGAGAAGCAAAACTGGAGGGGCCATCAAAATCGGGTTGGAGTTGGAGGCGGAAGCGAAGGCGGAGGCGGAGGCGGGGCTGGGTGAAGGCGGAGGTGGGGCTGCGATGCGACGATCGGCCGACGAGCTGCGATGATCGGCCAACGAGCTGCGACGATGAGCTCTCACCTCTGCTTCTCCTGTGTTCAAAACGAAGAATAAGAAGAAGAAAAGAAAGAAGAGGAAGAAAGAAAAAAAAAAAAAATGAAACCCAAAACAACATCGTTTTAGATTTCGAGCGGAATTCGAGCCACCGATTTCGGACCCTCAAACATTTTTCTTTTTTCTTTCCATTTCTCTTATTAAATCATCCCATCAAACATAAACTCCATGATATAAGCATGATATACATGATGACTCTATGAGACTCCTTAAATTAAGAATCTAAAACCCATTTCTGTTGGACCCACTGTAATAAGTCTAATGTCCTTTCTATTGAATCTAAACAAATCCTCTTAAAAGTATCATTTTACTTTTACTTTGTAGAATGTAAACTCCATAAAAAATCCTTCAATGGTGACATTAGATAAACAAAAGGACCCAAAAAAATCTTGAAAGAAATAACGGGTAATTCACGTTTGGCAACCAAGTTAAAAAATTAATTTTATTAAAAAGGTCAAAAAGTTATTAAACTATTTGTCGTGAGCTAAAAAAATAAATGTCCCATTAAATTTTTTCATTTATCAAAAAAAAAAAAAAATAGCAACTTTTCAAATTTATTAAACATTAAAAAGATCACTAAAAAATTTAAAAAGTAAAACGCAATTATTAGAAAGTGGTGGTGTCCCTCTATTATGTTATTTGTATACTGCATATATACGGACAATTATTTAATAATTTTAAGTGTTATACGATATTATTTAATTGTTACTATTGGCAGTAAAAAAACTTTACAAATAAGATAATATTAACAAAATATAATCCATTTAATTGATTTTTTTTAATCCATTTAGTCGCTGTGTGCCATTGGTTTTTTTAATTGATTTTTTTTGAGGTTGAACTTTTTAGTTTGGTTTGACTTTTTTTTTATTTTTTAAGAAAAAAAGTGTAATGATTATGATTTGAATGTGGCATTTTATTTGGAAATGACTTTCTTCCAATTTGTGATCGGACTGGAAAGTATTTTTGGGCCTGTGGAGGCCCACTACGAGTCCCGTTTCAATAATCCGAACTGTTCAATGCGTAAAACTCGTCGAATATTATATGTTTGCAAAAAATTACGTTGATCGAATATCGATAACTCTGTAATCAAATCAGATTTTTTTGTACGCGTTTATTTTTTACCATCCATTTTTTCATACAAAACTGATTTGATCACATAGCTATCGATATCCGATCAACATGATTTTTTACAGACATATGATACTCGACGAATTCTACACATTGAATGGTTCGAATTATAAAAACGAGACCTGTGATGAACCCCCACGTGCCCAACAATACACTTCAGTCCAATTACAACTAGAGGGAAGCCATTTCTTTTTGTCTTATTAACTTATTTAACATATTTTATCTTTTATATTTTTTTAATCTAACTAAATTAGCTAAATGAATGTATTTTTAATTCATTTTATTTGTCGAGGCCATATATAAACATTAGAACATATATACTTTAAAATTATTTAATAATTTTTTAAATATATATATATATAAGTTAGCGCTACGCATCATGAAATAAGTATCATGAACAGTTTCATAAAATTAATTTAATAATAATTGTATAACATACAATAAAACATTACAAACGCTATAAATTAATCTAAGAATAGAAATTTTTCATAAAAAATTTTCATAATATTTTTTTCATAATATCTAACATTATTGATATATATATATATATATATATATAAAAGTACTGAAATGTGCACGCACTTGTATGAAACAAGTAACAGAATACTAGTGGGTGGGGGTAAGGGAGGGGGATGGGAAAGAAAGGAAATAAATATCAACAATGATTTAGATTACTAAAAAATACATTATTAATATTCTTTTCGTCTCAAAATAATAGTTTTTTTTGAGTGGTGATTTAAAGCACTAAATTTGAAGTTCTAAAAGCATTACTAATGAGGTGGCAATATAAAGAAAAAAAAATAAAACAAAACAAAGGCCAAACTATCACATTAGTGGTGGGGTCCACATGATGTCACATCATTAGTGGTGCATTAGTGGTGCTAAATTAGTGGTATGAAGCATTTTTCGTTTTTTTTTTAGAATCTAACTTTTTTTTATAGTATAATTATTGCATTTGAAAAAAGTTTATTTTTTAAAATTATCCTTTTGATAGTACATTTTTTTGAAAATATCAATTTCATAATTGTACTTTTTATATTGTTTATTAATTTAAAAGAATGGCAAAATAAGAAATTTATATTATTTTTGTACTTGATTTTTGAAGAGGGACTAATATTTTGGACAATAAAAATGAAATAAGGACTAATATTTTGGGACGGATGGAATAGTACTAATGTATTGGGATAACAAAAAAAAAAGAAGAAAAAAAAAAGAAAACAAAGGCATAGAAAGTTGACGGAGTCTATTATCACATCATTAGTGTTCCTTTAGAATTTTTTTTTAGTGTTCCTAAGCATTTTTCAATAAAGACAGAGAGCCAAACAAAGCACTAAAATCTGGCAAAGGGCAACGTCAGTCTTGTCTTTATCAGATTGATGCAAACATTCTGACACTCGGTTTGGATCGCGTGGGAATATGAGAAAAGAATTAATTGTAAGTTTTTATTTAGGTGAGAAAAAAAAATAAAAATAATAAATAATTATAATTTTTTATCATTATATTTAGATGAATATAAAAAAAGATAATATAAATTTTCACCTAATTATTTGAATAGAATAAGGGTTAGTTTGACATGTATTAAATAAGTCAAAAAGTTAAAAAATCACTATCTTATTTAAGTCACATTCTCTTATTTAAATTATATCACCTCTCTAACACATCACATCAAACTCAATCCAAACCCACCAATAAATGAAAAAGTGTACTTTTTTAGGATATCTCAAACCAATCCTAAGTAAGAGAAGGAAAAAGAAAATACTTTATTTTATTTTACCAAAATAATCTTCTATATTAATAAGTTATATTTTTTTAAGGATAATTTTGATATTTTAAATAAATTTCATTAAACCCAATTATTTTTTTATTAAATCTCATCACTTTTAGTGAGAAACAAAATACAGACAATTTATTTCTTATCATCTCTCACTATTTCACGCCTTATTTAACCATCTAAATAAGCAACGAGTTTTCAATTTTCATTATTTTTTTTCTCACTAAGCGGTATTTTGAGAAGTTGATAAAAAGTTGATTTTTTAACTCTTTTAATTTATTTTATTTTTTTACAAATAAAAAATATGAAAGATATAATTTAAAATAGATAAAAAGTTAAAAAGTGATTTTTTTTTTTTTTACTTTCTAAAAGACCCCTAAACCGCCCATCCAAACAGAGGGTAAGAAGTGAAAGAATGAATATATGGAGAGAGAGAGAGAGAGAGAGTGATGAGAGAGAAGAGTCTTTATCTCTCTTAGGGTGGAGGGAGTGGTGTGGCTAACGTTTTTGGTGTCTCCCACTAGCTTGTGTTTGGTCGGCCGTTCCGTAGACAATACTTTGTGGCTTTGTCCCTTCTGTATTACCCCTTCTCTCTCCACCTCATCTATTTTTTTATTTTCTTTATTTACATTTTTTTTTTCCGTCAATCAATAAATGATGAGTCGACTGTGTGCACATTTTCTAGCTATTAAGTCGTCTTTAACAGTGCATCAAATCATGTATTAAATTTAAAATTTGATAAAAAAAATAATTTTTTTAAACTCTAATGATTTTATCAATTTAATATCAAAATAAGAATGAAACAAATATTTTATCAAACTGAGAGTATTTTACTGTTCTAGACCGTTGGATGGGGCAATCGGTCAACCAGCCGGATATCCGCCCGGTTGATCAACCGGTCGACTGGTTCATTTTCAAATAGGTAGGTTCAAACCGGTTAAAAAGGTTCAAACATGTAATAAAAAAAAATTTAGCCTTACCGGTCAACCGGCTGGTCGACCAACCGATCGACCCCTTTCCTTTTGATACACGGTTGGAGCAAGCCATATCAGATTGAAAAAATTGACTTTTTTTACTCAAATTTGATAAAAAATTTAATCCACAGTTAGAGATACTCTTATATAAAATCTCATTTTTTTAAAGCTTTGTAACGATATTTTATACCTAAAATATCTTCGATCAAAAAACTATTCATCTCTTTTATTTTAAATAGTTGTTAGTGTGATAATGAAAGAAAAAATAAAAATATGAATAATTTTTTAGATCATAAAACTTCTACCATAAATATATGTATACTATGAATTTAAATAATGGTATCAAATTATGTATTAGTATCAATAATATAGTTTATTTTTTAATCGGTATTTAGTAATATTTCAATCAATGTTTTATATATTTACATAAATGTGTGTACTATATATATAATACATATGGATATAGGAAGAATTATAATTCAATGTCAAGTTAGAAAAAAAAAATTACACATAAATGATAAATTTTATAAACATTAATAATTAAAATTATAAACTTTTTCATGTATTATAAATATTTTTTAAAAAATCACTTAATTGTAATTCCCCCATTGATATATGTACGTACAAAAGCAGAGCTAGTGTATGCTTAGGGGCATGTGCCCCTCAAGTTTTGATAATTATATTAGTACACCTATATATATAAATTATATCATATATATTTTTCATAAAATTATAATAATATTCTTTCTTCAAATTATAATAGGTCCGCTATTATAAATTTTCTTTCTAATTACGATGAACCTGTTAAAATAAGTATTTCTATTATACACTTCCAAAAGAGGTGTACCATATACTAGTTATTATTTTATGGTATTGATATTATAAATTTTCATAACCAAATTATTTTCATTCATAACTAAAATGACTACTATATAAATTATAACCAAACAACATATCTTTAATTATAACATAAAAAAATTACAATAAGTCATAACTGATATCAGAATGAGTCATTACGAATAATTACTTGATGTATAATCAAAGATCTCTTCAATCATAACAAAAATAACAACCACAAGAAGTTATAACTAAGTTATATCCAACACTACAATATGTCATAACTAAAGACCACAAAGATTATAATTGCGACATGTGATAGATATTCTTTTATGTGTGTTTTGTAGAATTTATCTTCTGAAATATATTATTTATATCCCAACTTAACTTCTTTTTTAATTTTTCAATCCACTTAAAATAGTTACTCCACAATATTTGTATAAAATTCAACCTCAAATCCTTTAATTTAAAATTCACATCTATCCAAATAAATTCTTAATATTTATATTTAGTAATATCTCATTATTGTTTATTAGGGAAAAAAAACAAAATCAATATTATTATTAATTGATGTCCACTCTTCACTGAATTCTTAAGTCCGTCACTGTGTACACACATGCATACAAGAGGAAGAGAAGAGGGGGGTTGTGCATGTGTGTTTGTTTTATTCAAAGTCTGATTCCCCATTTCAGCTCTTGGAAACACTTGGGGGGCACCAGAATGCAGCCTTTTTACATTATTATACAAAAGAATTTTGATTTCTCTTCTCTCCAAGTGCATGTATGTCTCCTTCGCGTGGAGAGTCAATTTATTAATCACACTTCTATAAACCTACAAAGAAAATCAGAAATTACACATAATTTATGTTCTATAGGATCAAGATTGGTTGGACCCTAGAACAACAAAATCAAATCTTCACCCTACATTTGAATTTCTAGGTATGTTTATTTAGGGTTTATATATCAATAGCACTGTTCTCATATTTCTCTTTTCTTGTCTTAAAACATGATCGAGTTGTTGTTACTGTTTTGGAACATGAGAACATAAAGATTAGGAGACATAGGATCTTTAATTTTTTTATTTTATTTTTATTACTAACTCAGGTTGATATGGTGTTTTTGAATTAATGAAAGTAATGTAATAAATGGATGACATGGACTCTTTTAGTAAGTTGGGAGTGAAATTTTGCTTGGTTCCATTTTTCTAAAAATACTTTTCAGAAAATTCTACTTTCTTATTTTTCTTTTCTTTTTTTTGTTTTTACTAAGTTTTTTTAATATTTTAAGCAATTTTTTTTACTTTTTAAACATACCTAACATAAATATACCTAAAAAGTAAAAAAATTATGAAAAAAACCACCAAAAAAAAAACGAGAATTTAGTGCATTTTTTGTATTTTTATGTATTTATTAATTTTTTAAAATCTTTGTTCATAAATTTTTTATTTTTTAGATATATCTAAGTGAGGTACATCTAAAAAAGTAAAAAGAAATATTTAAAATTTTAAAAATATTTACTAAAAATAAAAAAATACGAAAATCAAAAACTCAATTTTTAAAAAATTTAATCCAAAAATATCAAGCCAAACACATCTTGTGTGTGTGTGTGTGTGTGTGTGTGTGTGTGTGTGAGATTTCATTAATTAAGAATATCAAATGTACATATTGTGCTATTACTTTAAGAGTATCAAATAATATATATTTTTTAAATTGAACGATGGGTTGGGCTGGCATGTGGGCCACGGCCTTGGCCCAATGGATCAAGATTTTATTTTATTTTTTATTTTTTTAATAATTTTTATAAATTTATGAATTCATTAATCAACTTGAAAGTTGACTTGACAGGTCAATGGCTGAGATTGCACGCTAGGGTTTCAAACCCATGCCCAATTCAAAGCCTAGTCTCATTTGGATGGGCGGGGCGGGCCAGCTGGCAATTAAGGCTTGAGCTAGGCAAAATCCAAGTAAACTTTCGGGCAACTCAATTTTTTGGTACGTTAGAAATGAACTTATGTATGGATAAATTACTTCTAAAAATGGAAGAAATAGGCTAGTTAATGTGGTGTTAATAATATGGGCCTACTGTTCACCAAGACATTAATGTTTGACATAAAAATAACCTCTTATATATATATATATACTAGCCTATCACCTGTGCTATGCACGGGATAATTATAGATATTTATATTTATTTTTATTTTTTTTAATATATAAATTAAATACATGAGGTTTGACCGAGGAATTTGAAAGAATTTAATAAGTGTTTATTTATTTATTTAAGAGGCATTTACACAATAATTACATGGGTCTCTTGGGATGCAAAAAGTAAGGAAATTAGGATTTCATTTATTGCGTTATTCATTTAATAAGTGTAATTATTATAAATTAAGTGTTTATTGTAATCAATAGTGTAATTATTACAATCTTTGAACCAATCACCAATCACCAAGTCAATTTTTTTTAAAAAAAAATTAAAAAATCAGGAAATTATGATTGACATGTTAGAGCTTCCATAAGCCTTGGGTTTTAAAAGACCTTATATATATATATATATATTAGTAGCCGGATGTCACATACTAAATGAATTGAATGAACAATGTGATACATATCACTAAAATGATAGCACTAAGCCAGCTCTAATGAGCTGGCAGTGCAAGAAATAAAGAATAAAAGATAAACAAAAAGCAAAACATCAAATCAATTAGAGTTACAATATATTTAGAGTTATTAGAACTCATTATTTTAGATCTCTTAAATAATTTTCTTGAATGGACTATTCACTTTATATATAACATATATATATTGGAGCTTTCTTAGGTGTGCAACCCACAAAAAGGTTGTGTGGCAAAAACTATATGTAATAACACAAAATAAAAGTTAAGGTGTAAGTATAAAAAATAAAAGAAATATGAATAATGGTATAAATATAAATGCCACTTACACAAAAGGTGTAAGTGCAAGGTAAAAAAGGTGTAAGTGTAAGGTGTAAGTGAACATAAAAATGTGTAAGGTGTAAGTTACACACTATAGCATTACCCATATATATTTAACTATTATCATTTCAATGGTGAATAGTGATCATACGGCAGTTATACTCTTTTATACATAATTTGATAAGGTAGTAATTTTGATGAAGATTAGGAAGAGATTAGTAGAAATTCTTTATATTTGAAGCAATTTAAACCTTTTTTCAGACCCAAAAAAAAATTAAAAAACAATAATTATAGCCAAGATGTCGAAATAATCTAAGTAATCATTTGTTTTAGGTTAGCATGCCGAAATAGTAATGTGTTGTCATATCTTGTTCATCACTTCACATCATAGCTAATGGTCATTTCAAAGTGAATTATGTTACCATTTTTTTTCATTTTTCTTTTTTAATTGATGCAACATTTTCATATTATTATTATAAATAAAAAAAATTTCAAAATAATGTTATATAAAATTTTCCTATTTATTCACGTGGAATTATTATTGTGGCAAGTCTTATTTTAGATATTGTTACAATTCACAAAAAATAAACTATAAAAAAAAAAAAAAAAAAAAATTTGTCAAATTTATTAGGTTATATAATATTTTCTTCCGAAAGTTAAAATAAAGCATTTTTTCAATGGGTAGAATTACAAACAAACTGAATTGTTTAACAAAAGTTCACCTTTAATTTGTTAAAATTCATTCAAATTAAGCTCTTTCATTAAATACACTAGTCCAAGACAAATTTTTTAACTCGTTTATTAATCAAACTAAGTTTGAGTATAGCTAGGCTCTCAATTACAACACATATTGTGTTAGTCCTATAGAATTTCTTAGAAGACTTTTTTTTTAATTTTTTGGAAGGGATTAGAGTTTCTCACTTGATTCACTATAGCTATGATTCAGCAAATAAAATAAAATATGTTTACTTGCAAGAAGACGTCGACAAGGGATAAATCTTAAGAGTAGAGAAACTAAAATCACAATATTTATAGGGATGTATGATCACATACTGTAGAATTTACAATTCTGTAAACATTTTTTGTCAATTGTATTATCAATTTTAATATACGCAATTCAACTGCAAATTTTCTTCCACCTTACCTTTTTTTAGAACCAAAAAAATAAATAAAAATACAAACAATCCATGCATATTTTAGACTATGGATTTAACAATATTCTTGGCCAAATGCAAAATAGAAGAGATTGAAGAGAACTAGTAGTTAAATAAAGAGTGACACAATTGCATGGTATAGTTTTGACTTTTGTGATTGGGTCGTTCTTTTCTCCTCTCCGTTCTTTTCTTCTCTCCATTACATAGCTGGCTTTAATGCAACTAAATAATGCACCTAACACACTATCTCCATCAGTGGGACTTAGAATTGACACACTTTGATGTTATACTGTTGTCAAAACGTGTAAGAGAGTTTAATTAATGAGAAACAAACAAGGAGGTAATAGCTAAAGCCATATGGAATATCAGATCAATCATTTCAAAAACATTTGAACCCCATTCATCAAACATCTTTGCCCACCAAACATATCCCACTTCACCACTAGTCCTCTTGCTATAATGGATCTCTCTCTTTAAACATCAATACTGTATATATAGAGAGAAAAGGTTTTAATAATGATAATTTTAAGAATTATCAATAAAAAATATAAATTGTCAAAATAATTTATAATTTTATTAAACTTTTTATGTATATCAAAATATTTTTGTATTTTTACAAATTTTTGTATTTATTTTATAACATTAACAACAGTTTTAAGAGTTATTTTTTATGTTTTTAAGAGCACTAGTAACTCACCCAAAGGACATAATATACATCACATCTACAAGTTAGTAGTCTTGAGACATAGTTGTTTTGGCAACATAATTTTTAGTCACTTTTTTTTGGTTAGTAACAAAAGTTAAAAGTTGACTTTTTTATCTTTTTTTTTTTTTATTTGGGAAGTTGGTTTTTAGCCAACGGTGAAATTACAATTTTACCCTTCATGGGTCAAAATGTGTTACATAGGTGAAGTTGTAAATATTTTAAATAAATGGGGGTAATTTAGTCATTTTATTATGATTTGACATCATAAACAAATATTAATCAAAAAAGTCAAAAGTCACTTTTTATTAACTTCCGAAATCATTTGTCTAAAAAAGCCAAAAGCTTAGTTAGGGTTGTTTTGGGAAGATGGTTAAAAGTGACTTTTTGGCTTTTAACCAAGCTTTTGGCTTTTTTAGACAAATGATTTGGGAATGTGGTAAAAAGTGACTTTTGGCTTTTTTGATTAATATTTGTTTATGATGTCAAATCATAATCAAATGACCAAATTACCCCTATTTAGTTAAAATATTACAACTTCACCCATGTAGCATATTTTGACTCATGAGGGGTAAAATTGTAATTTCACCCTTGTCTAAAAACTAACTTCCCAAATGGAAAAAAATGCAAAAAAGCCAACTTTTGGCTTTTGCTACAAACCAAAAAAAGTAGCTAAAAGCCAACTTCCCAAAATAGCCTTTAAAAGTCAAAAAGTCACTTTTTACCATCTTTCCAAAATAATATTCAGGTGGTGTCCAAAAATATTATCATTTGTGAAGTGAGTGGGGCCCACAACTTTATATTCGGCTTAAAAATAAAGAGAAATTATTGCTCAGTGCTTTTTTAAAAAATCAATTATTAATTAATGGTAATGTTTATCACTTCACAATTTATATTATTAATTTGTAAATATTTTTTGAAATACACATTGGCTTGAAATTTCCCCCAAAAATAACAAACGACTTGTTGAAAATTGATAGAGTAGGAAAATGTCGCGTCCTTGAGCACTTAATAATTTTTTTACTTTTACCATCTAATTAATTGTCATTGACATATGGATAAAAAAAATAACGGTCAATTAGTACATATTAATGTGTGTTTGAAAAGGAAAATATTAGATACACATTTAACCTTTAGCATAATACATAAAGTGGTTGTCCTGTGACTTAAAATCATAACCTAAAGGTTATTAGGTTCAAATTTTACCATATGAATGTGACCCCCAAATTATGACTCCAAGCACATTGATTTGGCATAACAAATTGAGCAAATTATATTATTTGCACTAATATCATTTTGGCGCGTTAAAAATCTTGTTATAATGAAAGGGAAAATTTTCATGCTAGTGAGAAATGAGATAGAAAATTACATAAAGGTGAAAATCTTTGTGAAGTAAAAAATTTTAAGGGAAAATGAATTATCAATGTATGGGTAAAAAAAATATTTTCAAATTAGTGATATTCTTTACAAACATTAACATGTAATGAATTTTTTAATAATTTTGTAATTAAGTTTTAAAAAAATCACTAGCAAATAATTTCTCTAATTTTTAATGTGCTGAAAACATACTAACAACTTGTAACTTTTTTATTTGTGAAAAAAATCATTTCACTATGCTGAAATGATATTCTCTCATAAATATGGTTAGTCAAGATGGGTTAAGTTGAGTCAGGACGGAACTACATAGAGTCCAAGGGAGGCACCTGCATTCCTCATTTTTTGAAAATTAAACTTTTACCTCAAATAAGAAAAAGTTTTTCATTTAACTTCCTTTAATTTTCAAATATGTTTAAAAAATTGTTTATATCTCATCTTTCTTTTCACTTTCTTTTTAACAAATTTATTATAATTTTTCATTATAAATATTTGATTTTATCAAAATATTCTCTTATAATTATTTTTATTTCTCTCATTTCTCTCTTCTTCTTTTTTTTTTTTTTTTTCATATCTATCTTCTTCTTTTTTTTCTTTTTTCTTTTTCATATGCATGTTATTATATTTTAAATTGCGATTATCATCATATTTAGTAACTAAAATAGCAAATAAAAAAAAGCTTCGGTTCATTAAAACATATCTAAGGCACATAATTTTGACATCACGTTGATTATTGGTAATTCTATCACCAAATGAAAATCAAATTTGATTAAGTTTTGTAATTGATATCAATATAGTGCCCCAATGAATCAAGATTCTGACTCTGCTACTGAGTTGAGTTATTTGAATTGGCAGTGGTTTTGGTCCAATCCAAGATCGAATTGGACTGTGTTGTTGGGTCTATGGGGGCCCATCACGGGTCCCGTTTTGATAATCCGAACCGTTCAATATGTAGAACTCCTTGAGTACTATATGCCTATAAAAATCACGTTGATCGGATATCGATAGATATGTGAACAAAACAGTTTTTTATCAACTGTTAATTTTTTTACCGTCTATTTTTTTTTAATACAAAACTGATTTGATTACGCAGGTATTGATATCCGATCAACGTGTTTTTTTATATACATATAGTACTCGACGAGTTCTACACATTGAACGGTTCGGATTATCAAAACGGACCCAAAAAATAGACTCCATAAGCCAAACTGGACGGGTCCAGCCTTGATCTCAACTTGAGACAAGCTGGACCCATTTGAATTATAACTTTTAAAAAGTTTATTAAATAATATTTGGCACAACTCATTATAGTTTAATTAGGTTAAGCACGAAAGTGTTATTGAGCTGCTATCTGTCAAGAATGTTCGAAGACTGCCGGAATCCCTTGTATAGGTGAAGATCGTTATTGATTCCAAATACTCCAACCATATACGTATGAGGAATTGTCATAATGTCTAGATTTTCTCATAATAGTGAATGTGGATTTTATTTGTAATATATTTTTATTATTTTTTAATTAATTAATCATGTGAATGTATAATTTAATTAAATGATCATTTCATTTCATTTCATTCCAGTTAACTAAACATTATCATATAACGTTGTTATATTTTGGGGAACTTACCAATGGGTTCCATACATAAAATTCAAAACGCATCTAATTCCAAAAACAAAATACTTGTACCAATTAGTCATGCATATTTTTAATTGTTACCAAAAAATCTTTTTTTATTATTATTTTAATTTTAAGATGTTACTGCGTCCCACTATCACCGGACTTCCATCAAATAATCACCGGAGACTCATTAAAATATTCAACATCAACGGGAAGTCGCCGAAGTATTATCGGAAATTCACCAAAGTATCACCAGAGTGTTCTAAATATCATCAGAACTCGCCGAAATGTCTAGAATGTTCGCTAGACGTCAAGAATATCACCAAAGACTCTTCGGAATGTCCAGAATATTACCCAAAAATAAAAAAGAATAAATTGATAAATTAGAGCTAAAAAACATAGCAAAATGTGCTAAATATTGATAAACTAAAAGGAAAAAGAAAAAAAAAAAAGAATAACATATAGCAACAATGGGAAAAAAAATATATGTTATTTTCAATTTTTGAGGGTTTAAGCACATAATCTCTAATATTGATTAAACTAAAAAGTAAACTTTGAAATTGTAACATGTTACAGTTTCAAAGCATGATTTTATTACGTATTTATCCTTATTAATCAAATTGAAAAACATGTTATAAAAATGTAAAATTTTACAATTCTAAAGAATTATTCATTTCAGCATCAAAAAAAACTAAAACTGTAAAATTTTACAGTTATCACCGCCTATAACTAAAACTTGAAAACACTTGTTCAGAATTTAAAAAATTTCTCCATTATAACAAAAAAAAAAAAAAAAAAAAAAAAACTGAGATATCAAAAAAAGAGACGAATATAAAAAGAGGCTTGTACTCCAACGATTATTTTTGGTTTAGATCTAGCGGATCTAACATAGATCTACTTAGACCTGATGTAGATCTACATTAGATTTGAGTAGCTCTACTCATTTTCTTTGTCAGAAACTCATCTCCTTCGCTGTCGATGAACGCGAAGCAAGGGGTTGATACTCGATGGTTGCCGGTGAACCCCAATCAATGATGGTCGCCAGTGACTGCAAATTAGAAAGAAAGAAAATAAATAATACATGGTTGTGATCGTCGTTGAATATCAGAGAAAGAGAAATAAACAGAAGATGCAAGGTACAGAGAAAGAGGATAAGATAAATGCACATAAGACTTTTGGGTCTATTTAAAAGTTTTTGAAATTAAATAGAATACACATTTTAAAAAAAAAACTTAGGGCGAATTACACTAACAGTCCCTATAGTTTGGAGCTCGTGTCACTTCAGTCCATGACTTTTTGATTGTGACACATTTAACTCTGAATTTTAAATCTTATTCCAAATAAGGACAATTGAAGATATTATTACTCAATTTCAAGGGCAAAATCGTCAATTTGATAAAATATAAACTAATTTAACAAAAATAAATGTCAAAAAATTATTTTAAAATTTTAAAAAATTATTTCTACCCACTAAAGATAAAATTATGTAAAATTGATAAATTTTTTATGTATTTATTTATTTATTTATTTTACTGAATTAATTTTTGTTATGCATTTGGATGATGATCATGTAATGGGTGACTGTTAGGCTTTTTATGTGTAATCGATATTCTTAATATGTGAAATATTTTTATTTTTGGATTTTTTGATTTAATGGATTGGTTTAATATTGACATCAAAGTGTCGCCATATTTAAATTTTGGCAAAATAGAAACTAATTTAATGGAAATAAAACCATCATTCATTACATGATCATTATCCAAATACATAATAAAAATTAATTTGGTAAAATAAATAAATGTGTAAAAGATTTATCAATTTGGTGGTTAGAAATAATTTTTAAAAATTTAAAAATATTTTTTTTGACATTTATTTTTGTCAAATTAATTTATATTTTATCAAATTGACAACTTTGCTCTTGAAATTAAGCAATGATATCTTTAATTGTCCTTATTTGAAACAAAATTCAAAATTCAAGATTAAATGTGTCATAATTGAAAAGTCAAAAATCAAAATGATACAAAAGTCAAGCTATAGGAACCGTTAATGTAGTTTTTGCAAGAACTTACGGATAATTTGCGCTTATATTTTTTTCAATTATCAAAGAAATCTAACTTACCCCAAAAAAAATTAGTATAAACTTGATGGTGTTGACAACATAATGTGGTGGGTTTTGTGTTTTACTCAGTCCATGACAAACACTCCATAGGCCAATGGTCCAGTCCACATGGCCCAGCCTGGATGGAAAACTAACCTTACCAATTAAGGGCCCAAAACACATGGGGCTCAGTTGGGCCTAGATGACGATGGAATTTGAATCTTGTGCTTTGTTTGGTTCGCTTCATTCCATCATAATATATAGAAAATGTTAGACGTGTATAATTTATATATATAAATTTAAATAAAATGGTGTGATAATAATATTTATGAAATTATAATTTTTTTTTGTATTTAATAAATGAGAATATAAATTAATCACAATATTTTGTATAAAATTTTTATATATAAATTATATTTGTTTATTATTATACCGATATAATTTTGATCATAAAACGAACCATATAAATGAAAAGTCATCGTGGAAACACTAATTAAAAGGATATAGAATTGATTACAAAACTAATCATATAAAATAATTTTGATTATTCATTAATTTTGTTGTATCTATAAAATTATTATTTTGAAAAACTACATAAATCAATCCACATATCACGAATTAAAGTCTAAAATACTTTACAAACCCAAAGAAGATCTATACGGAATAGCGACTTCTTTTAAAAAATATTTTTTCTTTATTTATTTATTTATTTTTTATGTTCGTTAATTTCTTAATTCATGATTTTACTTGTTGAGATACTATTTTGCAAGTTCATTTTATATCAATCGTTTTTTAGTGTTTCAATCCTAATTCCAAAGAAACATTTTAATGCTTATTATCTTAATTGATGGGCTTAAAATGGGTTGTTTCGGATTGGGCTAATGAGGGCATTGTAGTGTTGTTTGTGGGCCTAACCTTTTACTCATATGTCTCAAGTAAATCTTCGTTTACGTATTTGTCCATTGTTTGGATAATAAATTTTTTTAAAACTTTTTAAATGCATTTTGTGTTTGTGTAATAATCATTTGGAATTTGTAGCGACAGTGGTAAGATTATCAAAGTAATAAATTTTTTAGATATTTTAACTTTTGTTTGTGAATTTTAATTTATTTTAAATTAATTTATATTGAAATATGATGTGAGAAGTGTAAATAGTTGAATTGTAATTTTTTAAAAATATTTTTACACTATAAATTTATTACTGAAAGTTGAATATGAGTTTTTGATAAATAAGAATATGCTCATAACTGTCCTTAAATCTTTTCAAAATTGAATCCATTACAAATTTTGTAAAATCTTATTTATATGTATTCTATATCATATTTTGATCAAAACTCATTCTTATTGAATTGTTCGGCCTTTTACTTGAATTAGTTTTGGGCCAACCATGATTGTTACATATTTTATTAATGACTTTAAAAAATAAAAAATAAAAATAAAAAAAGAGAGAAAGAGAGAGAAAATTATCGATAAATCTACTCTAGCAATTGTTTATGACATTAGGTTCAGTATATATATATTTTTTTGTTAGTGAGAGGTCCACCCTTTGTGAAATAATTTGGTTAAAAATCTTTTTGTTTGCTTGGGAGGATATTTTGTTTTTAATTTTATCAATTAATTTATTTGTTGACTTTTTTTTTATCTTTTGACTTTTTGTTGACTATCTATTCAAATTATTTTCTATCTATTCAAATTTTATATCTATCTTTTTGAATTATTTTCTATATGTTCAAATTTTATTTTTATATGTTTAAATTTGTTCAAATTTTATTTTTATATATTCAAATTTTTTAACTATCTGTTTAATTTGTTTGCCTTGTCTATTCAAATATCTTTTCTAAATTTTATTATTTGTTTAATTTTTTCATTTATCTTTTTAAATCTATCTATCCCAATTTTATTATCAATTTAAATTTCTTTTATATATTTAATTTTTTTATCTGTTCAAATTTTGAATAGATCTATCTGTTGAAAACTTGATTCTATCTGTTTAAAATATGTGTAAAATGCTATTTTAAATTTTTTTTTTTATATGTTCAAATCTCTCATCTCTCTCTATCTGTCGCAATGTGCTTCTCCCTCTTCATCAATAACCACAACAACAAATAATTTAAAAAAAATATAAAAATTGAACATATGTTCATATCTCTCTTTTTTCTCCCTATCTGTTGCAATCTGCTTCTTCTTTATCATCAACAACAACAAAAAATAATTTTAAAAAAAAATTGAAATTTTTTCATATTTCGGTGGCCTTTTCCATAGATCCATATCTACTACAACAACAACGATAATATAAATAAATAAATAAATAAAACAAAAATAATAATTAGAGATCTTCTCCCCCACCAGACTCTGTTTTTTTTTTTTAAAAAAAAAAAAAAAGATTGTTCTATATCAATTTTCGGAGGTGAAATTTAGAATTGAATAACAATGACTTTCACATTTTCAACATGAGTATTGTAAAATATATTGAGAGAGAGGAATTGAAAGAGCAAATAAGCTTTGTGTTTGAATGTATTAAACTTGTAAGGATAGGCTCCATTATATAGGAGTTGCTATCAAACATCATTATGATCTATATACATTATAAAATAGAAAAGAGGCCGAAAGCAAGCAGCCGAAAGCATCTGTGATTACATATATTATATATATTATAATATATACATTATGATACATTATTATACTATATACTATATTATATATTAACAACCCCCCTCAAACTCAAGGAGGACAAACATCAACCAACTGGAGTTTGGAGACAAGGTCAACGAAGCGGCCAGGAGAATAAGCTTTGGTGAAGATATCAGCAGGTTGATCAACAGAAGAGATTGGATGGAGATGAACAGTACCACGAGTGACGTGTTGACGAATAAAATGACAGTCAATCTCAATGTGCTTGGTGTGATCATGAAAAACATCATTGTGAGCAATTTGAAGAGCACTATGATTGTCACAAAAGAGGTCAGTAGCACCAGAGAGGGTAACTCCCATGTCAGCAAGATGCCAACGAAGCCAGAGAAGCTCCTGAGTAGTATCAGCAAGAGCACGATATTCGGTCTCGGTACTGGAACGAGCAGTAAGAGATTGTTTCTTGCTGCGCCAAGAAATAAGAGAATCACCCCGAAAAAAGCAGAACCCAGTAGTAGAGCGGCGGTCAGTAGGATCTCCAGCCTAATCAGCATCGGAAAAAGCACGAAGCCGGAGAGATGAGCGGACAGAATAATGAAGACCATGAAATATGGTGCCTTTGAAATACCGAAGGATACGAACCAATGCAGCATAATGAGGGGTACGAGGAGCCGACATAAACTGGCTAACAATATGAACGTCATAGGCAATATCAGGACGAGTAATAGTGAGATAGACAAGACTGCCAACCAGCTGACGATATAGGGTAGCATCAGAGAGAAGAGTGCCATCAAGAGGTGTAAGACGACTCACGAGGCTCGAGGAGTGGAGGCGATCTTGCAATCCAGAAGACCAAAGACGTGTGAGAAGATCAGAGGTATACTTAGCCTGAGAGAGGAAAGAACCCGTAGAATCATGAAAGATTTCAAGACCCAAGAAATAGCTGAGAGGAGCAAGGTCTTTCATCTCGAAATGATGGCTAAGAAACTGTTTAAGGCGAAGAATACCATCGATATCATCACCGGTGATAATCATGTCATCCACATAAAGCAAAAGCAGAGTAGTCCCTTGAGCTGTTTTCCGGATAAAAAGAGCAGTATCATAAGAGCTGGAGGTGAAACCACATTCATGAATAGTAAAGCTGAACTTGGCAAACCAAGCACGTGGAGCTTGTTTTAAACCATATAAAGCATGCTGAAGTTTGCAAACTTTATGAGGCGGATAAGTAGACCCAGGGGGAGGTTGCATGTAGACCTCCTCGAGAAGATCACCATTAAAGAAAGCATTTTTCACGTCTAGTTGAAAAAGATCTCATTGTCGGGTAGTAGCAACAGCAATCAAGCTGCGAACAGAGGTGAGGCGAGCAATAGGAGCAAATGTCTCCTCATAGTCAATACCATATTCTTGGTTGAAGCCTTTGGTAACAAGGCGGGCTTTGTAGCGCTCAATAGATCCATCAGAACAAGTCTTGATTTTGTATACCCATTTACAACCAATGGCAGTCTTTCCAGGAGGAAGATCAACAATGTTCCAAGTATGAGTTTTGTCTAAAGCCTGTAATTCATCAGTCATAGCTTGCTGCCAAAGAGGATTAGAGCGAGCCTCACGATAGGAGGTCGGTTCATAAGTAGAAAAAGCAGTAGAACCAACAATAAAGTCACGAAGACGAGTAGAAGGTTGGGTTACCCGGTGTGGTCGAGTAGAGGGAGGAGGAATTGAAAGAGCAAATAAGCTCTGTGTTTGAATGTATTATATATATTATAATATATACATTATGATACATTATTATACCACATTATTATACTGTATCATAATGTATATATTATAATATATATAATATATGTAATCATAGATGCTTTTACATATTTTATAATGTATATAAATCATAATGATGTTTGATAGCAACTCCTATATAATGGAGCCTATCCTTACAAGTTTAATAAATTCAAACACAGAGCTTATTTGCTCTTTCAATTCCTCTCTCTCAATATATTTTACAAGTATGACCGCCAGCAGCATGACTAGCCTTCTTGTCGAAAACCAATCCTATTCTAAGCTCAGATTTGATCTCAGATCTGATTTTAAAAAAAAAAAAAATTGAAAAGGGAGAGGGATTCTGAAATCAAACAGCCTCGACGTTGGTTCGACATCAGATCTACAAAAATAGTAATCGAGATCAGATCTATAATATTTTCCACACAGACGAAGCTGTTGAGGGAGGCAGAGGCAGCGATGATGCCAAAGGGAAGAGCCGTGATGAAGATCTAGAGGTCGCGGTCTAAGAGGAAGTTGTCCACGAAGTCAATTCGGACTCGCCCGCCGACGGCATTAGAGGCGTCGATGAAGAAGTCTGGTTACGGTGGATGGTAGATAGCAGAGATCGAAGGCAACGGAGAACGGAGAGTTAAGAGAAAGATAGAATGAGGAGAGAAGAGAGCAGCGAGAGGGGCGGAGGTTAGGGTATAGAATGTATATATACCTGGGGTATTTTGGTTATGTTATCTAAACAATGTTAAGTGGCCCGAAAAATCATAGCTTGAACGGCTCAAAACACTCAAAACGACGTCGTTTTGACACATTCGAGCCATTCGTGTTACAAAAATTCGGGCCACCAAATATTTTTATACACAAAGTGGGTGTCTGGAAAGTGGGTTTTTTTTGTGATTTGACTATTTTAATAAGGTATTTTAGTTTGTGTGTTTGGAAAGATGGAATTGATTTTTAAGAATTATTGTATTGAGAAATGTGTATAAATTGACCAAATTGCCCCTTATTGATATTTAATTGCAAATATTTGTTAATGTCTACGTGGCCACCATTTAGCACAACCGCTTACAAATTAAAGTAGAATTTCCATGTGGCTATTCAATGCAATCTCTCTGACTTTTGGTGCAAATAATTGTTTGCAAAATAAATTAAAATGAATTAATTAATGAAATTACTGTTAGTTTGTCATATTAAAATTAATTAAAATTTTTATTTAATTGAAAATTGTATCTATTTCTCCAAAAAATTAAAAATATTTGTTTGGAAACATTTATTTTAATTTTCACATATAAAAATTAATTAAAATTTTGTTTGGTTTAGTGAATTTGCGAAAAAATAAATAAATAAATCCATTTTTATCTCTTATACATTAATCAATCACTTTTTCTCACTCCTCGTTCATTCTCAATCACTTTTTTCTTTCACACACATCTACTCAACTACAATAAAATTATTTTCACAACTCCTGTACTCCAAAATTAGCTCGAAAATATACAACCAAACAAACCAACTAAATTTGGTAACTCTTTCCCATAATTAATTTTCATAATTTATCTCTCAAACCAAAACCAAACAAGTCCTAAGTTTTTATTCGAATATTTTTTTGTTCCAAAATATTTGTATCTTCTTAAAAATTAATGAAAAAAATACTACGAATTTTCTATTTTGATTTATCTTTGAAATTCATTAGTACTACGAAATATACAATGACGACAATTGCTATTTAAAAAAAATAAAAATATTCAGAAAGGGGAAATTGTGAATTTTAGATAATTTAGTTAAGTAAGAAAAGAAAATTTTATAGAAATAGATAAATGTAGTTACCAAATTCGGCGTTTACTTATACAAACAGTTAATAAAAATAAAACAAAAAATTACACAAGCAATCTACATTTAAATAGTAAATGATAAGATGTAGTACTTAAAAATATATAAATTTTGCAACATACTTGCATTGTCCTTACACGAATTACAAATTTAAATAATTTGTTACAGTCACATTGCAATGCGGAAATAGAAATTACAAATTACACAAACATACAAATTAGATAACAAGCATTTCACAATAGTCCTTGATTCCATATGTGAAACAAATGATCACGGATGCGCGCGCGAACTCTGGCTATATCTACATCCGTATTCCCAACCATGAGGCCATCATCAATATTTTGTCCTCCTTTTTGCTGCGAGCTTGTCATCTGGCACTGAAGAACAGCTGACATGTTGGTTGTGTGCATTAACAGCTATCTCGTGCCTACAGATGAAATTATGTAAGGCCATTGACGCACCAACTCGCAAAATCATAGTCGAGCATGTCGTTCAGGAACTTCCAGTGCGATTTCCACACTCCAAATGTTCTTTCCACCACGCTCATCAATGATGTGTGCGCCTCGTTAAACAACTCTCTTGGGTTGTCAGGTTGTTCACGATCCCGGAACTGTGCTTGGTGATACCGAGACCTTTTGTATGGTGCCAAATACTCTTTCTTGTTTGGATATCCCGCATCCACAAGGTAATATTTACCTACATTTGGTCAATCAATTTAAGATTTTCAACAAAATTAATAATGAGTACTTAATTTCAAATGCGTTACCTTCTTGGGGGTGCGGAAACGGTGCATGTTTGTTCTCAATTATTTCGTTGAAGATGCGACTGTCATGCATGCTTCCTTCCCAACCACAAGATATGGCTCAATGCAGCATATATCGAAGTCGTATACTGCTAAAATGTTTTGGGTGGGATATCCTTTGTGACAGTAATATGTGCCGGCATCATGAGTAGACAACACAGCTTCTACGTGAGTACCATCCAACGCTCCAATACAATGTTGCACCAATAACGTACATCACATGAGGTTCACATTACATCACATAAAATAAAAAGTAACTGATAACGGCAACTAATATGCTAACCTTGAAAGGCATGTATTTCCCTCTGGATCGCAAATATGGATGCCTATTATTTTGATATCTGGTGGGCTTACAATGCACTTTTGTGAACAATTTCATTGTTTCCAACACTGCATGGAAATGTCGCGACGTAGTTTTTTCCCGAGTGTTGGAATCATTCCTGAATTTTTCGGTTAGTGCAGCCGTCCAACGTATGGATGAACATCGCAACACTTTCTTCAATATGTAATCCATAGGGTCTTGTAGGTACCCGTAAACTGAAGTCACTTCGCAACGTGTCACACAACGATTGAAATACATACAGCGGCATATGCAAATTTTGTTCACCCTTGCCTATATACCCATCAAATAATTCTTGAATCCAAGCACGACCGGTCAGAATAGAAGTTCGGCATGGGATCTTCTCCATGTACTTCAAGTAATATTCCATTGCATGCTGCACAGCGTCATCGATTACGCTGTTTTGTAGGTCTTCTTCTTTCTCAGCCTGTTCGATGATTACATCATCGTAATTTTTATAGTTGCTACTTTCACCTTTTCACATTATTTGTTGATGACTCCTACAATGCACACAACACACAGATCAATTATCCATTTATAAACTAAGCACATTTGGACCATTAAAGTTCAACCATAAAAGTGGAACACATCAACTATCCATTACATTACATTTAACCATTAAAGTGAACAATGCCAACAAAGTAAAGGTTACACCATGATCCCATATTGCGTAAGACAAAAGTAGGTAGCGTTCACAAAAGTAATGTAACAGTAACTACAGCGTAGTGCAACCACAGAAAAAAACAAAACAAATAAAAAAAGATACCTACAGAACTAGTCCACAAAAACCGCCCTACAACAAAACCAAACAGGTCCAATTTTTGCGTGAAAGACCAAACCCAAGTACTCACAGGCCTTTTGAAGCCTGCAATGCCGCAAGCCAACCGACTACATTCTTATCATCTGGCATACACATCAATATTTCTTGGTAATCTGCGTTCTCTAACGCAATGCAGGTGAAATGGAACAGGGGGTACTGATGAAGTCCGGGATAGCCATAAACCGCTACATACATGGCTCAATGCCATACTTCTGCGATACACCAGTTCTGTGCCTGACCGTCAGGTGCTTCTGTGCTTGAACCGCCTTAGACAGATGGTTAAAACTATATGCAAGCACCGATGCTCCACTAGAGATCTTCTTCGACTTTCCACTAGTGTTACATCTATTTTTCCTCTTTGTCCCGAGGGTCTGCTTCTTCAAGGTGGACGGTGGGGGAGTTTGGAGGTGAGTTAACACCGATCTGTATGGCTCGGTAAATGGTACCAACCCAGGAAAGTCCACTAAGTCGGATTCACCTTCACCAACATCCACAGCTTTCTCCCCTAGGGTCCAATGGTGTTTGTCGGTCGCAGTTGCACTGGTGAATACTTCGCGCATCAACTCTTCATGCTCCAATGGTTTCGTCTTGAATTTGTAAGCGATCTTGTTTGTCTGCAAATGAAAAATCAAATTAGAATTTAATTTTTTTGTCACAGTGACATGGGACAATCAACGAACAAGTTCCTTTCGCTTACATATGTGTACAAAATTAAAGGGGCTAGTTTCATATAAGTTAAATGTAGTTACTTTTTTATGTTGTACAGTGTTCAAATTGGTAGTTATTTTGGATTGAAAGGTTTTGGAGTTAACGTAACTTACATATGTGAAAAGTTTACGGCCAATAATGAATAATAACAAGTACAAGTTGCCATTAAACTTTCGGCACTTATTACGTAAAAGAAAAATATATATTGGTACATACTGATTTAAAATTGTCCTACCACTCTTTCCGACGCTGTGAACAACCCGGTTTCCCTGTCAAACCCAATGCCAGTCACACCCTTACTGCTATCCATCAACTTGTTCCAAGCCTGCCATTTCTTTTTCAAATTGCTGTACTTGTTCTTCAGCTGTGTAATTTCATGACGTCTACCCGTGCGCTTAGCGAATTTCAGTGCAATTTCATTATACCCTATTTTGGTTATGGTTGTACCTACCTACCGGCCCGCTAATATTGCGTCCCTAACACACTGTAGGAAGATTTTTGTCGCTACACTATCCCAGTTCGCCTTATGTGCATGATCGAAGTCATCAACAATTCCTTCGGTACCTGATGGGCCAACCCCTTTATTCTTAGACGGGATGCGAGGGGATGACCGTGTTGTAGCCATTCGACTAATGTGAGAGGACGTATTATATACATTAGAGCCCAGTTGATGAATACATTTCAGACAATAAACTATGAACAATATGGAAAAGACAACTTCTACATTTTTATAAAAAGTAGTAAGATAATTATTAACAACATATATCGTTTACATACAAACGATCACAATGCAGTTACTTGTTCAAAATAGTACTTCTTCGAAACAGTACTTATGTACAAGGCTAATGATTTACGGGGTTTAGCTTCGCAATAATAAGATGATGACTATGATGCACAACACACAAATCACCGTTTTCCTTACACGCAACGTATTAAAAATGTGTATGACATCAGCCCGTAACTGCATGACATCAGTTGACCCAGAGTCATGGTTGGGGCTCCGTCTCCCTGATTCGTCACACCAACCAATCTAATTAACACATTGCTAATGAGTAAGAAACGTATAAAAATTATTAGTTATGGGAATTACGGTGTGCAAACATATGGAGTGACAAATAATCATTTGTTATAACTCACCACGGGCCGAGGGCAAACATAATATGCACGGCCAGGATTTTTCTGAGATCTGGATACCTTCACAAAACAATGGCCATAACCACAAGCACACATGCGCTGTGGCCATGTCGACGTGGCAGTGGAAAAAGAGGAAGCCATATTACTACACACAAACCAAGCGCATGACTACAACAGCACCACAGATTGGGGTTATAATTGCAATACATGTATATTCGCTGAAATATAACAGTTAATTTATAACAGCATAACAGATTGAAGGAATAACAATCTACATTTATAACATTGCATTTTTGTTAACATCATAATCGATTGAGTAAATTATTAATTAAGCTAACTTGAAAAGCTTTGGGCAATTCAAATTCACTGTACAATTCACATTTGTCCATTAGTTTACACTTTTTTTGTGTCCATCAGTTTTAAACATTTGTGTGCACTGGAAAAAGGGAAAATGAAAGCAGGATTTTTTTAAAAAAATCAATTAATTACTAATTCATCAAATCTATGTAAACTGAAAATCAAATTACATAATCGGGAAAAAAATTTGATGAGAAGTGCGAGATGCTCGTACGAAATAAATGTTCGTTTAAGATTCTATGTAAACTGAATGATCATGATCTTAACTGGAATGCAAATATGCAAAGCTTATGCAAATTCACTCATGGCATTGGTCCATTGTAACAAAAGGATAAGGATACCAATGAGGCTCATATATTACCACTGAAGGTCTCAAAGTAAAGCTAGTAGTACCAAAAAATTCCAATACACCACAAAATTCTAATACAAATTCCAATACATCACAAAATTCCAATACATCACAAAAATGGGTATAAGAAATAGTAAATTTACAAGAAATGGTGATGACCCGTGACATCAAAATAATGTACAAGGCGTATAGAATTCAAAGCCCAAACCTATTTCAACTGAAAATAAAATTACATTCAAACAAATAATTTTGAAGCCAACAGAGATGCTCTAGACCACAAAACTGTTCCTTTTAGTTTTTATTTACGTGGAAGCAAGAAAAAAAACTAACACAGAAAAAAGGTAATTAATTCATCGGTAATGTTTTTTTGTCCATTACTTTCTAATAATTTTTGTACACTGAAAAACAGGTTAAATGAAACAAAATTTATTTAATTTTTTCCAAATTAATAATTCATCAAATGTAAATTACAAATTTTATTAAATTTTGATGAAAGCCAAATTTTATATATGGGAATAATTTTGAAAAAGATTTTTACAAAAAATTACAGTACGAATTGAAATATTTGTTATTTTGTCCAAGTTTTTTTAGTTGCATTGAAAATCAAATTAGGAAGAAAAAAAATTTTTGATGAAGACTGAGAGATGCTCTGTGCCAATTAAATGGTCGTTTTAGTTGTTATTTAGATGGCAAAAATGAAAAAAAAAAAAAATTGGTGAAGAAAATATCTAGAAAACCCAAAATGAAGGAAGACGAAAAAGAGGAAAAATGGTTTGCTGAGCAATGTATTTTTTGTTGAACACGACATGGTGAAGAGAAGTAGGAATATCGGTGATTGAACGATTGAAGTTGAATGAAGAAAAAAAAATTGCAGGGGAGTACATCATCATCGGTGCAGATCGATGAAGAGAAAGCACAGAAATGGTGATTCCCAACCGTACCTTTATATCTCCTCGACGATCGGTTACTTGGTCTTCCGTAACAGTTCCGCCGGAGTGAGCCGCTGGAGAGAGGTAGTCGACTCTGCTGTTAATGTGTCTAGGTAGAGCCTTTGGTGAGAGATATATGAGATATGGGAGATGTCAGTGTGTCTCCAAACAGGTAGAGCAACGGAGGGTAAATACGTCTTTTTACCAATATAATGCCATACAACTGGACTGAGCTCCTTCACTCAGCTACAGTGCAAGGTTTTGAAATTTTTTTCGTTGGTGAAGAAAATAGGCACCAAACCACGTTCCCAAACACCCCTAAAGTATTTGAGCGCCAACTGAGAAAATCCTACCTAGCATCATTTAAGTTTATTGATGATTTTTTAAATATTATTTTCAAAACCACCTTTTGCCTACGTTTGTTTTGAGAATAGAGAGAGGAATGAGATTAAAATGGAAGTGAGATTTATTAATAATGTGTTTATTTGCAGATTTAGAGAGGGGATTCATAAGCCTAAGGGCTTATGATAGGCCTTGGATGTTCGGATTCACAGTTTGGCCAAAGACTTGGTATTGAAAATTAGTCTATTTGTATTAGGGAGTGATTTACGTGTTTACCCATCGTTGCCCTAGCTCATCACTTTGGAAGCAACAACAGCAGCAATAAGGAAAGGCAAGAAAAGAAACTCTCTCCTCTTCAAATTTTCGATCTAAAGAGGAGCTCAAGTACAGCAGTAAAGCTCTCTCTCAAATTCAGATTTTCGATCTTCAAATTCAGCTGAACATCTGCTACATCAGTAATTTTTTTTGTTAAGCAAGCTATCAATTTATTTGGATTTTTTTTTTTTTTTTTTTTTTTTTTTTTTTTTTTTTTTTGTGAATGGGTTGTGATATGTGAGTTTCTTTACCCCAAAATTTTCCCTGTTTTTCTATGGTTTATGATTTGTAAATGGGTTTTTTTTTCATTATTTTTGGGTTTATTATCTGTGATTTGATCCATCTTTTTTGGGATTGAAGCAAGCTGAAACATTTTTTTGAATCAAGTTATCAATTTATTCGGATTTTTATCTTTCATTACAAGATTTTATTGATAACATATCTCACACCAACTCTTCTCTGTTCAGATTTGTTCTTCATCATTATTTTCTTCTTATTATTATTATTCTTCTTTTATGGGAGGGATATGTTGTGAACCAAAAAGAAATTGTTCAGATCTTTATTATGAAATTGTTCATAAATTTTTGTTATGAAAGTGTTCAAAATTTGTTGATTCAGATTTTTTTTTTTTTTTTATTGACAAAATAAATTATGGTTGCATTATGGGGATTTCATGTTTGTTAGGTGTTTGGTTAGATGGATGAATAGTTTTGGGGTGATGGGTTTAATAGGATTCTTATCATTATCAATTTATTCTAAATTTATAGAGATGAAGAAATTATTCTCATAATCATCAGGAATTGTATATGATCTAAATTATAATATAGAATATGTTTGTAGGAACATGATGTTCTGACTAAGCTGTGTTCATATGAACTAAGAAAGACTGTACAAATTATGTAGAAATGAAGGTGATTGAAGTTTAACTATGTTTTTTTTTTTAAAATTTAATTTACTTTTAAGCTAGGTTGGATCTTGAATTTGTAGAAACAAAAAAACAAATGAAAGAGATGATGTAAAAATTATGCTTTGTTTTGGCCATTTGTGTTATTATGGAATGGAAGATATATATATATATATATAATTTAACCTATGGTGATATTATTAGCACTATTCAAAAAGAAGGCTTAAAAATGTGTATTGATTTAAAACTTAGTCAAAAAGATGCTAAAGATAAACACAAAACCAAATATGAATTAGAAAATTTCTGTGAACAATATGATTTACCTCCCGTCGCTCCTTCACGAAGAAAACTTAGTAAAAACAAAAATAAAAAATCTTTCTACAAATATTCCAATAAAGGCAAAAAGAAATATTACCCTTCTAAATCCATAGATAAATATTATACTAACCCCAAAAAGAAATATTCCAAACAATCTAAAAAAGGGGTCAAACCCCACTCTTGATGTTATTACTTGTTACAACTGTGGTAAAAAGGGTTATTATTCTAATAAATGTAGGGTTAAAGACAAACTTAAAACTAAATTTAACCAATTACAAATTACTGAAGAAAATCAACAACAAATATTTGACATATTCAAATTAAATGTTTCCCCGACATAGTCCCCTGTTCCCTCTAGTACCTCACCTGACGATAATATTTCCTCTAGTTCCACTTCTACTTATTATTCTCCTACTGATAGTACAGATAATGAAATTGAATTAGGATGTAATGATACGTGCTGTAAAACAATTAATGTACTGAGTAAATCTCAGCAAGAAGAAACGACTCTTATTGAATTAATTGCTAAATTAGAAAATCCTGAACTAAATAAACAATATACTAATAAATTAAAATCCTTATTAACAAATAAACAAAAGAAACCTAAACATGATAAACCCATTATTAGTTTAAACAAAGGGAGCTTTTTTAATAAATCCATTCTCTAAGAATCCTATTCCATAAACCCAATAGTGTTTTCTACTATTCCATTAGGTCCTATTTTATATTAAAAGACCAAAACACCCTTCTCCTCTTCCCTTCTCTTTTTGAATCAAATAACTGTCCCTCTTTCCCTCTCTTTTTACAGAAAATCACACACAGTATCTCCACCCTTCCGAAAATCCAAAATCATATTCCATATCGTCTCACACCTATATGCATCTCATTGTTCCATCATCGCAGCGTCTCATCATCAGCTTCGTCATACCTCCGTCGTCCGTCTACGAAAACGTGGAAATCACCATTGGTGAACATCCTGAAGTTCCATCTTTGTGAAAATCACCATCGACGACCATTTGTGACAACCTAACAGTCGATATGGGCAGAAAGAGTAAGAAATCTCACTAATCTTGTATGTAAACCCTAAATCTCTTGTTCAAATTACACTATTGTGAACTTCCAATATCCCCTATTTCTATTCATACAATGTGTGGAACTTCATATTTTTATTGTTCATGCCCTAATCGTGAATGTGAACCCCTCAATCCCAATCCCCAAGTATATGGTTTTGTTCACCCAAAAATAATGCAGTGGCAATTACGTTGTGTTGTCAAAAGCTGTGAACATTTACATGGGAATGAAAAATGTTGGGCCAAGCCAATTATTTCAGATGTTGTTCTTATTGTATGTTTTAATCATATGAATCTCTTATACCCATTTCATCAATATGAACTTCTACAGTAGTGAACTTCATAGTATATGATTTTATTCATTCAATGTGTGAACTTCATATTATAACTATTATTGCCCCTACTATTATTGTTGTTAACAGTAGTGGACATTCACAGGGAAGTCAATATGTTGGGTGTGGACGCGCCCGAACGTCCCACGGCTCCGCGCGTGAAAAAATCGGCGCGAAATCTCATTCTGTTCATTTGGGCTTACCACAGTTCGGACTCAATGTCACGGTTCTGAATCTAATCTCGCAAAGTGCAATGCAAGACCGATAAATCACCAAAGAGTCCAAATCCGGCAAATCGTTTTGGAAAACTAATTTTTATAAAGAAGTGCCAAACATGGACTGCTTTACCAGATACAGAGTCGCCATCTAAATATTTTATTAGGGAGAATTTAGGAAACACTGACTCGTGCCTAAGGCCACGTGTCCGTCATCACCAAAGTTGCCTCAGCTCGGGAACTTGGGTACGAGAGGGGAAGGTCATGCAATGAGCACCCCCGCTCGCCCGATCAAAGATCGGCCTTTACTAACATGATATCTTGTTTTCGAAAACACATGTGTTCTTATTCCGGTTATTAAACCTAGAATTACTATGTAATGCGCACAGTATTCAAGTATAGACTAGATCACCTAAGTTGGAACAAAACATTGCACATTTGTTTGTTTGAAAATGGTTTAAAGTTCGCTACTTGCAAGTAGGCTAAAACAGGTATTTGATGAATTGTTCCAATTCAAGTAATCCAACATTCACCCACAGGTATTTAGGCAGTTTAAATCACATAAGCAGTTAGCCTCATGGCAAGCATGCTATCATGGCAATCAATAACACACATGTAGTATGCTGAAGTATAAACACTCACAGTGTACTCCGAGCCAAAACAAAGAACTAGTTAGAAACCAATGCATGATCCTAGTTCATGTTAAGATGGCTAACGCGACACAGGCAAAGATGCATCTAAAATAGGCTCGGCTATTCTAAGATGGCATATGAAATGCAACAATTGATACATGTATTCAACTTGGTATTGAAATACAATGTAATTAGTATGATGCGCCGAGCCCGGTGCATATAAGACAAATGAGTGATGCACGCATGCAAAGCATAAGTATGCTAATTGAAACATGCCCTAAAACTAACCATTGAAAGTAGATAAGTAAAAGGGAGAAAGACGTGGGGTTGGAAGACATACACACACGCGTGCACACTTTATTACAAAATTCGCCCTCTCGACGAAGGGTCCGAATGAATAATACAAACTGACTAATTAACTAACTAACAAGCTAATTAATTATTACATAACTGAATGAATAACTAGCTACAACTAATTATTACAAAACTTAATTAATTAAAAAATTAACTAATTAAATTACAAATCCAAATGCTAACTAACAAGTAAGCAATAAACAATGCTGTTCCAGCGCTAGTTGAAGGAGAAGAGGATGCATGCTCGGTTGCCGTCCCGAAAAGCTCTCTAGTTGCTCTCTTGAGGCTCTGTTTGCAGGATGTCCTTGAGAACTTGTTGCTGGATCTTACCAAAACCATGCTGAGGAGTGCACCAGTGGCCTGCCGGCCATGAGGAGCTTCTACCGACCCCTCTGTCGGCCAAGAGTAGGCACTGTCGGCCAAGAATGAAGGTCTGCCGGCCAACAAAAGGAGGGTGCTGGCCATTGGTGTGCTGTGACACCAAGCTGCAGCAGAGCACAAAATAGAGAAAACTGAGGGTCTCCCAAGAGTATGTACGCACTATGCCACCCCATATCACCTCAAAACATCAAGGGAGAGGCGTAGTCGGATCCAAGACCATCAATCACGCATCCCGATACATGATGGCCAAAGATCCAACTTGTGCAAATTCAATGTAAAATGAATGCACAAATAAACATATAAAGCCTAAAACTCTATCATACGTCGTCAAGAGCATCGGCGACCGAAAATTGAGGCACGTTTCATCACTTCAAGTATAAAACGTCCTTCGTTCCTCGTGTTTGGCTTAACACCCAAACCAAACACAATGCAGTGTGAGGTGTGCCAAACACAATGCTAATGCAATATGAGCATGCCAGTATGCAATGTGACTCAAGCATGCGACAACAGTGCAATGGCGCAAGCATGCAACAAAATGCTATATGTCAAGCATGCAACAACATGTCTCCATATACAATGTACCAAGCAATGCAACAAGCATACAAATGTCATGCAACTCAAGTATGCGAGCATGATGCAATGTAACAACATTTGAGCAACATGGTAAATGGACTTAAACTAAAAATAGGCAGACCTCAGTCATACCCATATCAGTGGCCAAGATGATGAAATGATGGTATGAAATGCAAACCAAAGCATGCGCATGTAATGGCTATACAAAGCAAGCCCCAAAGGGCCAAGGGTATCAAAACAATCCTAAGGCAGGTCAAGGTGAGTCTAAAAACATGCTTGGACCTAGCCAATAGAAGCTAGAACAAAATGCCGAAAGCATGAAGCATGCAAGGCTACAAAGGGGTATTACACTATACCTATTAAAACCAAACATGGCATGACTTGGACAACATAAAACAGAGTTACATCATGATACAACAAGACCAAAATGCACTGATATGATGGCCCAAAGGCCTAGGCTTGATGGCAAGCACAATACTTCATTCTTGAGGCATAAAGAGCCAAACCTCCAAGGCATTGAATGAGTGATAAATTGTAGACACCCCATTTTGACATGTCCTAAGACTTGGGCACTTTAGTTTGACCATCCTCACCAGAAAAATCAAATTGAAACTTTCATCCCAAACCTCACCCATTTTGGCCAAATTAAAATTTTTTATTATTATTTTATGAATTTGTAATCTTTTATAATTTTGTGTGTTTGCACAAACTTTTTAGGTGTGTTTATATAAATTGGCATGTGATATTTGATAAAAAAAAAATAATAATAAAAACAAAAAAAAAAGAAAAAAGAAGAAGAAAATATGGTCAGAATGTTGTGGGTGAAATGATGATAATATTAAAAAAAATGATGGGCGGTGGTGCACAATATTTTAGTAGGGTCATGTGATGGTTTGGAGGAGGGAATTAAAATTCAAACATATATGGCCACAATCTTCCTCTCTTTTGGTGGAGTGGGTGATATAAAAGAAAGAAAAGAGAATCAACATAAGGGGCTAGTGGACTCGTGGGTGAATAATATATAAAAAAAAAAAAAAAAGAGCAAGTGAGAAGATGGGAGAGAAAGGTGAGTGTATGATTAAAGAGGGCACATGGGCAATGGGGCCTGGATTATTGAAAATAAAAAAGAAAAAAGAGAAGAATACAGGGAGGAGGCACGGGCTCTCTCTCTCTAGAAGAAGAGACCCAACACCGCTCAAGAGAGAAAGGGAACAGACATGCAAACAGGGAGGGGGGATCTCTGTCTTCTCTCTCGAACAGTCCTCTCTTTCACGACAGGCCCAGCACACACCCACAGGGGGGAGATAATATACCAACTTTTTCTCTCTCTCTCTCTCTCTAAAATGAACACTCATGGGTAGAGAGAGGGAGGAGACCACACGACTCACACACCACACCACACCACACCACACCACACCACACCACACCACGACAGCAACACTCATTCATTGCCATCCTCACCCGCTGATACACTCACCATGCATACACACGGCACACTGACATGGGGATTGATCTGAACACAACCACGGCAAACCCACCACACCACCTATACACACAGCACACAACACACCCACATAAGCACACAGGACACAACACACCCAACTAACACACACCATACACACCCTCTCTCTCTCATTCGATACACACACTGAGCTTCACGAGACACAGACGCATGCATATAGATCATTCACACCTCTCTCACTCATAGGGAGGAACACACAACACATGCATACGGATCATTGACACGAAGGAGACCACAAGGGAGAGAGACCACCAACTTTTCTCTCTCTAGAGACACCAAACCCAGCTCTCTCTCTCTCTCTCTCTGTGCATGGGACTGTCTAACCTCCTCTCACCTACCACCACTGTTGAGCTTCAAACATAAATTCTCAAAACATTCTTACACAATTGATTCCTAGTCCCTAGCTAGTGAAGCCATCATAGGAAAAGAAGTTCAGCCACCACCGGTAAGAATGGTTCTGGGAAGAAGATGACCTTTGCGATGGAGTTAAAGTGCATGTGATGACATTTGAGGTAGGAAAGGTGCTTAAGGATGCAAAGTGGCAAGCCCATGTGTATTGTGTCAAGGCGGGAAAGAACTCTATAATTGAATCCATGGCTAATCTTCCTTCTCTTCCTGATGGAGGTTTCATGAGAGGTCTTTGGCTTATCAACACCACTTCATTTCCAGCTCTAATACTTTGTGAATGTGGGGGCCCTCCACTGAGGTGTGCAGGCTGGATTGGATTGAAGACACGTAGACCTTAATTGATAAATGCTCGGCCGGGGGGGTTTATTTATTTTATTTTTTTTTATTTCGAGTGTTTTGTGAGATTTTATTTTATTTTATTATTCCCTTCTCTCTCTCTCATTCGGATATATAATAATTCAGATGTTGTAATAATTCCCTACCCCTCTTCTCTCTATCCCATTCTTTAATCATTTTCCCTAACTGTACATATATGTATATATCTTGACATGTCATGCATATCCCTGCTTTACATCCATGTTCCATGCATTAAGATTCGGCTAAATTTACATCTTTATGCTTTAATTGATTATCTCATGATTTTGTGCACTATCACATGTTATTGAGATGATTCACATGCCATATTCTAGAAGCTGGATCTTTAGAAGCATTTTTGTGTATGTATTGCATTAGAATTCTGTATATAAGATCATGCATATTTTACTAACTTTGTTTTGTAGTTGTTCGAGGGACGTCGGTTAATCTGTGAGTTTTTATGCTTTAGCATCCCATTTGTGTGTGTTTTTCTTACTATGTGTTAGTATTCTACCATGAGGCTACTTGTTTACTTGATATAACTATATGAATGCCTGTGGATGAAGGCTTGTTGTTTGAATTGGAATAATTCAATAAATGTACGTTTTAAGCCCACTTTGCAGTGGCAAATTCACAAACTTTAAGCCCACTTTGTCAAGTGGCAAATTCAAACCCTTTTCGACAAACAAACATGAAATTCAATTGTTCTAATTTGAGCAAACTAGTCTATACCTTGTATGCTTCACATAGTAAATTTTAGGATTTACTAAATAATCAGAACATGAACATATAAAGAAAATAAAAGTCATATCATGGTTTAGTAGAGGCCGATCTTTTGATCGGGTGAATGGGGGTGCTCATTATTGACCTTCTCCTCTCATACCTAAGGTTCCAAGCCAAGCATCCTTAGTTACGACGAACAGTGGCCTTGGCACCGAGTCATGAGTTTCCTAATTTTCCAAAATATTAGGTGGCGACTCTGAGATCTGATGACGCAGTCAATTTTTGACAAAATTGCAATAAAATGGATTTTCAATAAAAGTTTCCAAATCTAGACTTTCATCTATGTTTCACCTTGCACTCGTGAAACTTGAGATCAAAGAGATCTCGGGAGTCCGAACTGTTTAACGTGCGCGGGTACCCCCCGGGCATGTTACATAAATGCAAGTGCATGAACATGAAACATGGACTGAAATCACATAATAAATGATGCCAAATCATTCAAATAGTCTAAATAAAGCATGCTAATGGACTTGATGCACAAAGCTAACAAGCTAAATTGAACCACGGCTATACAAAGCAAGTCATGCATGGCCAAAACAACCTAAATCAGAGCTAAAGCATGTTAAAACATGGACAAAAGCTTTATGAAGTTAAGCAAAAAACATGCTAGAATGACATGTTAAAGCATGATGCATGTTAGGCCAATTCATGGAAATGCACTACAAGTGCATGGAGCATGCAAGGGGCTATCAAACCCACCCAAAACAGAGTCATGGCATGCTAAAACAACACCAAAAACCTACTGAAATGGAGACAAAACATACTAGAATGAAATGTTACTTCATGAAACATACAAGACTAGTTTGTGTGATTTACACTAAAAGTGTATTATACATGCATGGAGTGACAAAACCAAGTAAAAACAGTGGCATGCCATGTTAAAATAAGCCCAAATACATGCTAAGATATAGCCAACATAAGCTTGACAAACATGCTCACACATGAGACATTCAAAGCAAACATTGAAGACATAAGGAGAGGGGATGACCCTCTTCCTTTTGGGACCTCAAAACACCCTTCCCACCACTGAAATTCCTCTGAGTTTCAGTGGTGAGAAGGCCAAAATAAAGTGGTCCCAAAGGCTCACAAAAAGGGACAAAAGCAAGGCCAAACAAGGCCTAAGAGGGGGTAAACAACCCCCAACGAAAGAGTGACCTTAAACAAACTTTTTAAGCACCAAAATTCAGAACTTTTTGTAGTGGGAAGTTAAGCTCAAAACAGCATGCAAAAGGAGCTAAAAGCTTAGGCAAAAATGAGGGATTTAAAGGTTAGAAACTCACCCTTAAAGACCTTCTTCAAAGCTGTAACTCCAGCAGGTTTTTCAAGCTTAAACAAGTCCAAGAACTCCAAAAACAACCTCAAGGGACCTCATCTCCAAGAGTATGGTGTTTGAGTATGTGTTTGTGTGTTAAAGTAAGACAAAACTACACTTTGAGACATAAAACAAGAGCAAACAAGGAAGAATAGATACAAATGTATATCTATCTCTCAAGCCTCAATTTTCTGAACCACTGAAATGAAGGAGGAGCCTTTCCTTATATAGAAGAAAGGCAATGCAAAGCTTGTTCAGAAAGCTTGGAAAGGGCTTCATCCCTCCATATACGTATATGGAGAAGGGATGAGTGGAAACCAGCTGGCTCAAAAGAGTTGGAGTGAAATCTACTGAGACAAAGGGTTCTGTCGGCCATTAGTAGTGGCCGGCAGTGCCTTATTGATGGCCGGCAGGCTTCATCAATAGCAGGCAGGGACAAAACCATGGCTGGCAGGGCCAAAAAGGTGGTCGGCAGTGCACCAAGAGGAGCACATTGAAAGGACCAACACATGGTCCAAAAATGGGGCAAAAAGGATACAGGGTTTGGAAAGCTCAAACCTGTGACGTTCCGCCGCGAAAGTCGAGTACCCGATGAGCAATCAAACTTGTGGTTGGATGTACCTACAAGCACAACCAAGTCTTGAGGACGGTAAAAAATGGGGTGTCTACATTGGGCTAAGCCAATTGTTTTAGATGTTGTTGTTGTATGTTTTAATCATGTGAATGTCCTATTGAAATTGCATCAATATGAACTTCCACAATAGCCCCTGTTTTTATTCATTCAATGTGTGAACTTTTATTACTGTTATTGCCCCTACTATTATTGTTGTTAACAGTGGTGAACATGCATAGGGAAGTCAACATGTATATTCTTGTTATTGTTGTATTGTTTGATCATGTGAATGTCCTATTCAAATTGCACCAATATGAACTTCTATACATATTTCCTATTTCTATTCATACAATGTATGTAATTTCATATTGTTACTGTTCTTGCCCCTAATATTGTTGTTGTTAACAGTAGTAAACATTCATATGAAAATAAAAAATCATGGTCCAACTTGCCTGTGTCAGATAATGTTGGTATATCTAATTATGTTGTGAACATTCATACATGTGTAAATTGATTAGTCACTTTGTGAACATTCACTACTGTGTTTATCACTTTTCATATTCCATGTTTGAAATAGTATTTCACTTTGTGAACATTCGTATCTATCGGAGTGTATCAACTCGATATGGGGACCAATGTAAGCACCTTTTTTCCCTCTTTTTTTGTGTAATCAAATTATATATTTTTTTTGTCCCAATGCAAATTTTTTCACATGTTGCCATTGTTATTTTTGCTCCTTGTTGTTCATGTTGTTGCTGTTATTTTCCCCCATTTTTTTGTTGTTGTTGGTATTGTTGAAATGATGTGAACTACTAAATTTGTTGGTTATCCTAGAAAACAAAAAATTACCGTTGTTTCGGATATTGTTATTGCTGTTCACATGAAGTCAACATTCACATGGGGACCATGTCCTGAATAAATTTGTTATATGATTGTGAACATTGTGTCAAGCAAATCCCCAAATAAAAACGTTTCTTCTATTTGTAGTTCAATTTTGATGTGAACCTTGACATTGTGAACACGAATGTTGTTCATATTTGTCCATTTAATATTCACATCACATGTGTACACTGAAAATATGCGGTTTGCGGTTAATGAATGGGTGATGTTTTCATATTGTTTGGTTGTTTATAGCCACTATGAATATTCACATTGTTGCTATTTGCTTATAAATGTGTACATATAATCATTGTCTTACTGTGAATTGTTGTAAGCAAATGTTGATGTAAACTTTAACATTCCCTTTTACACACATGGACATACCTAATGTTATATGGATTTTTTTTCCTTTTTTTGTGTAATCAAATTACATTTTTTTTTTTTTTTGTCTTAATGCAAACTTTCTCACATGTTGCCATTGTTATTTTTGGTCCTTGTTGTTCATATTGCTGCTATTATTTTCTTTCTTTTTGTTGTCGTTGGTATTGTTAAAATGATGTGAACTCCCAAATTTGTTGCTTTACCTAGAAAACAGAAACTTGTCGTTGTTTCGGATATTGTTGTTGTTGTTCACATGATGTCAACATTCACATGGGGACCATGTCCTGAATAAATTTGTTATATGATTGTGAACATTGAGTCAAGCAAATCCCCACATAAAAACATTTCTTCTAGTTGTAATTCAATTTTGATGTGAACCTTGACATTGTGAACATGAATGTTGTTCATATTTGTCCATTTAATATTCACATCACATGTGTACATTGAAAATATGCGGTTTGCGGTTAATGAATGGGTAATGTTGTCATGTTATTTAGTTGTTTGTAGCCACTATGAATATTCACATTGGTGCTATTTGCTTATAAATATGTACATATAATCATTACCTTACTGTGAATTGTTATAACCAAATATTGATGTGAACTTTAACATTCCCTTCTATATACATGGACATACCTAATATTATATGGATTTTTTCCCCTTTTTTTGTGTAATCAAATTACATTTTTTTTTTTTGGTTCCAATGCAAACTTTCTCACATGTTGCCATTGTTATTTTTGGTCCTTGTTGTTCATATTGCTGCTATTATTTTCCCTCTTTTTGTTGTTGTTGGTATTGTTGAAAAGATGTGAACTCCCAAATTTGTTGCTTTACCTAGAAAACAGAAAATTGTCGTTGTTTTGGATATTGTTGTTGCTGTTCACAGGATGTCAACATTTACATAAGGACCATGTCCTGAATAAATTTGTTACATGATTGTAAACATTGAGTCAAGCAAATCCCCAAATAAAAACATTTCTTCTAGTTGTAGTTTGATTTTGATGTGAACCATGACATTGTGAACACAAATGTTGTTCATATTTGTCCACTTAATATTCACATCACATGTGTACACTGAAAATATGTGATTTGTGGTTAATGAATGGATAATGTTGTCATGTTGTTTGGTTTATAGCCACTATGAATATTCACATTGGTGTCATTTGCTTATAAATGTATACATATAATCATTGTCTTACTGTGAATTGCTATAACCAAATCTTGATGTGAACTTTAACATTTCTTTCTATACACATAGACATACCTAATATTATATGGATGTGTAAATATCAATATTCAGTGTGATCACTCATATTTATATCCTAGCAGTAATGTGAATATTCACATCTCTAATGATGTGAATGTTCACATTATTATGTCTATCACCTAAATCTTTGTTGCTTTTGCTTATATGATATCGTTGAATGTGAACATCCACACTGACTAATGATGTGTTGATGTCAATTTGCATGCCTACCCTATCAATTCTATTCAAATCAAATTTAATGTTCATATAAACACTTACTATTTGTGCATGCCTATGTAACAGATGTTGCATCTAAATTTTGCACAAAGAGAAAGAGGGAGAAGTATCATGTCAAAGAAGAGAGTATACCTCTAGAGAGCAAACACCCACATCGACATGCGGCATATCAATTATCAATCAAACATTACAGGCTTTGTAAAATTGATAACAAGCACCAAGTTCTGGGATCCTCAGTTGGATTATTTGAGGCAAACTCCGTTGTTCGATGGTTGGGGTTGTCCACCAAACACTAGTTATACCAAAATACAGTGCTAGTTTTTTTTGTGTGGATAACTTGTAGTTGAAAACACTTGACAACATATATATAAATCAATGATATACTTCTCACAAACCTATGTGTTTTGATGGTATATTTGGTGTTGATGTGTTGCATGTGCTAAACAATATGAATTATGAACATTCACATCTGTTTTCTTATGTTGAAATTTGTGTGAATGTTCACATCATAATTTATGTTCAATAAATGTGAATGTTCAAATTATGTCCTATGTTTACTGTGGTTGACTACAGATGTTAATATTCAAATTATACATTAATTAGGTGTATGATCTATGTACAAATATATTAGAATTAATGTGAATCTTCACATCTATTTATTGCATTGTAAATATTCACATCATACTGTAGTTGACTACAGATGTTAGTATTCACATTATACATTAATTAGGTATACGACCCATGAACAAACATATCAGAAATTGGTGTGAATGAGATCGTAATGCATGTTAATACCCATTTTTAATTAATGTGAATGTTTAAAATATGTCTTATGTTTACTGTGATCGACAACAGATGTTAATATTCACATTATACATTAATTAGGTGTACGACCCATAAACAAACATATCAAAAATTGGTGTGAATGAGATCGTAATGCATGTTAATGCCCATTTTTAATTAATGTGAATGTTTAAAATATGTCTTATGTTTATTGTGATCGACAACAGATGTTAATATTCACATTTTACATATGTAGGGTGTATGATTCATCCACAAATATATCAAAAAAGAATATTGACTACACATAATGATAGTTGACCAAATAATGTCCTAAACAATATAACGTGTAAACATCCATATCTGGTCTTTTATGTTGAAGTTGGTGTCAATGTTCACATCGTAATTATGTTAAGGCCCACTTTCAATCACATTATGTCCTATGTTTATTATAGTTGATTACAGATGTAAATATTCACATTGTACATAAATAAGGTGTATGATCCATCCACAAATATACTAGAATTAATGTGAATCTTCACATCTATTTGTTACATTGTGAATATCACATCATTTTTTGTCCAAATAAATATTGTGGATGATTGAAATACAACGGTATGATATGAAATTTAACATCACAATTGCGTAGTAATAATGAACACAGTGAAAATATATACACTATCTATATATTATCATGATTTTGGCGAGGGTGCGAGTTGAGGTGGGGTTGTAGAGGAGAGAGAACGAACGAATAGTATGGAAGATGGAGTAAGAAAAGTGGTGGCAGTGGGTAGCGAGATCGAAGAGGAGAGAGAGAGAGAGAGAGAGAGAGAGAGAGAGAGAGAGAGAGAGTTTGTAGGGGAGAAGAGATGGTGGAGTCGGAGGTGGAAGGGTTGAGGATGAGAGATCGAGCGAGAGATAGAGCTTGTAGAGAAGTGGAGGTGGTTGTGGGTTGGTTGAGAATTTGCTCAAATTTGGCACAAAGTTGTTGCTCCATTTATGGAGTTAATGTGCTGTGAAGTTCTCTGAAGTAATTTGAGATGATGGAGTTGGTGTATGTTGTGCTGTGAAATTATATATGTATATATATATATGAAATGTGTATCCTTTTTCTATGTAATACATATCAACAAATAGACATAAGGGTATAATAGTCCAACAAATAATATAAATTAGGAAAAAAGGACCTCATGGAATAAAAGTATAAATACATGGGACTAATTAGGTTATAATTTTCCTTAGTGGACTTATTCGGTTAGAACACCTCTAAATGAGATTTATCAATAAAAAAAAACCCTTAAAGGGAACCTTGGATAGGTTCAAAAAAGAAAAACATAAAGAAATTACTTTACAATATTTACAAAATGAAATTAATTACATTAAATTAACCATCCAAGAACTAAAAACTAAAGATAAAACTTTGGAGGATGAAATTGCTATATTAAAAATCAACAAAAGTCTAGATAATTTTCAACAATCACATAAATCTGGTTCTGAAAATGAAGAAGGATCTGAAACTGATCCTGATAAAGTCCTCTTTGATAATCGTACTACTTCACACCATAGTGATCAAGATAATAAACGTCTAAATATAATTCATCAGATTAATATTCAAAAATCAAATTAGTTATTAATGATTTTGCAAAAGACGTCATTGCATTAATAGATACTGGTGCCGATTTAAATTGTATTCAAGAAGGATTAATCCCAACCAAATATTATCACAAAACTACTGAACAACTAAGTTCTGCCAATGGAAGTCAAATGCATATCAAATACAAATTACCCAAAGTCCATATTTGTCAAGATAATGTTTGTTTTAAAACATCTTTTGTTTTAGTTAAAAATTTAACTGATAAAGTTATTTTAGGTACCCCTTTTATTTTCCTATTATATCCCTTTACTACGACTAATCAAGGAATCACCACACAAGCTTTTGGTCACATAGTTACTTTTAAATTTTTATCACCTCATGAGGTCAAAAAATTAAATCAATTAAAAGACTGTTCTATTTCTCAATCAATCAATCGATTAACTAAACACCTTAAATTTCTTAAAGAAGAAGTAAACTATAAGAGAATTGAAACTCAATTAACTGATCCTCTTTTAATCTCTAAAATTAATCATTTTAAAACTCAATTAGAAACTACTGTTTGTTCTACTTTACCCAATGCTTTTTGGTATAGGAAAAAACATGTTGTTACACTCCCATATATTAAAAAATTTAATGAACGACAAATACCTACTAAATCTCGACCTATTCAAATGAATCATGAATTAGTTGAAATGTGTAGAAAAGAAATTAATGAATTATTAAAAAATAAAATTATTAGTTATAGTAAGTCACCTTGGTCTTGCCTTGCTTTCTATGTTAATAAAAATGCTGAACTTGAAAGAGGTGTTTCTCATCTCGTCATTAATTATAAACCATTAAACAAAGTCCTAGAATGGATTCGTTATCCAATCCATAATAAAAAAAAGATTTAATTAAAAGACATAGTCAAGCTATAATATTTAGTAAATTTGATTTAAAAAGTGGCTTTTGGCAAATCCAGATTCATCCTAATGATCGCTAAAAAACTGCTTTTACTACACCTTTTGGCCATTACAAATGGAATGTTATGCTCTTTGGATTAAAAAATGCTCCTAGTGAATTTCAAAATATTATGAATGAAATTTTCAATCCTTTTAGCCATTTTCTATTGTCTACATAGATGATATCCTAATTTTCTCTAAGTCTATAGATGCACATTGGAAACATCTTAATGCTTTTTTCCATCTCATTAAATCTAATGGTTTAGTCATTTCTGCTCCTAAAATTAAACCCTTTCAAACTAAAGTTCGATTTTTAGGTTATGACATTCACCAAAACACTATTCTCCCCATTAGTCGATCTATTGAATTTGTTTCTAAATTTCCTGATGAAATCTTAGATAAAAATCAGTTACAAAGCTTTTTAGGCCCCTTAAACTATATTGCTGAATTTTATAAAGACCTTAGATAAACTTGTCAACCTCTCTTTGATAGGTTAAAAGATAATCCTCTTCCTTGGTCTTCTTTTCATACTTCTATCGTTTAACAAGTCAAAAAGTATGTGTAGACATCCCATTTTTGATCGCCCACAAGACTTGGGCACTACTGATGGTTTACTTGGTGGAGAAAGGTGTGCAGGGCACAGGTCCAATTTCTTCGACAAGGAGAGAGGCGAATCTCAACTTCACACCCCATTTTGAACCAAAATTATTTTGGATGGTTTTTAGACCTTAAAACCCTCTCTTTCAAAACATTTTTGAAATAAAATTCCCACGATGTTCCGATGCTCGCATTTCGGTAAATGGTGCGCTTTTCGGTAAACCGAGCAAGGACAAAGTGGAGATGAATGAAAGAGAGATGAAATCTTTGAAAAATCTTTCAAAACACCTTGCTTAGGGGTTTGAAGTTGAAGAGAAGAGGAGAAGAGGGGAGAAAACAAGTTGGAGAAGAAGACAGGCAAGAACCGCTAAGAAAAGGACGAGCAGTCCTCGCTAAATCAAGCTCATCTGTCTATACACTTGGAGTTTAGCTATGAGGCCACCACCATTGGAAAAAAGACTTCCGGGGCTTCACTTTGCACTCAAGAATCTCCTAAAGCCAAGTCCGGATGGGGGAGATATGGTTCGTTGAAGCAGGGGATTAGTCCGGTTGGATCAAATCTGCGCGGCTTCACAAAAAAGGGCATAACTTTTTGCACAGGAGGAATTTTAATGCAAGGTTTGCGCCATTGGAAAGATAACTTCCGGGGCTTCAATTTGGACATCCACTGGCACTTTTTAACCTCATTAGCCATCTATCGGCACTCTATTTAGCCGACCGGCCAGTACAAATTACAGGTCGGCAATTTATTGTGCCGACCGGCAATTTATTTGGCCGATGACCTCTTTTCATGGCCGATTTGACCCTTTTGACTCTTGCAGGCATGGTGCAAGCCATTTATGCTGGGATGCACTCGACCCCATGCATATATGTGGCTATTTTGCACCCTTTTGAGCCTTTGACCCCCCTTTTGCTTCTAGAAGCTTGAACCCTTTGGCCAAGCTTCTTGGAGAAGCTTGGCCAGCTATTTTAGCTTCTCCAAGAAGCCTTGAGCCATTTGCACCCTTTGCCCCTTTCATTTGGCTTCTTGGAGAAGCCAAGAACCTTTGCCTTTGCCTATTTAAGGAGCCATCCTCCTCCATTGTTGGGGGTTGGAGATTTTGAGCAAAAAAACTAGAGGAAAGAGATATATATCTGATATACATACATACACCCTCTATATCTATCTTCTCCAAGCCTCCAAACACCTTTGTTCTTGCACCATTTGCCCTACAACACCTAGCACAACACCTCCATCCTCCATTCCAGCACTTGGGAGGCCATTTGCAGAGGTTAGAAGCTCAAAAATTTAGACCAAGAGCTGCTGGTTTGCTGCTCTTCAAGGGTAAGCATCCATTTCCCTTAAACTTGCATTTTTTAGCTTCATTGGTTAGCCTTATTTATAAGTGTTTTTGAGCTTCGATGTAAACTGTAAAGAGGCTTATTTTGAGCCCTTCTTCAACATTGAAGAAGGGATCAACACTGTTGGGGACCTCCATGTGTCACTTTCCATTGAACCCCTCTTTGATCCCCATTTTTTCATGACTTGTTAGCACATTGAGCTTCTGTTTTTCGACCCTGATCAGAACTGAAAAGGGTCTTATTTTGACTCCCTCTCCATGTCCCATGAAGGGTCTTTGGCTGTTTGATGCATTTTTAGTATACTTCATGTTATAGCCCTCTTGTGGCCCTAATCTTGCATTGCATTTTGAGCATGTTTGTATATTGATTTGGGGCTTGTCATCTACTGTAATTAGTCATATTTTTGGTCTCTATTCGGTGTTGTAGAAGGTTCTTTTTCTGTTTGGGCTTTGCATCTACTACTTGCTTCATTGCCTCCCTTGCGGAGCCATTTTTGCATGCCATTTTAGTCCCACTTGTGCTTACTGTCTTGCCATGCTTTGTACTGTAAAAATGCTTTTCTCGAGGCTTCCTTGATTCTGTCTCTTCATTGCATGTTCAAATTATGCATGATTTGTATAGCTGTAAGCCATTTCATGCGCCTAATCTTGGGTTTCGGGGCCTATAGCATGCATTGGGTGACATATTTCCATGTTTTGAGACCATTTGGCATCATGTTCCAGCGCTGAAATCTGCATGTTTATATGCCATGTTTCATCATTCGCCATGTCTTATTAGGGTTGCATGTTGTATCTTAGGATTGATCCATGCATTGGACATGTTTGTGTGCATTTCGGTTGCCTCATTTCACCTAATGGCCTCCTATGTAAGTGTGGCTGAGGCTATCTCATATTGGTGTAAGCCCATCTTGCATTGTGTATGCCATGTTTCAATGCGTTGTGCATGTTATGTTGTTAGCATTATGTGTGCCATGTAGTTGCATTGCATGCTTGTATGCTTGCTTGCATGCTTAGGTCGCATGTGCATTGTTGTGCATTGCCTCGCCTCTTGATCAACCATGATTGAGGTTAGATCCCTTGTATGTTTTGTGTGCATTGCATTTGACATTGAAATGCATACTTGACTCTTTGGCCATCATGCATCGAAATGCGTGATTGGTGGCCCGAGGGTCAAGCACCACACTCCCTTGAGCCTTAAACATGATATGGAGTGTGGTGGTGCAAACATTGCTTTGAAAATACATTGCCATGCCTTGTTTGCCCTCTGCTGCTATCAAACAGGTTTTTGCAGGAAGTTTTGGCCGGTCAGCTACATACAGTGCCGACCGGCAATTCATCAATGGCCGATAACTTCATTAGCGGTCGGTGACCATTTCCCATAGCCGATGGACATTCCTCCTAGCCGGTGGCACTCCACAGTGTACAGAGAGCATACCTTAGGACTTGTGCAGTCTTCAGAGGTGCCAAACAGTGAAAACAAAGGCAACATGTGTCATGGCAATGAATTTCCGGGTGAAGCAAATCCGAGCATGCGTGCATCCCTCTTCCCGAGGCCTTTTACTGCTTTCCATAGCTTAGTGAATTTGTTAATTAATTAAATAGAGTTTTGTAATATTTAATTAGCTAGAGTAGTTAATTATTTATTCGGCCTGTATTATTCTTTTGGTTCCTCCGAGCGAGGGCGAATTTGTAATAAGTGTGGGTGCGTGTGTGCATGTCTTCCAACCCCCACTTCTTTCTTCCTTTTACTTACCTGCTTTCGATGGTTAGCATTAGGGCATATTTAATTTAGCATACCTTATGCTATGCATGCGTGCATCCATACATTTGTCTTGTATGCACCGGGCTCAGCGCATCACGCTAACTGCATTATACCTCAATTTCAAATTGAATACGTGCATCAATTGATTGCATTTCACATGCCATGTTTAGGTTAGCCGAGCCTGCTCTAATTGCATCCTGTATGCGTTGCATTAGTCAAATTGACATGAACTAGGACCATGCATGTTTGCTAACTAGTTTCTGTTTTGGCTTGGAGTACTCGGTAAGCATTTATGCTTTAGCATACCGCATGCGTGTGAGTTTTGCCATAACAGCATGATTACCATGAGGCTAATTGCTTACGTGTTATAAACCGCTCAATGCTCGTGGGTGAAGGTTGGATTGTTTGAGTTGGAATAACTCGTTGAAATCCGTATTTTAAACTACTCGCGAGTAGCAATTTCAAAACTGTTTTCAAAACAAACGGATATGCAATGCTTATTTCCAAATTAGGCGATCTAGTCTATACTTGTTTGCTGTGCGCATAACATAGTAATTCTAGGCTAATAACCGGAATAAGAACACATAATGTTTTCAAAACAAGATATCATGGTTAGTAGAGGCCGGTCTTCGGACCGGGCGAAAGGGGGTGCTCATAGCTGACCTTCCCCGATCGTACCCAAGCTCCCGAGCCAAGACAACTTTGGTGATGACGAACACGTGACCTTTGGCACCGAGTCAGGGTTTCTTAAATTTTTCCATTAAAAAATATTTAGGTGGCGACTCTGTATTTGGCAAAGCAATCCATGTTTGGCACTTCTTTTCAAAATCTATTTTTTTCTCAAAAACGATTTGCCAGAGTTGGATTCTTTGGTTCAGATTTAGAACCTTGACAATTTGAGTCCGAACTGTAGTAGACCCACAAAACGAACAGAACGGGAGTCATCCTCCCGGGACGTTCGGGGACGTCTACAGTTTCTGGCGACTCTGCTGGGGAGTTTAGAGAGCTTGACTCGAACTCGTGATATTCTGTTTTGACTACACTTATGTGTTTCTTTGCATTGCATGTGCATTGGTGCGCCTAGGACACTGTGTTGGCCATCTGCTATTCCTGAGCAGTTTGCTGAAGGCTTGTCTTGTCAAGACATGACCATAAGGCTGACCGGTTGCGGGCTCTGCCAGTATGGGAACACAAACCTCGGTTTTACCGGGGTACCCTTCTGACCATTCGACCTAGTGCATATCGAAATCCATAGTGACCATTCCAAACTAGGACAGGTTGCTTACCCGATATAGGTTGTTTGAAACCGCTGCGTGCGTAGTGAAACCCTATCTCCTGACACAATAGGACAGGGAAACCCTACCCCAACATAGTGGTGTATTAGCTCTCATTTACTTGCTATGTGCTTTTAGAGTGTATCTCTACAGGGAATGCATATACCAGTTTGCGAGTCTGGGTATCCGGCTTGGGGGCACCAGTATCAGTATTTTGAGAATCAGTTATATCTGCGGGTATCAGATTCAGATTTGGGGCAGTGATTTCGGGAACAAAGGATCGATAATAGAATACAATGTTCAGCCTTTGCTCATCTCCTCCAAAGGAAGTTGTCGAGATGTCGTCTTTCTCTTTGCTAGGTAGTCTTGGAACTATAGCTTCAGAAGGCTCCACTATCCCCCGGGTACATTGGATTTGTGCTGATAGACTTTGTCAGGTCAGAGACTCAGTTCAAGGGTAATCAGGGCTAGAGAAGGCTAGTCAGACGTAGACCACCAGTACAACAGCTACTAGATCAGTGATCTTTAGGCAGTCGGATTGAGATTTCCGAGCCTACTGCAGAAACAGATATACCGGTTGCTACGCTAGACCAGGACAATATGTCTAGTCTGGAAGAGATGGTGCGCCAACTCCAGGATAGTATGAAAGCCATGTAGCAAGACGCTGCCCGTCAAGCAGAATCCGCCAAGCAACAGGCCGTGGTCATAACCCAACAGGCAGAGACAATTGCCAGGCTAGGGCAGCAAACCGGAGTATCTACTTCACGCCAGGCTCCACCCCCACCTATGGTTCCAATACCCAGAGAGGCAGTTCACGTCCAGGAAAGTACAGATGTTCCGACAGGGCCAATCCCACTGCCAATCCCACCTCAGTTGTCCGAAGCACCAGCTAATCTAGTGAACACGCCCTTTGAATTTGAGATTGACCCAACTGCACTTAAGGTCAATAAACTGGAGGAGTTGTTCAGACGAACACAGGGAGTGAACCTCATCCCGGATTTAGAGGACGGGTATATTGAATCTGCAGTTACCTTGCCGGAGGGGTTTAAAATGCCACATATCGATCGCTTTGACGGCTCTGGAGACCCAAGGATACACCTCCACCTGTTTTCTGATGTCTTGAAGCCAATGGGTTTGACCACAGCTCAGAAGTTGTCTCTCTTTGGCCGAACCATGTCTGGGATAGCCGCAATCTGGCATACAAAATTGAAGGACTCTGTGAAACGGAACTGGGAAGAGCTGGCTGAGGCCTTTATTGCTCAATACTCCTATAACACACAGATCGAGGTCACAACTTGTGATCTCGAAGCCACCCGCCAAGAACCAAATGAGGGTTTCTCAGAGTTCGTGACGAGATAGAGAGCAAAGGCCTCAATGATGACTACAAGGCCTTCTGACAAAGACCAGATACGGATGGTTGTGCGCAACCTCCAGCCCAAACTGATGCAAAAAATGATAGTCTTACCCTTTCCTACCTTTGCGGACCTACACGAGATGGGGGTACAGATTGAGGACGCTATGAAGGTGGCCTTATTGACCAGAGAAGGGAGCGATTTAGAGGAATTTATCCACAGTTCGAATGCGACCACCAGTGGTGACATAGCTACTATAACTTCCGATGTGGCATAGTCACCACCACCACACAAAAAATGACCACCCCATTCGCTGGTACATCCGAAACTAGCTCACAAACAGCCAAACACCCACCTCAGGGCCAAAGGGTGTTTACCCCATCAGACATACATGCCAACTACCGAGGGCCTTGATCAAAATGGGGTATCTGAAGCCACTGGAGCCACAACCGTTACCAAAGAAACCCCATCCCTCACATAACCCGGTGATTGACATCAGGTTTTCCATCACGAGGCCATGACACTGACATGTGCTTTCGTCTTTGCCATGAGATACAAAATCTGATCGACAACGGGGTCATCCCCGCACCAGGTCCTGCAAAGTCTATTGGCATTTGATCAGTGAACTTGTGGAGGATAATGTGATGTGATTAGAGGTTGGACCACCTGCGGGCGGCACTCAATTTACTCCAGATGTGGCGTATGGCACGCACTGTCTTGAGCATTTGTGAATGCTGGTTTTTGTACATTCTGACTTGGGTAGTGGGTCAGTCTTGTTGTGTTATTTCGAATATGTCACTTTGTTTTGAGTCAGTCTTTTTGTTTCAGGTCTGTCTTGTCGTATCGAGTCAGTCCTGTTGTGTAGGAGTCGGGTGATTCCGGGGATATTACCTCGGACACCCCTTTCTCATTTTGTGTTTGTCTTTTTTACTTTCTTTTGAGTTTGTTTCTGCCTTGGAGCCAGTTACACCAAAAGATCTGAATGAAACAACAGTGGTTTTTCATGCCTTTGTGCTTGCTTTGTGCCGTGCCGCCAGCGTAAAATTTTAATGAATCGACAAGATTTTCACCGCTTCTTCAGTGCCTTTTAAGTCATTGTAATGACCGAAGTTTTTCAAAACCTTTTGAACACTACGGTGAAAACAGAGGAAGGAATTCCTCGATTTGCAAAACTTTGATCAACCGAGAAAAGAGGCATGCTAAGCCCTTAATGAATGAAATCATGCTTGTTAGTGTGAGTCGAGAAGAACCCTAGCTTTGATCCAGATTGGTTCCACACCATCTTGAGCGATATTCGCCTTCTTAAAAACTTTCAAAAATTCAAAAATATTTTATGCAATCCTGCAAGACTTGTGTGGAATCGCTCTTGAGATTGTGCAGCTTAGGATCGCTCTCAGCCTCGAGACTTGAGCCCTTGCTTTCAAACCTTGAACTTGAATTCAGAAGGTTCAACGGTCAACTACGATGTGAGGCCTGTGTGGCCAGATTTGAAGCAGCCCTTGAACACGAGGCCAGGAAAGTCGGATCAAGAAGATCAGAAGCTAAAACGGAAGTACCCTTCGAACTAGGGGCAAAGATATCAGATATGCTCGAAGAGCTGAAGGTGAGTCCTCTTGCGAATCAACAGCAACTCTCCTGGATACGGATGGCTTCGAAACCCTACAACCTTTTGGCATGGACCAAGCTACACTTTTACCCTTTGAGAGGCTCGCTGGGTCGAAAACCTAGAAGGGCAACCCAGGCAAAAGTTAGAGCAAAGAAAAATACAAAAAAAAAAGAAAAGAAGAAAAAGAAAAGAAAAAAAAAAGAAAAAAATGCAAAAAAAAGAAAAAAAGAAAAGAATGAAAAGAAAAGAAAAACAAAGCTTGCAAGGTTGAAAACCTGCAACAGGCGCCTTGGCAAAAGTTAGAGCATAAAAAGAAGAGGTTAAATACCCGAGTGTACCCTAACCCCGAACTACGTAAGGCTTGATTCCCATGTTTGGGATACGTAGGCAACTTCATCCTGAAGTCCAGCCGTAAACACTTCAAATTCGATTGTGTCCATGTGATGGTTCTGTCTTTGTCTTCATCAGATCCGAGAGTCCGTTGTGTTCGCCGCTCGAGGATCGACTACAATGCGGTGCCATATTCAAACAAGGGCAACTTTCCATTGCCATTCAACGCGCCATGTGCGTTTCAAACAAGGGGCAACTTTCTGTTGCCATTCAATGCGCTGCGGTGCCGTTCAAACAAGGGGCAACTTTCCGTTGCCATGCAGTTCTCTTCAAGCACGGGGCAGTTTTCCTTTGAATCCAAGGTTGTGCATCTCAGGAGTAGGTTTCACGCTCGTTGAGCAAGTGGCCGTTTGCAAAAATAGTTTTTAAGAATTTTTACTGAGGTTGACTAATTTTCTCGAAAATTGTTCCATCTTTTCCAAAACTGGACCATTTCTTGGACTAAAAAAAAAAAAGAAAAATCTTCAGTGCTCATAGCCTGACTTGCATGATTTCAAATCAAAAATTGAACAAGCATGTTAATCTAACTCTCATGTTGGTCAAAAACTGTTTTAGTAGAAAACCAAAACAAAAAATGGTCAAAATGATGAACTAGGGGCACATTTGAGTCTGGTGTTCTGTCTTTTCCCCATTGACAACATACTCGCCAAGAAGGGCACTCTACCTGCCAGAAGAGGGCACAACTGAAGCTAACAGCAAAAGGGCAGAAAGCTCTCACATCCTCCGAGCAACGAGGTATCAAGCCAAGTGCGAAGCACGAATTAGAATGGATCAAGATGTTCCACTTCCTCATCTGGACAAATCTAACCATGTCCAAACTCCCCAGCAGATCATTGTCAACCGATGTCAGCTGCAGATTTGCTACACACCCAGTTGTAGCGCAGCCCCTCTATGGGAGAAACTCACTGTTGTGAACAAGAATGAAAATCTGGTAGAATACCAGGGGCAAGAGCCCACAACTTCCTGTTTATCCATCAACCACCCAGGGGAGGGATTGAAAAATGAGAGATTAAAGAATAGAGAGATGTGCGCTGAAAGGAAAAACGAGAAAAGGGTTTTGAGAGAAAAACCGAGCTTGAGGGCCGAGTGATGTGAGAATCACAAGTGAAAAAGGATGGGAAATAATACCCGCAGAAACTGGTTCCTCGTGTACTGAGAAGTCTCTCGTCTTTGTAATACGTCTGTATGTCGTGTCTTTTGTATTGTCTCGATTCTTGTTTTGAGTCGTTCCGAGCGTGTCTCGATGTGTTTAGGTTGTTTACCTTTATTTTTCGTTGTTGAGTCGTCTTTGCTGTGTTCAGTTGTAGGCTCAATACCCTGTCGAGAACTCATTTTCTCAAATTTCAAAAATGATTTGTGGTGTGCTTAGAGTGCTGTGCCATTCTCCACATTTGTGCAAAAAAAAAAAAGATTTTGTTCTTTCAAAAAACCGCAGGGTTCAACCCAGGTCAGGTGAGAATAGTAAAACAAGGACCTATCTGAAGCTATGTGGGTTCCAGACTGCAAAGCAAAAGACAAAGAGGGAAAATCGAAGCATCTGAGTGTGTTTCACCTTCAGCAAATTCCGTGATTGTACTCCGGATATATCTCCTCAGGCTTTGTCACTACTCTGAAGTATGAGTGTATCTCGGCCCCAAGCTTAAGCCTACTTCAAGGCAGAATGGCAATTAAAGCAGCAGCAGATGTTATCTCTCTCTGGTATGAACAGGGTGTGCCCGTTTTCAAGTTGAGTATGTTGCAAACCCCTCCGAAAGGTAAATCGGAGGTCGCGTTTGAATTTGGTCTCGTTAAGGCTTGTATTCCCTTATTCGGCATTTTGTTTCAAATATGCGTTGTCACGCACGTTCCACTTGCATTGTGATGCATGTTCCAATTACATTGTTATGCACCCACTTCATTTGCATTGTGATGCACATCCCAATTGCATTGTTATGCACTCATTTCACTTGCATTGTCACGCATGTTTCCCCCACATTGTTGTGCGCCTTTTCACTTGCGTTGTTGTTCCTTCCTCTCTAGCGTGTACTACGCTGAGAGGCTTTTCTCTCCTCTCTCGCGTGTACTACGCCGAGAGGCTCTTCTCTTTTCTCTTTCGCGTGTACTACGCTGAGAGGCTTTTCTCTCCTCCCTCGCGTGTACTACGCTGAGAGGTTTCTTTTTGCTTTTCTCTCTCTTCTCTCGTGTGTACTACGCTGAGAGGCTTTTCTCTCTCCTCTCTCGCGTGTACTATGCTAAGAGGTTTCCTTTTGCTTTCCACTTTCCTCTCTCGCGTGTACTACGCTGAGAGGCTTTCCTTTTTCCTCTCTCGTGTGTACTACGCTGAGAGGCTTTTCTCTTTCCTCTCTCGCGTGTACTACGCTGAGAGGCTTTTCTCTCTCCTCTCTCACGCACTTACCGAGAGGTTTCTTTTTTCCTCTTTCCTCTTTCGCGTGTACTACCCGAGAGTTTTTCTCTCCTCGCGTACTCTACCGAGAGGTTTCTTTTTGCTTTTCTCTCTCCTCTCTCGCGTGTACTACGCTGAGAGGCTTCCTTTTGCTTTCCACTTTCCTCTCTCGCGTGTACTACGCTGAGAGGCTTTCCTTTTTCCTCTCTCGCGTGTACTACGCTGAGAGGCTTTTCTCTTTCCTCTCTCGCGTGTACTACGCTGAGAGGTTTCCTTTTGCTTTCCACTTTCCTCTCTCGCGTGTACAACGCTGAGAGGCTTTCCTTTTTCCTCTCTCGCGTGTACTACGCTGAGAGGCTTTTCTCTTTCTTCTCTCGCGTGTACTACGTTGAGAAATGTTGCTCTTTCCTCTCCTATGTACGATACGTTGAGAGATGTTGTGTTTGAGACTCCGGGTATTCTCGGTAGTCGCTTTTAGCCTTCTCCGCGTGAGACGCAGTGAGAATTACATAATTTTCTTACATCCTTTCTGCATGAGATGTAGCTTGGTTCATGTTTACTTACTTGCATAGTATTTGCTTAAAATGTTGCATTTATTTTGCATAATTGCTTCATCACAGCATTCTTTACATGATCATAAGTTATGCACTTGCATTGTGCATCACTTTGCATCTTGCCCCTGAACTACGCTAGTTTGATTCCTTGCAAAGGGATACGTAGGCAGCCTGCGGGCACAACCATTTATTTATCTATATATTTTGTTTGCCCAAGTTCTCGTCCTTGTCAAAAATGGGTCATCTCTGGGCTTTGACATTCACTCCCGTCATTGTTATGACTTCTGAGTTCTGTCAAAGAGGGGCAACTGTAGACACCCCATTTTTGACCACCCACAAGACTTGGGCACTACTGATGGTTTACTTGGTAGAGAAAGGTGTGCAGGGCACAGGTCCAATTTCTTCGGCAAGGAGAGAGGCGAATCTCAACTTCACACCCCATTTTGAACCAAAATTATTTTGGATGATTTTTAGACCTTAAAACCCTCTCTTTCAAAACATTTTTGAAATAAAATTCCCACGATGTTCTGACGCTCGCATTTCGGTAAATGATGCGCTTTTTGATAAACCGAGCAAGGACAAAGTGGAGATGAATGAAAGAGAGATGAAATCTTTGAAAAATCTTTCAAAACACCTTGCTTAGGGGTTTGAAGTTGAAGAGAAGAGGAGAAGAGGGGAGAAAACAAGTTGGAGAAGAAGACAGGCAAGAACCGCTAAGAGAGGGACAAGCAGTCCTCGCTAAATCAAGCTTGTCAAGCCCCAAACCCGCCCCTAAAAGTTTGGGCATGACCCATTCAAAAACAGACACAAAACCTGATATACATATCATATGGGGCCTGAACGGAAGCATTTAATAACATATAATAGCGTAAAAAAAAATATAATAATAATACCCATTGAGCTACCACTACTATGCCAGGATCACGCAGTAACATAATGCGATAAATATACAAAGTGACGTATATCTGAAGATAGTTATGTACATATGCATCTACTTTACATTCACATCAAGCCTCATAGACATTTAGGGTACAAATTAAAAGCTTAACAAAACTCCAAAACTTAAACGGTCAACACCTAACAGCTTAGACACTCAAGGCTTGGCAATCGGTAATCAAACCAGGTTAAGGTTGACCTCCTGCTGAGTGCCTCTAAAATGACATAAAATACGGTGAGTCAAGCTCTGAATAATAGTACGTAAATCATGTAATGTTTCACTTAAACAATAAAGTATATAATCGCAGTATATATGTTTAATTACACTCAGAAATATAGCTCAACAATCATGAGTCCTTCCTTGACAAAGCAATTTAGTATGTACAGAGGATCCAAAATGTTCATATACTCAAATAATGTAATAGCCATCATCCCAAAGTTACAAAATAGCCTTTCGCCCAAATATAACAGTAACGGCTTATCCGCCCAGAGATAACAAAACGCATAAAGCGTGAGGGTACGTAACTAGTAGAAAATAATAAGTTTTGAAACCAACATATATCATGCTAAATCGCAAACGGAATGATCAATAGACAATATGTACAAACAATAAATAAACAGAGCGTATCAGCCCAAAGTCATCTGAATATCGCCGACCATAGGATACACTAATCATCTCGGTTTCATGCGGATACTTGGTTTAAAGGCGAACATGGGTCCATTTACTCATTTAGAACCGACATGGTAATAAAGAATTATTACTCGTTAGTGACAGAACAAAGTCATTCAAAGTCATACCGATGTTTGCCAATCTTTCAACGCTCCTACCGATTTTCAATCATCACAATTGGTTGTGTAACATGTTCAGATAGCACTTACAATGAACAGAGCATTAGTGATAATAACTATCAATGATAAATAAAATGGACATCCTCGCATTATTACTCACAAAGTGATTAGATGCTTGGTCCGCCTCGTAATTGACCCTACACAATTCATAATACACATAGAAATCGGGTCACATATCATTATTCCGCTTTTGAACTAGTTTAATTCTCTTTATTCCATTTACACATCATTTGGCAATTCAACATGAATCAAAGTAAATCCTTGAATCTCATTTCAACATTCCACACCCAAGTTCATGTCATCCATATCTTTAATAAATTATTTCCTTAATTTCCTTTCCATTATAGCATAAATTCTAATGTTTATAACAAAGTTCATTCGCTAAATTTAAACATAATTTTCAAGTGTCACCAAATACCAATTAAACTTGCACATATAAAATTCAACCCACTAATTTCATGATTCTACTTCCAATTTGGCCATATCATCAAATAACATCATTACCCAACCTAGGGTTTCAAGAAAACATTAAAATTCAAAACAAATTCAAACTTATTAATTCATCACTCTTAATTCTAATTTTTCCATTGCTTATACACCTAGGATACATGGTCCATCACTCTAACCCATCAATTTAACTCTCAAGATTCTTACCTCAAAGCCTAGGTGCGATTCCTCCATAATTTCGGAATTCCAATCGGTTGCAAACGTTGATCTCCATGCCTTCTTCCTTCCTTGGTGGAAAATCTTGGTCAAAACAAAGAGAAATGGTGAGGATTTGGGATCAAAACCCTAGGGTTTTTCGGTCCTAGGCGAAAAGGAGGGAAGAGGGGAAAAGAATGTATGAGAAATCATCCAAAAATCTGATTTAAAAGCTGCTGTCCTGTAATTCCCGCTCGAGCGGAGAAATTCCCGCTCGAGCGGACTCGCCAAAGCAGATCCCAAACTTTGAACAGGTATAACTCTCTCATTCGGACTCGCTTTTAGGTCATTCTTGTGGTCAAATTGAAGCCCCGAGATAAGCTTTCCAATGGTTCTAATCTCACATCCAAATTCAAAGTGTGGAAAAGAAAAGGGAAAAAGAGTGACGGTTGGTCGTAAATGAATTATTCAAATTAAGGTTTTGGTCCAATCTTACTTTACCCTCATCTCATCATCTCAATCAATAACCCAAAATAAGGTAAGAACATTTCAAATACACTGAGAAGAACATCAAAAATGAGTCCACATGCTTCAGAATCAAACTTAACCAGCGACCGCCGAGCGCCTAACCTTGCGCCGAGCTCGCAGACCAACAAAGTCGCCCGCTCGGCGAACTCCCCGCCGGCGGAGAATCACAACTCCTGAATCTCGCCGTCTGAAAAATTGCGAAACCCCAAAGTCCGCCGAGCGGAGGAAAGGATTGGTCGTTACATCCTTCCTCCTACAAAAATTTCGTCCTCGAAATTTGAGAAAACCAAATAGAAAATAGGTCAAACATATACAGAAACACACCCTGTAATATTCCAAAACTAGGTCCACACTTGGGATAGAAAAGGATCACAAATACATTCAATCAACATAGACGTATCAAAATTTCAACGGGCAAGGACAATACTAACCAACTATAATCCCACGGCCTATAACAACTTCTCAATTTCAAAGACAATTCACATTGTACGGTCCATCACCAAAATTCAATTGCCCTTCAATTAGCGGCACCACCAACTCTCTATTCCATTGACACTAAAAACATAGAATAGTGAGGACCATCATACAATTACCCCTTAAAGACACTCACATAGGGGCTCCTACTCAACTTCAAGAGAGGTCAATCAAAAGCTCAAACATACCTTAAACTTTAAAATCTAAACACCCTTTTCACCTTCTCACTTACTTCTTTTCTTTTCAATCCTTATTGCTTTCTAGGCGTAAGAAGACTTGGATATATATAGATGGTCATACATAAAACATATGGGATACAATCCAATCGTTTAAGCATTTCAAAATGGAAATCTCGTAAACATACTTAAGTTTACATAAGAAGTATGCTGGTCACAGATACATAATCAATTTCAGATAATTAAACATTTAAGGTTTCAAATTTCTTATTCAATTATGCAAAATGAGTCCCCCTTTCCCTATTCAAACAATTCTTTCGTTTCTCCCTGGAAGAGACAACGTCACTCACATGGTTTTGTCTTTACAACTTATAATTATAGTGGATCAACAAACGGTCGAAAGGTAAAATAGAGACCAATCATTTGGCCCGGTTACCTAACATACATAGAGCTTCCAGTTAGTCCTCACACACAAATTCTACCAAGTTCATTCATATAATTATAACTCTTATTACATTATCTGATAACCATAAAAAAATCACATCCTTCGAGTCTATAAAAGCAATAACTTACGCAATAGTATAACAAAGGGGCAATTTGATTTCGTGACATCCAGGTTCAGAATTCTCAATATTAATTTAATGTGGTAGTCAATCAACTTGTAATCATGTAGTGAGTATTGTCCAAAGTTGTCTAAACATGTAAGAGGAGGTAAATGTCCAATAGGTATTGCTAACCCATTAACAAAATGGAATATTTCCATGTCCTTTTGTTTCCACCAGAATCCACGAGATCGTGCAAAACAGTTCACATCATGTTATGACATAGCATAAATTGAACAAATAAATAGAAGCATATTCGTACAGATTCTTAGTTATACTTGAATCGAAACAAAAATCGAGAACTTATACTTGATCATAATCCACCGTGCAAGACCGAATCGGTGGCAAGAGATATTTTGTAACATACTTATACCACGGTAGTTTTACCACGGGCAAGGGCCCTTAATACCTTTACATACATGGATCATCATTCCTTAATTAAGTAACATAACGTGTCGAGAAAATGAAGCGATGCTTGTCATATCATGTCATTATCGTGCATATGAGAATAGAATAAGTCACTTCTTACGTGGGTCCAACTATTATCCAAAACACAACTTATCTATATACTTATTACAATACCTTTTCCAATCCTAGGTCCACACAATACCATCACAAAAGACATCACTATATCGTAACTAAATCTTTCATACTTTAAGCCATTCATGACAATCGAAGCAGATTCAGATCGTGCTCATAATCATATTCATATTTAAATTTTGCATAAGATCATATATGGCTAACTATCATATCAGGTAGGTCCGAAGACCACAACGGTAGGTCCAAGACCACATCGGTGGTCCGAAGACCACATGGTAGGTCCGAAGACCACTGTGTGGTCCGAAGACCACATCCGGTGGGTCAGAAGACCACATCGGTAGGTCAAGACCACAAATATAATCGGTGCCACAAGTACTTATACCATTTTAACAGATTGGCATGTTGGCCCAGAATTATCAGACTGGCCTTCCAGCCCAGAAAGCCTTTAGTCACAGATATATCAGAGATATACAGAAGTGTGTATGGACTCAAGAGGTGGCTCGTACGGATTCTAGAGGTGGCTCCCTAAAGTGTAGCACTTAGTTAAAACTGACACTTTGCTCCACACCAGAAGTCAATAAGTCTCATCATGTCATATCATAAGCAAAACGAGTATCATAGCGGAACAACCATAAGGTCATCAAAACAGGCTTTTCAAAAATTCAATCATTTCGTATAATAGACATGAAAGGTATAATAGACATGGCTCATAATCGTTAACGTAAACAAATTTCAAATCATTGGTCTTAACAGTACCATGACAAGGAAGACAAAATATATCATGATAAACATAATATATAATAACAGTATATTCACCAAACGAAATTCAACATTGATTTAGGATTAGTTTACTTTCAGAATGGCCTCTGGCCTCGTTTACAAATTTTACAAAAGCATACGATGGCCCAGAATTATCGAACGATCTTTTCGACCCAAAATATGCAAATATGTCGTATCTTTCCACCATTTTATATCCATTAGATTCCAATTCATATGGATGTCCATATCATGATTGTAAAGCAGAATATCATTAACGGTCATTAGCGAGATTCGAAGATTCAAACAATTCATCTAAATAAATGTTACGCAGAATGGCCCTCGAGAATGTTACAGAATGGCCCTCGGCCCAAGCGAATATTCTGGGACAGAATGTTACATAATGTATGGATTCAAGAGGTGGCTCCCGAAGTGTAGCACTTTGTTCCATACCGTAAATCAATAAGTTTTACATCAACATTGCATATTATAACATGTCATGTAAAGCGGAACTACTTACGTAACATATTACATAAATGGAATCGAGCAGAATAGCCCCAAATTCATATAAATAACATCATACAAAGAATACATAAGTCATCTCATAAGTCCTTTCAAATGGACATAATCATCTCACGTATATCAAAATATTACTAATAGGCGGAATAACTTACTTCACAACAAACACAGTCATCCTTGGCAAAGCATAAGGATTGAGATCTTACCACTCATGTCCCTTTTTCATTTATCTAACCAAGCAGAAAATCCTCTATCCTTATTTCCGCCATACTCTACACAACAATCAATCACAATATATACACAAGGAATGCACAATAGACATGATTCATAATCATTAACGTGAACATATTCTTTATTCGATTGCTATCAATCTCTTTATATGCAATAAGGATGTCATGCATGAGACCTAAGTCTTTTCTAGACATCCTCTGACTCAATGGATCCGTGTGTGAGATAGCAACTCGTGCTCGATACCACTTGTCAAGCCCCAAACCCGCCCTAAAAGTTTGGGCATGACCCATTCAAAACAGACACAAACACGATATACATATCATATGGGGCACGAGCGGAAGCATTTAATAACATATAATAGCGTAAAAAAAATATAATAATAATACCCATTGAGCTACCACTACTATGCGGGATCACGCATGAACATAATGCGAGATAAATATCTGATGGCGTATATCTCAAGATAGTTATGTACATATGCATCTACTTTACATTCACATCAAGCCTCATAGACATTTAGGGTACAAATTAAAAGCTTAACAAAACTCCAAAACTTAAGCGGTCAACACCTAATGACTTAGACACTCAAGGCTTGGCAATGGTAACTGAAACCACGTGTTAAGGTTGACCTCCGGTTGAGTGCCTCTGAAGCAGACATAAAATACGGTGAGTCAAGCTCGGTGAATAATAGTACGTAAATCATGTAATGTTTCACTTAAACAATAAAGTATATAATCTGAAGTATATGTTTAATTACACTCTGTAAATATAGCTCAACAATCATGAGTCGGTTCCTTGACAAAGTTTAGTATGTACAGAGGATCCAAAATGTTCATATACTCAAATAACAGAATAGCCATCAGTCCCAAAAGTTACAAAATAGCCTTTCGGTCATATGAGCGGCTTATCCGCCAGAGATAACGAGCGCATAAAGCGTGAGGTGAGAACTAGTAGAAAATAATAAGTTTTGAAACCAAGACATATCATGCTAAATCAAAGGAACAGATCAATAGACAATATGTACAAACAGAATAAATAAACAGAGCAGAACAGTTCCAAAGTCATCTGAATATCGTCAGACCATAGGATACACTAATCATCTCGGTTTCATGCGGATACTTGGTTTAAAGGCGAACATGGGTCCATTTACTCATTTAGAACCGACATGGTAATAAAGAATTATTACTCGTTAGTGACAGAACAAAGTCATTCAAAGTCATACCGATGTTTGCCAATCTTTCAACGTTCCCACTGATTTTCAATCATCACAATTGGTTGTGTAACATGTTCGTATAGCACTTACAATGAACAGAGCATTAGTGATAATAACTATCAATGATAAATAAAATGGACATCCTCGTACTATTACTCACGGTGATTAGATGCTTGGTCGCCTCAGTAATTGACCCTACACAATTCATAATACACATAGAAATCGGGTCACATATCATTATTCCGTTTTGAACTAGTTTAATTCTCTTTATTCCATTTACACATCATTTGGCAATTCAACATGAATCAAAGTAAATCCTTGAATCTCATTTCAACATTCCACACCCAAGTTCATGTCATCCATATCTTTAATAAATTATTTCCTTAATTTCCTTTCCATTATAGCATAAATTCTAATGTTTATAACAAAGTTCATTCGCTAAATTTAAACATAATTTTCAAGTGTCACCAAATACCAATTAAACTTGCACATATAAAATTCAACCCACTAATTTCATGATTCTACTTCCAATTTGGCCATATCATCAAATAACATCATTACCCAACCTAGGGTTTCAAGAAAACATTAAAATTCAAAACAAATTCAAACTTATTAATTCATCACTCTTAATTCTAATTTTTCCATTGCTTATACACCTAGGATACATGGTCCATCACTCTAACCCATCAATTTAACTCTCAAGATTCTTACCTCAAAGCCTAGGTACGATTCCTCCATAATTTCGGAATTCCAATCGGTTGCAAACGTTGATCTCCATGCCTTCTTCCTTCCTTGGTGGAAAATCTTGGTCAAAACAAAGAGAAATGGTGAGGATTTGGGATCAAAACCCTAGGGGTTTCGGTCCTAGGGAAAAGAGAGAAGAGGGGAAAAAGAATGTGTGAGAAATGATCCAAAAATCTGATTTAAAAGCTGCTGTCCCGTAATTCCCGCTCGAGCGGAGAAATTCCCGCTCGAGCGGACCTGCTTTCAGCACAGATCCTGAAACTTTGAACAGGTATAACTCTCTCATTCGGACTCCGTTTTAGGTCATTCTTGTGGTCAAATTGAAGCCCCAGAGATAAGCTTTCCAATGGTTCTAATCTCACATCCAAATTCAAAGTGTGGAAAAAGAAAAGGGAAAAAGAGTGACGGTTGGTCGTAAATGAATTATTCAAATTAAGGTTTTTGGTCCAATCTTACTTTACTCTCATCTCATCATCTCAATCAATAACCCAAAATAAGGTAAGAACATTTCAAATACACTGAGAAGAACATCAAAAATGAGTCCACATGCTTCAGAATCAAACTTAACCAGGCGACCCGCTCGAGCGCCCAACCTTGCGCTCGAGCTCGCAGACCAACAAAGTCGTCCGCTCGAGCGTAAACTCCCCCGCTCGAGCGGAGAATCACAACTCCCAGAATCTCAGGCCGTCTGAAAAATTGCTGAAAACCCCAAAAGTCCGCTCGAGCGGAGGAAAGGATTTCTGGGTCGTTACAAAGCTCATCTGTCTATACACTTGGAGTTTAGCTATGAGGCCACCACCATTGAAAAGAAGACTTCCAGGGCTTCACTTTGCACTCAAGAATCTCCTAAAGCCAAGTCCGGATAGGGGAGATATGGTTGGTTGAAGCAGGGGATCAGTCCGGTTGGATCGAATCTGCGCGGCTTCACCAAAAAAGGCATAACTTTTTGCACAGGAGGAATTTTAATGCAAGGTTTGCGCCATTGGAAAGATAACTTCCGGGGCTTCAATCTGGACATCAACCGGCACTTTTTAACCTCATTAGCCACCCATCAGCACTCTATTTAGCCGATCGGCCAGTACAAATTGCAGGTCAGAAATTTATTGTGCCGACCGGCAATTTATTTGGCCGATGACCTCTTTTCATGGCCGATTTGACCCTTTTGACTCTTGCAGGCATGGTGCATGCCAGCTGTGCCAGCTGGGATGCACAGACCCAACCCCCCATGCATATATGTGGCTATTTTGCACCCTTTTGAGTCTTTGACCCCCCGTTTGCTTCTAGAAGCTTGAACCCTTTGGCCAAGCTTCTTGGAGAAGCTTGGCCAACTGTTTTAGCTTCTCCAAGAAGCCTTGAGCCATTTGCACCCTTTGCCCCTTTCATTTGGCTTCTTGGAGAAGCCAAGAACCTTTGCCTTTGCCTATTTAAGGAGCCCTCCTCCTCCATTGTTGGGGGTTGGAGATTTTGAGCAAAAAAACCAGAGGAAGAGATATATATCTGATATACATACATACACCCTCTATATCTATCTTCTCCAAGCCTCCAAACACCTTTGTTCTTGCACCATTTGCCCTACAACACCTAGCACAACACCTCCATCCTCCATTCCAGCACTTGGGAGGCCATTTGCAGAGGTTAGAAGCTCAGAAATTTAGACCAAGAGCTGCTGGTTTGCTGCTCTTCAAGGGTAAGCATCCATTTCCCTTAAACTTGCATTTTTTAGCTTCATTGGTTAGCCTTATTTACAAGTGTTTTTGAGCTTCGATGTAAACTGTAAAGAGGCTTATTTTGAGCCCTTCTTAAACATTGAAGAAGGACTCAACACTGTTGGGGACCTCCATGTGTCACTTTCCATTGAACCCCTCTTTGATCCCCATTTTTGCATGACTTGTTAGCACATTGAGCTTATGTTTTTCGACCCTGATCAGAACTGAAAAGGGTCTTATTTTGACCCCCTCTCCATGTCCCATGAAGGGTCTTTGGCTTTTTGATGCATTTTTAGTATACTTCATGTTATAGCCCTCTTGTGGCCCTAATCTTGCATTGCATTTTGAGCATGTTTTTATATTGATTTGGGGCTTATCATCTACTGTAAGTAGTCATATTTTTGGTCCCTCTTCAGTGTTGTAGAAGGGTCTTTTTCTGTTTGGGCTTTGCATCTACTACTTGCTTCATTGCCTCCCTTGCGGAGCCATTTTTGCATGCCATTTTAGTCCCACTTGTGCTTACTGTCTTGCCATGCTTTGTACTGTAAAAATTCTTGTCTCGGGGATTCCTTGCTTCTGTCTCTTCATTGCATGTTCAAATTATGCATGCTTTGTATAGCTGTAAGCCATTTCATGCGCCTAATCTTGGGTTTCGGGGCCTATAGCATGCATTGGGTGACATATTTCCATGTTTTGGGACCATTTGGCATCATGTTCCAGCGCTGAAATCTGCATGTTTATATGCCATGTTTCATCATTCGCCATGTCTTGTTAGGGTTGCATGTTGTATCTTAGGATTGATCCATGCATTGGACATGTTTGTGTGCATTTCGGTTGCCTCATTTCACCTAATGGCCTCCTATGTGAGTGTGGCTGAGGCTATCTCATATTGGTGTAAGCCCATCTTGCATTGTGTATGCCATGTTTCAATGCGTTGTGCATGTTATGTTGTTAGCATTATGTGTGCCATGTAGTTGCATTGCATGCTTGTATGCTTGCTTGCATGCTTAGGTCGCATGTGCATTGTTGTGCATTGCCTCGCCTCTTGATCAACCATGATTGAGGTTGGGTCCCTTGTATGTTTTGTGGGCATTGCATTTGACATTGAAATGCATACTTGACTCTTTGGCCATCATGCATCGAAATGCGTGATTGGTGGCCCGAGGGTCGAGCACCACACTCCCTTGAGCCTTAAACATGATATGGAGTGTGGGGGTGCAAACATTGCTTTGAAAATACATTGCCATGCCTTGTTTGCCCTCTGCTGCTATCAAACAGGTTTCTGCAGGAAGTTTTGGCCGGTCGGCTACATACAGTGCCGACCGGCAATTCATCAATGGCCGATAACTTCATCAGCGGCCGGTGACCATTTCCCATAGCCGATGGACATTCCTCCTAGCCGGTGGCACTCCACAATGTGCAGAGAGCATACCTTAGGACTTGTGCAGTCTTTAGAGGTGCCAAACAGTGAAAACAGAGGCAACATGTGTCATAGCAATGAATTTCCGGGTGAAGCAAATCCGAGCATGCGTGCATCCCTCTTCCCGAGGCCTTTTACTGCTTTCCATAGCTTAGTGAATTTGTTAATTAATTAAATAGATTTTTGTAATATTTAATTAGCTAGAGTAGTTAATTATTTATTCGGCCTGTGTTATTCTTTTGGTTCCTCCGAGCGAGGGCGAATTTGTAATAAGTGTGGGTGCATGTGTGCATGTCTTCCAACCCCCACTTCTTTCTCCTTTTTACTTACCTGCTTTCGATGGTTAGCATTAGGGCATATTTAATTTAGCATACCTTATGCTATGCATGCATGCATCCGTACATTTGTCTTGTATGCACCGGGCTCGGCGCATCGCGCTAACTGCATTATACCTCAATTCCAAATTGAATACGTGCATCAATTGATTGCATTTCACATGCCATGTTTAGGTTAGCCGAGCCTGCTCTAATTGCATCCTGTATGCGTTGCATTAGTCAAATTAACATGAACTAGGACCATGCATGTTTGCTAACTAGTTTCTGTTTTGGCTTGGAGTACTCGGTAAGCATTTATGCTTTAGCATACCGCATGCGTGTGAGTTTTGCCATAACAGCATGATTACCATGAGGCTAATTGCTTACGTGTTATAAACTGCCTGAATGCCTGTGGGTGAAGGTTGGATTGTTTGAGTTGGAATAACTCGTTGAAATCCGTATTTTAACCTACTCGCGAGTAGCAATTTCAAAACTGTTTTCAAAACAAACGGATATGCAATGCTTATTTCCAAATTAGGCGATCTAGTCTATACTTGTTTGCTGTGCGCATAACATAGTAATTCTAGGCTAATAACCGGAATAAGAACACATAATGTTTTCAAAACAAGATATCATGGTTAGTAGAGGTCGGTCTTCGGACCGGGCGAAAGGGGGTGCTCATAGCTGACCTTCCCCGATCGTACCCAAGCTCCCGAGCCAAGACAACTTTGATGATGACGGACACGTGACCTTTGGCACCGAGTCAGGGTTTCCTAAACTTCCCCATTAAAAAATATTTAGGTGGCGACTCTGTATCTGGCAAAGCAGTCCATGTTTGGCACTTCTTTTCAAAATCTGTTTTTTTTTCAAAACGATTTGCCAGAGTTGGACTCTTTGGTTCAGATTTAGAACCGTGACAATTTGAGTCCAAACTGTAGTAGACCCGCAAAACGAACAGAACGGGAGTCATCCTCCCGGGGCGTTCGGGGACGTCTACAGTATGTCAAGACATTGCCATATCTTGGTATTCGTACTGAAAATTCTTTCAAAATTATCCAAACTGATGTTTCTAATATTGGTTATGGTGGTGTTCTTCTTTAGAAAATCACTCCTCAATCTCCTGAACAAATTGTTCGTTTCCATTTTGGTGTCTGGAATAAAGCACAGAAAAATTATAGTACTATTAAACAAGAAATTTTATCTACTGCTTTATGTATTAGTAAATTTCAAGATGATATATTAAACCAAAAATTTTTACTTCGTGTTGATTGTAAATCTGCTAAATATATTTTAGAAAAAGATGTTTAAAATCTTGCTAGTAAACAAATTTTTGTCCGTTGGCAATCTATTTTAAATATTTTTTATTTTGATATTGAATATATCCTTGGTTGTCAAAATTCTATTCTTGATTTTTTTACCAGAGAATTTTTACAGATGGGATAAGGGATGGCAACTCCTTTTATTTCCTACCATAAATTACAACTCACTCATTACAGAAACCTCATTCACCAAACAGCTCACCATATTGCTTGCCTCAAACTAGCCAAAAAATCTACTAAACGTGCTCAATTTATTTGTTTTCATACAATTTGTAGTCTCCGTCATTCACTTGCTTATTACATTTATTGTGCTGATTACCATATGAGCAAATTAGATATCCTCAGCGGATGCTAATTCCTGTCCACCTATTTTATTTTAGATGTCTGCTCAGCGACCTTTGAGACCTTCTAGTAAGGCTCTTGTTCCTTTTAGTCAACCAGTTCCTCCTTTGGAATTAGTCACCCATTATCATCTTGCTAAATTAATCAATCATTACCAAGTTCTTGGTAATATTCCTAAACCTAGTTATACCTTTGCGTTGGCCACTAATCCATTTGCATCTTTCTCTCAGTCAGTTACTCCTTACCCTCCTAACCCTATTAAATCTGCTCGTTCTGATTATGTTCAATCTCACACCACTAATCTCTTTTTCAAAGAACCCAGTCACCTGAATACTCAGACTGTTCTTGATCTAGTCAAATCCTACTTTCCTTCTGGATGGCATTTTGTTCCTCTTCATCCAGAAAAGTCAATTACTTATTACAAAGACATTTTGTTTAACCATCAATCTATTGTTATTAAACCTATTTATGATTGGACTTACACCAGTAAGATTGTGTACCATTCATTATATATTCACAATATCGTCTCTTTGAATGAATGGGGTCTTCCTTTCCAACTCCGTGATTTACCTGGTCATACCATTCAATACAGTTACTATGATTATATTGATGCCTGGTTCAAAGTTCTTCTGTATCAAAATGAGTCAAACAGTCACTCTTGGTTTCTCCAATTTGATCATAAATTCAAGTCAGAATTCCTTACTTGGTTCCTCCGTTGGTGGACTCAATATGGGGCTATTAATACTATCTTCCCCTCCATCATGATTGAACAAGTCAATTATTTTTCTACTATTTTCTCATTCAGTCCACAACAAAAAAAATTCCTACATTGCTCATTTTTATATCCAAATACAAAGTCTCATGGATATTTAAGTGGCAATATGATATTGCTGATGATATAGTCTTTTGCCGAAACTCTGTTAAATGGTGGGATAATTTCAAATTTCCCGCATCATTGAACAAGTTCAAGCCGAGTTTCCAGTCAACCTTCATGCTCCTACTCCTGCCATGATTAAAGCTCAGCAGAACCCAACTGCTTCAATAACCTAAAGAAGCCAACTTCCTTCAGTCGATCTTGAAAACCCAACTTCTAGCTCTTCCAAGCCCAAGTTAGCAAAGCCCAAATCTGATCAATCCAAGTCCAAAGTAAAAGCATCATCTCAAGCTAAGCCCAAAGTCAAATCCAAGACATCCAAAGATGAAAGCCAAGCCACAATCTGATGAAGACAGTTTAGAAGAAGGTTCAAATGGTGCACACTCTTCTTCAGGTTCAACTAATCAGGATCCTTATGGACCCCAGTTCCAAGATGCTCAGGACCCATATGCATAATTCAGTCATTGGATTCTATATAGCTATAATTATCAGATTCAATCAATACTCTTCTTTTGAGAAAAGTTGCTGATATATATATATCTATATTGATTCCCTCAGTCACATGCTTCCATCAGAAAGCAATGAATAGTGAAAAAAGTCAAATTTACTGTTCACTATTCATCAAAAGTCAACATTACTATTCATCATTTATCATAATTCATCCAACCGACAAATTCAGAACAATCAAAGGCAGCCATCAACTTTAATCACTTACCAAAAGTTGCAAACAGCTCCCATGTGCTTCTTTCAAAGTCAGATTCCTTCACAAGGCTCACAGTAACTCCATTTAGCTATTTAAGAGCCTCTTCAGTCAAGAATAAGGCAGAGTTAGAAAAAATTTGGGTGCTCATTCCTAAAAAAAAAATAGCTATTTCTATAATGTTATATTTTCAAATTAGTTTTCAAGAACTGTTTGCTTCATTCCAGTAAACAATTGTAAGTTTTATTTTAGTAAACAATTGTTATAGTTATTTTATAATTGTTAGTAAGTTTTTGTTATTTTATTCTAATTAATTAGTGTTGCTTCCTATTTTTTGCTTTTGTTTCCGTCTCCTTTTGTATATCTATATATATATGTAACTTGTGCAGTTAACTGGACAGGTTACATATAGCCAAGTACTTCAAATTTTCATTTTCCAAGAGCTAGTGTCCTTTTTGGACAATTTGTTAACTTCCTTCACCAAACTCTTTTTTTTTTTTTGTTTCCCCCCAATGATTGGCTATGTCAATTTCTTCAGCTTTTTGACTTTTATAAACAATTACTTGGATGAATATACAATGATCAACCATTCTAATCTTACTATTTCACAAATTCTTTTGAATCCCTTCCGAGCACTTGAATGTTGATGTACATCTGTGCATGCATAATTACGTTTGAAGTGAAAGTCATTTAACCACACAGGAATCTTATGGTGCATGTTTTGCATTTTCAATTTCATTAAAAATAAAATGAAATTGACTTGACATTAAAATTGACTTTCATTATCATATTAAACACTTTATATTATCTATTATTTGTTTTAGTTTTTGCACTGACTTTAGCCGCTTATTGTTTATTAATTTTTTTTGTAAATGGATAATAATTATGCCACTAAGAAAGGAAAAAAAGGACCATATAGAGGAATTTGTAGCCCTCCAACATAGTGTGTCATCCATTAATTATGCATGTGCTATGTATATAGTGATTTTACATGTTGCATTTAAGAAGAAAGAAATTAGGTTGCAACTATCTAGATCATCTCACCCCTATGGAAAACAAATTGACCATTTGAATAGATTCACTACTACAAAAACAGATAAAGATCACACTTTTTTTGTGTGATGTTTGTTATTTAATCACACCTTTTTAGTTTTATTAAAGTGTGGTCTTTGGGAGTGTGATTAAAAGGGGTCATTTTTAATCACACCTTTTAAGTGTGATAGATAAGATTTAGATCACACCTTTTAAGTGTGATTAAAAACATTTAGATCACACTTAAAAAGTGTGATTAAAAACATTTAGATCACACCTTTTAAGTGTGATAGATAAGATTTAGATCACACCTTTTAAGTGTGATTAAAAACATTTAGATCACACCTTTTAAGTGTGATAGATAAGATTTAGATCACACCTTTTAAGTGTGATTAAAAATATTTAGATCACACCTTTTAAGTGTGATTGATAAGATTTAGATCAACGATAGTGACATAAATTGTCATGACCAACTTCGGATGCTTTTATGTAGGTTGGTGCGAAGTGTTGGATTGTCTGATTCAAAGTATGTCGTCTTAGAGGAGCAAGTAACAATGTTTTTGAATGTGCTTGTACATCATACTAAGAACAACAAAATTTAATTTAATTTCATGCGGAGTGGTCAAACAGTTAGTAAGCACTTCAATAATGTTTTCAAGGCTGTGTTGTGCCCCTCCATGGTCTCATACTTAAGAAGCCTGAACCAATAACTGCTAATTGTACAAATGATAGGTGGAGTTGTTTTCAGGTACAATATTTTTACAAATTGGATTAATTAGCATATTATATTTTTTTATTGGCTATATTAATTTTATAATATTTTTTTATTATTAGAATTGTCTTGGTGCTTTAGATGGAACCTATGTTATGGTTCTTGGTCGTGCAATAGACAAACCAAGGTATAGAACGAGAAAGGAAGAAATTGCCACGAATGTATTGGGTGTGTGCTCCTAAGACATGCAATTCATATATGTCTTGCCTGGATTAGAAAGATCTGCTTCCTACTCTATGGTACTTAGAGATGTTGTCAGTAGACCCAATGGGTTGAAAGTGCCTACTGGTATGATAATTATATATGTTATATATATATAAGTACACTATATCTATATTAAACAATTATTTTTGTACATACATAGTGAAACCATCTTACATAATTATAGGCCACTACTATCTCGTAGATGCGGGTTACACAAATTGGGAGGGTTTTCTTACATCATATAGAGGATAACGTTACTATATTTTCCACATGGAGAGAATGGGGTGCCCCAACAACTCCACAAGAGTTTTTTAACATGAGGCACTTTTCTACTCGTAACGTCATTGAGAGGTTTTTTAGGCTACTTAAAATGAAGTGGGCAATATTGAGGACTTATTCATACTTTCCAATCAAGACTCAATTTCATATTATCACTGCATGTTGCCTTCTCCACAATCTCATACAACGTGAAATTTCTATGGATCTCGATGATCATGAGAATGAGGAAATGAATCCATCTCCTCCAGCTACTGAATTAGGAGATGAAATGATTGACGTTGTTGAAGCATCTAATCAATGGAGTGAATGGAGAACAACCTTGGCAACCCAAATGTTTAATGAATGGCAAGCAAGCAGAGGTCAATAAATTAGTGTTGTATATGATTTTTGTTTATTAGTGAGAGTTTATTATGACATGTAATTCAAACCATATTTGTTTAGTTTTTGTGTGGTATTTGTAACAAATATTCTGTAAGTTGATTTGTTATTTATGATTGACATGTGTGTTATGATTTAAACTTGTGATATACATATATATAGGTATAGATGACACAGGTACCACTAATTCTTACCACTAGTTCTCATAAGAAGGGGAAACCTCGAAGCTTTTGGAATAACTGTGAAGAAGTCTTCCTCATTACAACCATGAAGAATGTAACCGCAAGTAATCCCAAGTAGAAGCTTGATAATAATCAATTTAGGGCAGGCTTCTATAATGAATGTGAGAAGAAGATCTTAAGTGCATTTCCTGGAACTAATCTTCGAGCCACTCCTCAGATCGACTTGAAGATTAAGTTTTAGAGGAAACTATACAACACTCTTCAACATATGTTAAAGATAAGTGATTTTGGTTGGGATGATGAACAAAAGATGGTGCTGGTTAATAGTGACGAAGTATGGTTGAACTATGTCAGGGTATACATTATTTTATTTTGTTATTTGTTTTATTCTTTACTTATAAATCAATTTGTTCTTTTTAATAATTGGATAATCACTTGTGTAGAGGGTGCCAAATGCAAAAAGGATATGAAATAGGCCATTCCTGTTCTATGAAGATTGGCTTATTATATTTGGAAAGGATAGGACGAATGGTGAACTGGCTGAGGATCATGCTGATGCAGTTGCAACCATGGAAAAAAAGGATGCAAATGCAACTACAGAAAAATGAGATGAGTCTCATGTTGAACAGTTTAGTATGAACATAGGTGATATGGACTATTCATTGTCTACTTCAGGTAATGTTCCCAACCGTACTAACTCTACTAAAATTGGGAAAAAATGGCGTCGACATGCTGAGGGGATTCCCACTGAACTATCAAAGATGGCAAAAAATCTTGGATCATTTATTGAAAATATTAATACTACAATGGTAGAGATTGCTCATAGGATAGGATATTCACATGACCTATCCCAACAAAAGAGGTTGGTTAATGCAGAACTTCTGAAGTTGCTAATGAGTAATACCCAAAGGTTGATGGCAGCATCAATGATAGTGAAAGACGATGACAAAGTTGACTTGTTCTTCAGTTTAGATGATAAGGACAAGATAGAGTGGGTTTCTTTGCTATTGGAAGGTCATATTTGAATCTAGCATCTATTTTATGATGGCCTTTCTATTTGCCACATGACTTCGGTAATATATTATGTGATGCATAAATATTATAACTTAGGTATTATCGTGGATGCACCTTCATGGTGTATAATTTTGCATAGCAATTATGGATATGTAGACTTGCGCTTTCATGATGGATTTTTATAGTATGTTTTGGTGGTTAAACTTTTGTTTCATGTATGGATATGTCTTATGATTCATTAAGTTTTGGCAAGGAATGTATGTTGCTGCCATAATTTTCTCTCTATTATTATTATTATTATTTTTTTTTTTTTTTTTTTTTTTATTTATTTTTTAAATATGGTAATAGGAATGGCAAGGAAACAAGCATATTATGTTGTATTTGTGGGGATGATACCCAAAATTTATAATAGTTAGACAGGTTGTAATAAATAGGTTATTAGATTTTTTGAGACTATTTATGAAAAATATGACTCATGAAATGAGAGTCATAATACTTGGAATGAAGCTTATAATATGGCTCATGTAATATTAAATACAAATAATTAAGTAAAGTTTTATTGATAGTTGAATTCTTTAATATTTAAAAAAAGAAAAAGAAAAAGAGAGAGAATAACATTAAGTAAAAATTTATTGGTAGTTGGATTCATTAATATTAAAAATAAAAAAAATAAAAAGAATAACTTGATTAAAAAAAATTTCATAGTTGGATTCTTTAATATTTAAAAATAAAAAATAAAAAAATAAAAAGAATAACATTTAGTAAAAATTTATTTATTCTTTAGTTGGTATAAGTCCAAATTTGATAATAATGCAGAAGGTATTTGTGGAATTTTACATGGTTAATTCCACCCATATCTCTCAAAACAAATATGAACTATTACTAGTCCATTGGTTATTAAATAAATACAATTTTTCTTAATCCCCTCATTATCAGTCCCTTCACTAATAGTCCCCTCACGAACAATTTCTTCCATTCTATATTTAAAAATAAATAGGCCATTTGAGACACTACAAGAACACTCGAGAGACAAACACCACAAAGATGAATTTTTTATGAAAAGATGTGAAATAAAATATTATAGTAAAATTAAAATGATCATTCTATTCTTGTTGACTTTTTGACTTTTAACTTTTAATTTTTGAATAGTTAAATTCATAAAACAAAATAATAATTTTATCCTCTAAATTTTTCCATAAATTTCTCCCGAATAATAGGAATTTTTTTACTTTTTAACTTTTATAAAGTATCCCAAACCACGCCTTGCCTAACAATTTCTGACTTTGCATTGATATTACATGACTGCCAAAGCATAGACCATCTAAAATAAAATAAAATATGGAGTGTGTGGATTTCACATTTGTTTTTAGTGGTGTAATAAAGGGGATTTATAAATAAAGAGATATATAGTAAAAGGATTAAATAAAATTATATTTATTTTAATAATAATTGTTAATGTAGGGATTGTTAAATTATATTTATATTAAAATAAATATAAAATAATAAAATACATAAAAAAAATACAAAAACATTAAACAAGGACGTTTTAAAAAAAATGTCCAACATGTAAAAAAAAATTTAAAAATAAAAAAATTTCAGAAAAAAATAAAAAATAAATAGAATAATGATTTTTACTTAACAAAAAATACAAAAAATTAAACATTAATGTTAAAAAAAAAACCAACATGTAAAAAATAAAAATAAAAATAAAAAAATTTGTAACCCGGTGAACTATTTTTTAATATCAAATCTTAGAAGTCCATCCAAATCTCCTCTTCAAAAAAATTCATAATCAGAAACTCACTATCAATTATCTCTCTATTTTTCAAAATAAATACAATATTAATAAATTTCATCTCACTACCAATCCCAACCACTTCTCTAACTCTCCGAGTGATGCTACATACCACTAGAAATGGAGCACTAAAGCCAGCTCTAATGAGCTGGCAGTGCTGGAAATTAATAAAAAAAAAAAAAACAAAGTGTAAAGTATCACATCAATTGAGGTAACAGTGTTTTTAGAGCTTTTAGAGCTCATTGTTTTAGAGCTCTTAAGCAATTTTCCTAACTCTCCCAAGCCATTGAATTATTGATTTGCGGTGACATAATATCTGTCAGGATGGGCATTGGATCCATACCAATTATTTGACGAATGGTGTCAAAGCAAAGCTTATAATGTGGATCTGGACTACTTGTACTATAAGATGCTGCTGACTTGCTTTGGATATATAGAGGGGGAAAAAATTAGAAATTTAAGTCTTGTTTGGCATAATTTATTTTAATTTATTTTAATTTATTATTTTTATTTTTTTTAAGTCACATCAATCAATATCTTTTCTCTATTTTTTATATATCTTTTTATAAAAAGTCAAAAAATAGTATTTATTTAAGACATCTCAAACTAGCCTTTAGATTTATCATCGTAGAAATTATTTAGAGTTATTTTATGTGTTAGAAATCAAATAGGTGAAGTGTAAGATTTATTAGTGAAATGAATTTGAGTTATTAATTATTATTTTTACATAAATACATAAATTTTAAATAAAGAATTCTTAGTTTATAATCCCTCTAATATATAATAATATAAGATAAGTACATGTTTAAGTTCAATATGATTTAGAGGTAATTCATGAATTTACAACCAACTAATATCTACACGACACGCATTATTTCAACCAATATATATAAATAGATCAATAAAGATATGTGCACACAATTGATACATACAAAAATATTTATAAAAAGAAAAAAGAAAAAAGATGGTTTAGATTCGGTCACACAATCAATTTTCTTGATATTTTTTGTATTCCAATTCTTTATTTTTATCATTGCTCTTTATAGATTTTGTTAACTTGTGCATTTAGATATTTAAAATATATATATATATATATATTATGTATAAAAGTAGATATATAAGACTTATTTGGGAAGCTAGTTAAAAATCAGTTTTTAGCTCTTAATAAATTTTGAATCACATCATTTCTCATATTTTTTATCCATAAAAAGATTAAAAAAAATTAAAAATTAATTTTTAACTAACTTTTCAAAACAGCCTATAATAAAAAGAGAAATGTTTGGGAGTCTTTTTTTGGAGTTCCATGACTTTAATTTGATCTTGATCCTTGATGTGCGTGTAGAATTTACTCATGTATATATGAACCCCACATTATAAATGATTAAAATAAGAGTGAAGATTGTGAGGGATCACGTAAACGCAAAGGTCTCTATTACAATTGATAATAAAAATTCATCACATGATGAACACATGTTAACGAGGCACTTTCATAATGATCTTCGCAAGCCTACAGCATGACAATGAACTCACCAATCAACTATGAATAAATATAGAAAGAAAAAAGACAACACATAAATAAATAAATTATAATTATAATTATAATAAATAATTAAAAATAGAAACAAAACTTTTTCATTTTTTGTGGTTTTGCTTTTGTTTGTCTTGTTTGGTTACGGGTATAAGAGAGATAGTCAGAAATCACGCGACGTGTGGGCCCATTTCACAGATATGTTTGGATCATATCAGATTCCGTGCACCGCGTCGGTCCGCCGATTCCACGCTTTTCATTCAGTCCGTTTTAGATTTGAATAAAATGTGAGACCCCCTTTGGGTTTATCCCCTTCATCTTTTTTGATTTTGATTGGTCAATTTTTTTTTATTTTTATTTTTTCTTCTCACCCAATTTTCAATCTTCATGTGTGTGAGGGAGTTGTGGGAGTGAGTATTTTAAGGGGATCTAAATCAATGCCCTATAAAAAAAATTTAAAAGTAGGAGTTGTTTGGGATACGTAAATAAGTGTATTTTTAAATTTTTTATAAAAAGTTAAAAAGATAAAAATATAGTATATTTCAAACCAAATTTTTAAAATTTTTTTGATTTTTTGAAAATGCATATATAAAAAATAAAAATATAATATAATCTAAAATAAGTTGAAAGTCAAAAATGATGTTTTTTTCCCACTTACCAAACAAAATGATAAATGAAAGTCATTCTCGAGAAAAATCTACCAAAAAAAAAAAAAAAAAAGAGTAAAAAAAAAAGCGACCATTAAACTTTTCCATATGGGTTTGTTTTATTCTAAGAGAGGAAGATTCAACTTTTCCACTATCGAAATAAGATTTATTTATAATATAAATTATTTTTTATAATTTAGAAAATTACAAAAAAATTAATTATTAAAAAAATTATTTAACAAAATTAACAAAAAATAAATTTTCTAATTATTCTTATCTATAATAACAAAATTACTTGAATTATTAAATAAAATATATTTTTGATATCATTAAAAATTATTAATTAATTTAATAATTTATTGCAAAAAAGAGTCATTTGTTATATGATTAAAAACTTAAAGAACATAACGTAATTTTTAAAATCACAAAAAATAATTTGTATTTTAAATAAATTTTTAAAAATATATTTAAAATTTACCCTAATAAAATCAATCTTATAATTTAAAAATAAACTTTTTCTTCAAGTATTTGACTTGTCTTATATAACATTTTTGTAATGTAAGGTCTCACGTTAGGAGTAACTCTTTGCGGTTGTATTCATATCTCCAAAAAAAACATTAACCCCAAGTCTTTATATATATATTTTCTATTATTTTCGTTCAACCAAATACGACCTCTACGTTAAGCTTGACTTTTTTTTTTTTATTTATTATTAAATTACACTGATATCCTTTAAGATTTGGTCTAATTACATTCTATCTCTGATGTTTTAGAAATTACATTTTCACTCATGTAGTTAATAGTCTCATTTCACAAACCCTTACTTATATGAAAGATAACAACTCTTAGTAGAAAATAGAGAAAATTACATTGAAAAAAAAAAAAACAAAATAAAGGAAAGGGAAAAAAAAAAAAGTAAATCAAAGCAAGAAAAGAGATAATTTATTATATCTAAATAATTACAATGACAGGGGGATTAGTATAACTAGCCAAACGTCAGAGAGTTATATTTTGAATTATTGTAGTTAGGAATATGAGTACATTACAGCATCTCCAACGTTTACTCAAATTTTTCATCAAACTTGAGTAATTTGATCTAATATGATGCGCATCAATCATTTCATTAAATCTAGCCGGTTGTCTGGTCTCGTATAAATTTTCATGAAATCTTCTCCAATCTAATCGTCCATCCGGTAGTCTACTAACAATTATCTGTGAAATTTAATGAAAGGTTAAACGCTCCCTTAATTTTATATATATATATATATATAAAAGAGTATAGTTCTCCTCATTTGATACCAATTTAATGAAATGGTTAAAATACCGTTTTCAGCAAATTTTATGAGTCTGAATTGAAGATGGTCTTAATTGTGCTTGTGCAAATGATAAAATGAGTGAAATTTATAAGTAAAATTGGATGAATACTTTGTCACGACCCAAATCTGCCCCTATGAGTTTAGCATCGTAACCGGCCAGTAATCCTTAGATTACCAAAGGTCTCTAGGCATAATAACATATAGCAGGGGCTGCGGAAGCAAATAATCAAGACATACATAGTCCATAGAGCTGTGTGGACATACATAAGACAGATAACTTAAAACTTCATAACAGTGTTACAACTTACACATCATTTCCCAACTTACAAAATCAGACATTTTAACCAACCACAACATAGTATAAACATAGCCTATCATGTTTACAAAAATAGCCATGAAACTTGACTTCAATCGGAACCTCTTCGGGAGGCACAATGGCTGACTGACAAAACTCAAACTTAGGTCGTCAATTCTGGGCCTGGTCACGTGTCTGCTCACCTACATACATGATATAAACAGTGAGCGACAACCCAGTGAATAATAACAAAGTAAAGACTTTAATGAATGATGTCCATAACTTGTCTCACAACATTTCAGGATCATAATCAGATAGTGAAATAGAATCATAGTCTTATCCTTGTTCAATCATGTGTGGTACATCCATTAGCTTAAACATGTCAAGCATATCAAGTTCTATAAAGGAACCTCCGGTATCGAGTAACATATCTCATATATAGGCCATGGTATTATTTCTCCCAGGAGAGGGCATGTGCTACGGTATTGTTTCCCCCGGGCGAAGGCCTGGGCCACGGTATTCTTTCCCTCGGGCAAAGGCCTAGGCCAAGGTATTCTTTTCTCGGGGCTAGGGCCTCGTGACCATAAGCCACAGTATTATGTCCCCTGGGCGAGGGCCTCTACTAAGGATACCACAATTTTGTTTCAAAGAAAATTGGACAATCATTCATTCACACAAACATAGCATTTCAGAAACTTGTCATCTCATATCATCAGAAAATAATCATAGTTAAACATAACTTTACAGAGTTATTACTCACAAATAATTGGTAGCTCTAATTAGATGACAAAGTGAGCAATTCACTTATCTCGAGGCGCGTGACCTACATAACATGATAGATACATACATTGAATTCTCACACTCAAACTGAACATAACTTAATTCATTGCTCTTAGTGTGTTTCTAGCCTTTAATCCTCATTATGGAGTCTTAACATGGCCTAGGAATGCTTAGGATGGAATGAGGATGCAAAAATGTGCTGGAAAACATTTTTCAAAACTTGCTGAAAATAGGGTCCACGCTCGAGCGTGGCTTTTCCCGCTCGAGCGAACATGCAGACAATGAAGCTTCGCTCGAGCGTGACTTACCTCGCTCGAACGGACTACAAACTCTTGAAAAAGTACTGGTTGCATGTTTTTCACGCTCGATGGACGCTCGACCTACGCTCGAGTGTGAGACTCAGACTCTCGCTCAAGCGCAGATTCCCTCGCTCGAGCGGACTGCAAAACACATGAACTTCTGGGCATATGCATTTCACGCTCGAGCATGACTCTCGACGATCGAGCGTAAGTGCATGTACTCAGAGTGTATGCTTGAGCGTAAAGTCCTCCGCTCGAGCGTGGATCAAAAATCTGGAATTTCCAGATTGATCCTCAAGCACAAAACTCAACCTTTAAAGCTTCAAACTCGATTTTTCTGGGCCAAAACTTAAGAAAAATACATGAAGACCCTAAAGCAACATGAATTAAAGATATTTCAAGAAACCATGGCTCAATGGCATGCCAATTGTACAAAATTCAACTTGAAACTTAAGAATAACCCGTGAACATAACATGCATGCAATTCTTTAAATCAAAGCTCCTCAAAACATGATCAAATGTTACAAAATAACATGAAACTCAATGATTTCCCAAAATTGAGGTGAATTCAAGACATGCATAAGGGAATTCTTGAAAATCAACTTCAAAATGCTATGAAACATGCATGCATGCATGCATGATATGATCTATGCTCTCTCATTTTTTTTTTGGTCCATCCTAAATTACTTAACTTAATCATCAAGAATTCATGTCTTAACAACACAATTACATAATCTAGGTGTTGAATTCATACCTCAACCTCTCAATGAAGCTCTAATTGGTGAATTCTTTAAGGTCCCCCTCCAATCTCCTTGAATTCCCTAACAATTCTCCTTTCTTCTTGCTTTTGATTTCAATCCTCCTTCTCTCTCTCTCTCCCTCTCACGTTTTTCTATTGTAGAATAGGCTCAAAGGTGTATGTAAGTGGATGAGAAGAGGTGAGTAGACTCATAAAAGAAATAGTGTTTAATTGGCTAAAGTCATAGGCAATTAAGTGGGATTAATTTAATCTTATTTAATCGTTCCGAAATGAATTTTCAATTGAACCTACTATAAAATCCTAAAAATTCTAATTAACACATAAATCAAATCAATTTTTGTATCGGATGCCGATAAGACTTTCAATTCGCAAATCGAAACTAAAACATAAATAGATCTTTCTACGCTAAATAGATAGAGACACATTAATAATGCAATATACATGACATTAACTCATGATTTCTTCTTAATCACTTGTTAGGCACACTTAAGCATGAATTAACGTTAATTAAGGGTCGGGGTTGTTACATAGTTAGACAAATCTTATGTTTAAATTATTCTTAAATTATAAAATGAGATCGAAATACTTGGATTATTGTCCCACATCCGCAGGATAAATAGTTATATAAGGTTATATTTGTTCGGATGAACTAGATAAGAAAGATTGTAATCTATCGAACTATTAATCTTGAGATATTTGGTTAGAAATTATGTGTATCTCATGTTTATTTTCTTACGGGAGTAGATGCTTAGAAAAGACTATTCTATCAAATCCAATGTTTGATTGGAATATTATGAAAAAAGATAAATACTCAATAGACTATTTTACCATTTTCGATTGTTTACTAAGTAGTAACAATACTAAAGATGTCTTTAACATTTAAAATTTTTTTTTTAACTAGATTAAATAAAAATTATTTTATTTGATTTTTAAAAATTAAATAATTTAAATAAATAAAACATTAATAAAAATTTATGTTATTTTTATAATAAAATTTTAAATAAATTTGTTTTAGAAAATAATAATGAAATTAAAAAAAATGAATGAAATTAAATAAAATATTAATGGACTTCACGATAGATTGAATATGGAGTCTGATCCTCACCTCCACCTCCACCTCCACCTCCAATCCTTCTAAACAAATACCCCAAAGAGTGGTAATGAGATTGATATAATCCCATTGTAAGAGGGATATCAGTTGAGATTAGATTAGTATGCTTTTTTCTTGTGTTTTTTAAAATTACACTATTCTTACAAATCAAAGTTATCTCTCAATTAGATCCTCTCCAATCATTTACCAAAATTTTCATCTAATTTGAAAAACTTGATTTGATATGAACTATTTCAATCATTTCATCAAATTTTTATCAAAAATCTTTATAAAATATACTTTTTCATCCCAAATTTCATTTTTCATCAATTTAGGTGGAAAAAACACAATTTCAATCCTTCATTTTTTAACAATTTCATCAAACTTAAATAGAAAAAGACTTGTTGGAAAATATGGTAAAAGATTTGGTTCATCCTTGATTTAATGAAAAATTAACTTCTCCTTTGATTTAATACAAGTTTAATGAAAGACTTGGATCTCATTATCATCAAAATTTTCATCAAATTTAAATTTAATTAAGGATTTAGTGAAGGACTGGAGATACTTAGTCAGCAAAAGTTATCCCTCAATTCCAATCTTAAAATATATATATATATATATATATTTCTCAATTGAATTAAAATGACCAATATAACCTTGCAATAAAAGAATATAGTTTATTGTTGAAAAGACAAATTTTTACAAGACAAAAATATCATTTCCTACTCTCATATAGGGCTGCAAATGAACAAAATCGTTCGTGAACAAGTTTAAACTTGATTCAATAAGCTTGAACTTGTTAAATTTTTAATAAACAAACCCAAATATATTAAAACTTGGCTCGTAAACTAACTCATTTAATATTTATTATTTATATATTAAATAATGTAAAAATAAGATAAATATATTATTTATATATTTTGTTAGACATATTTGATTTTGATGATTATTTCTATTTTTTTTTTAATTCTGGTTTTGATTTATTTGGAAAAGTAAAATAGATTGAATTCTTATAATTTATTCCATGATATTTTTATCCATGTTTATATCTTAATCATGCCATTCTTGAGTTCAAAATGAAACTTAAATAGGTACCAAACCAGTGCACTAGAACAGCAGAACACAGAAGGCCAAAATTGACAAAGGGCAGTCGATTGGTTAGACGATCGGGCAGTCAACTAGTCAGGTCAATTTTCGACAGTTTTCTTCTACAGCTCTGGGCAGGCAGGAACGATCGAGTGGACATCCGAGTGAACGTTCGGAGGACGACCGGACAAGGCATTTCGGCCCAATTTCGTTCCAGATCAGTTTTGTTTCACTTCAGACGTCAGACCAGCAGTATGCTTGACGATCGCGGACTACAACCTTGACAATTGGGACTTCATGGGAAATCCGAGTGGACATCCAGGTTGACATCCGGGCGGACAACCCACAGACACAAAACTTCACTTGGGACATCCGAGTGGACGTCCACTATGTAGAGAATTATTATATCAAAACAGATGTTGAGAAGAGAAAACAAAAGGTTTTTCATTAGATGACCCATCACTTAACGGGCAAAACACATATGGATGTCAGAGAATATCAGAGCAATAAATTTTATATCATCCTTAGCCATCAACATCCCATTTCTTCAACGGGAAGACGAGAATGGACACTATCAGAAGAGCAAAGCACTTAACTCTGTATTGTATACAAAGCTCTAAACAAGCAAATAGACAGAGAAATGATGCAATGACATACAACGTGCCATACACATCTTTTCAATCCTTCATGACTTTCATCTTTCTCTATTCTTTGAAGTGTTCTTCAACTGATATTTCTTTCTCCTTCAGAAAATATACAGAACCTTTAGCCTTAAGCATATTTTTCTTGTGAGAAGATTTACAGAAAAATTTTGAGCTTCAACATTGTACATATATCTTTGAGAGACTATTCTTGTAGCTTTCTTTGAAGCCAAAAACACTTTCATTTCAATTTTGTAAGAGTGTAATACACATAGGTTTCTTGACTCTTTGAGTGTGATTGAGAATCACCTAAGGAGTGCAAGGTTTTGGACTTGGAAAGTCTGTATAAAATCTGTAGAGGATTGTTCCATTTGTGAAGAGGTTGCTAGCACCTCTGTGAAGCTAGAAGATAGTGGAAAATCTCAAGTGAAGCTTAAGGAGTAGATGTAGGTTTGGTTGAAACCAAACCACTATAAATCTGTTTGCTTCCTTTTCCCTTATCTATTTTATTTCCTTACTGATATAGCAATCTAAAATACTCACTGTGTTGATTTTTGTTATAGTTAGAAGATAGTGGAAAATCTCAAATGAAACTTAAAGAGTAGATATAGGTTTGGTTGAAACCAAACTACTATAAATCTGTTTGTCTCCTGTTCCCTTATCTCTTTTATTTCCTTACTAATATAGCAATCTAAAATACTCACTGTGTTGATTTTTGTTATAGCTATATCTGATATACCATTTGCTATTATTGTTTTCTTCCCTTAACTCTATAGCCAACTGTTCTATGAGCTTCTAGTCACTTTGAAAGCCAAATCCTTTGCCAATCTATCAAAATCATAATATGTTATTTATTTTGTCTCAAACCTCAAATTATCTTATATTTTGTGTTAAGTCAAAAATCATTCATTGCATTTTTGGTTAGCTACTTCACTGATATTTTCTCATTATGCTTGATCAAGTTATCTATTTTTCTTTATTCAACAATCTACTGCTAGTTGTAATTTTTATTATGTTTTTATTTGTAGAAACCTAATTCACCTCTTTTTAGATTGCTTTTTTGGGTAACATATTTAAAAAATATAAATGTAAATAATTACTAACTATAAATAGCATATTTATAAAATAATGGTATATATTATTTTGGTAAAATATTGATATTTTTTTTAGTATGTTTATTATATTGTATAATGAAATTTTTAATTGTAACTTTAGTTTTATACATAAGTATATATTTAAAAAAATTTTGACTCATTAAAGCTTGTGAACAAGTTTGAGCTCGAATCAAGTCTAAATCAATTCCATTCAAGTTCAATTCATTAAATTTTTATTATTTTTGAATTCAAAATTGAATCTATTAAAATTTTAATAAACAAATTTAAACATATTAAAATTCAATTCGACTCAATTTATTTACTGCCTACTCCTATATTAAGGGGGTCTTTTGGGAAGAAAATAAAAAGCTAGCTTTTAACTTTTTATCCATTTTAGGTCACATCACCTCTCATATTTTTTATCCATAAAAAGACAAAATAAACTAAAAAAGAAAAAAAATTAACTTTTTACTAACTTCTCAAAACACTCATAAGTATTGCAAAGGCTACTAGGGGTGAGTAGCAGATATATTGATCTGCCTAAACCGACCGAACCGAACTAATCCGCCGCATTTTGAACAGATGCGTGATGACGAGCGGACGGTTGCAGATTGATTTTTTCCAATCCGCCTAGTTTTGGACGGATGGCGGATTTGAGATTCATTTGGCCGCAACCGAACCGCCAAACTGCGAACACCTCTAATAATTTGTAAGATTTTGTATTTTCAATTTGTTTAGATATTATGTTTGTGTTTTCAATTGAAAAAGAATTTAAATATTCTCTTGAATATATTCTGTTGAAAAAGAGTTTTCAACTTGAATATAGTTTTTGAATTGAAAAAAATAAATGTATTATTTATCTATATTTTTTAGTTTTTAAATCTAACCCTAAAAATAATAAATAAAAAAGATGATATATGCTGGTTGATTTTTATTTTCAAAAGTAGATGTAACAATACAGAGGCATACAATCTCTATTACTGCTCTGTTCATGGTTTTGATGGTTTGAATTGATTTTATATTTTAAGAACCACATATTGAAATACTTTACATAATACTTTATGTAGATGAGGCATGCTGTGATTGTAATATGTGGATGATGCGTACAGTCCTAAAATTTCAAACTTTTTTTTTTTGGATGAGGGATGCAGTGACTGTAATATTTTTTGAAGTCATTGACTGTAATACTCTTTTTTTTTTTTTTTTTGAGGAAGTACACAAGTTAAATTATATTGAAAATTTCTAAAATTTTAAACCGCCAAACTGATTCACATCCATCCGTCAATCCGCTCAATCTGCATTCGCTGGATTGGCGGACGGATATGGATTGATATTCTCCAATCTGTCAATCTAATAGATGGATGACAGATTGAAAGTTCCGTGACCACAATTGACCCACACCTACCCCTAAAGGCTACCCTTTCACATTATCAAGAAGCCACTCCACCATTTACCCCCGACAACCAAATCCCGACACATGATTCTACAATTAAAAAATTCTCATAATCTAAATCATTACTCAAGGCTCTGTTTGATTCCAGGATATAAAAGTGAGATTGGATATTATATATTGTGGGGTCTACATATTTCATGTTTGTAATTTTTTTTCAAAGAGGATGTAATATACTATGGGATTGTATATCCCCAAAAGTGAAGGATATACAATACCACCATCCCCCTATTATATCATATTCCCTTGGTTGGGATATAATTTAAAAAGTCCAATTTACCCTCTTGTCTATCTAACATAATATAATTTAATATAATTTTTGGATTTAATATAATATAATTATTGAATTTAATTTAATATTATTGAATTTAATATAATATAATTTAATACAAATTTTGAATTGAATATAATATAATATTATTTTATTTAATTTAATTTAATTTAATATAAATTTTGAATTTAATATAATATAATATAATATTATGAGGGCAATCTTGGAAATTACTTGTTTATATCCCACAATATATTTTGTAAAACAAATATGGATAATATATATCCAATCTTATTTATCAAGTCAACAAACAAGAATTGGGGGATATATTATTCAATACATATATCCAATTCATTATATATCCTGACTAAATCTCACATCATATTATATTCTCCATTTTATATCCAGTGAAACAAACAGAGAATAATCAATTGGTATGGAATTTCAAACTTTCAATATTGATATTTAAAAGAAAAAAAAAAGTGTATATATATTGTTAATTAATACAAGAATAATTATAAATATAAAAAATATTATATCAACCAAACTAGTAACTAAAAATAGAAGTTGAATCTACAAACTCATAATGCTACACAATCACTGGACCCCTTATTAAAAATATATATATATATATATCTTTACCTTTTATTTGTACATCATTTTTATCTTTACTTCAACATTCCTCTCTTTTTCCCTCTCTCGTCTCATTCCCAAATTATGGGGTTACATAGGCATCACCATAGCAACACCAAAATTCCATCATCAACACTATTGAAGCATCAACCACATTGATTAGGTTTTTTTCATTTTTTTTTTAATAGCTGGGTATTCCAGCAAATTTACGCGCACCTCAATTAATTCTGGATCCTAAAATTAATGACCGAACAAACCTTTAGTGACTCTAAGATTTAGGGTATTTGGCTATCGTAAGATTCAACCCTTCAATCTCTTAGGTGATAAGTCATTTGGTTGTCTCTTCTCCCACTAAGCAAACCTTAGGCTGTAATTGGTTTATGGATTTGGAGAAGTATTTGGAAATGAAAAGGAAAAAAGTGTGCGAAATTAGGTAAAATGTAAATACATTTTATTCAAATTTCACCTACATTTTCACTTTTTCTTTTCAAATCTCTTCTCAAATTCATGAATCAAACACAAATTTTAACCTTCAAATTGATCAAGCCTTATAAAGTCCTCATCAAACAAATTTAAAGAGGTTCCATCTGATTATACAGGAAAATTATTTAGTGCCCATAAACACTTCAGGATCATACCACAAACTGATAACAAAAATTGTCATGGCCTCGTATTATTTTCCTATTACACCTATTGGGCATGCTCGTCTTGAGACATGAAAGAGTTGCTCTATAAACCATACAATTATATTATTTATTTGTGATTAAAATAAAATATGCGTGCATGGTCAATGAATATAACAAATCCCATCACTTAATTAAAAATTAAACTTTCTTAACTATAAGTTATTTTAGTTAGTCCATCTTATTACTTGCTCGTGCATGCTTAGGGGTTGTTTGGATGATCTAAATAAGTGTACTTTTTGTCTTTTTACGAAAAGATGTGCAGAAAAGTAGAGATGTGATGTGATAAAAAAAAATAAAAAGATAAAAAGATGGATTATTTTGCTATTGCCAAACTTGGCCTTAATATCAAGGGGTATATCACTACATTTTATTTTTCCTTTCTTTTTTAAGATCAAAATATATGTGTTTTTTTTTTAATTTTAAATTTTTTTTTCCATGGTGTGTTGAAGCATTACATTTACATACGGTAAAATAAAGAAGAATAACGCTAAGAACATTTGTAACGAGTGATGTAATAATGATAATGTCTGATAAATTTTAATATAGTATAAGTGTGAAAATATTATAATTTTACAATTCTATTTCAATTGTGCAAATTTCATTCATTCTTTTTGCTCACAAAATGATCAATATAAGGAAACTGATATAGAAGTACACCTTATCTTGACCCAATGATGTTTAATTGACATGAATGGTTGATAATTAGAGACGATATGAGAGAAAATGAAAAATGACTCGTAGCTCGAATTCGGTGGCCCGAATTCAGCTCGAAACCCAAAACGACGTCGTTTTAGGTTTCCTTTTTTTTCTTTTTTTTTTTTCTTCCTTTACTTTCTCTTCCTTTTCTTCTTCTTCTTCTTCGTTGAACACAGAGCAGAGCAGAGGCGAGAAAGAAACAGAGTCGTCGTCGGCAGCTCGTTGCTCGTCGGTGGGAATTTTGAACTGGCGTCGCAGCTCGTCGCTCTGTCTTTGCCCACCACCGCCGCCTTCGCCTCCGCCTCCGCCCGCCGACGCCTCCGCATCCACTCGATTTTGATGGCCCCCTCCAGTTCAGTTCAGTTCTTCTCCTTCTTTCTTCTTCTTCTTCTTCTTCCTCTTCTCCGAATTCGAGCCTCCAAATTCGAGTTACGAATCGGAACTGAGAGAAAATTGCCTTATATATTCTAAAGCAATGCCACATTATTAGGTTTGAAAAATAAATTGAAATTTTGAATCTAAATAGCATCACCCTAAATATAAATGCAATATGTGAGTTTCATAATAAGAGTTGTATATAAAACGAATTTTGTCAAATTTTGCCAATAATATAATTTGGTACGTGAATTAACACACCATTAGAGATGTTTTTAAAGAAGTCTTAACGAATTTCAATTTTGATAAAAAAAAAAAAAAAATTAGCACATTACTATAACACTATGATCCTTATCAATATTTTACTCTTACAATAATCTTGTAATGGTGAATTAGAAGTCCAAAAACACAAACATTCCAAGATTAAAATTACCTTAAATTCCCTTAGCCACTATTCCTACTCCACACTGAGCTGTCCATAACATCATATTATCTTATGGTTACATCATTTAATACTCCTTACTTTTTAATTTATTTTTTTCTTTCAATATAAAATATCACATCAAATAATACTTACACATAATTATCATTACAGTACACATACATACACAAAAAATTCAGCCAATAAAACAAATACATAAATTTTATCAATTAATTGATGATAATAGGTTTACTCATATATCAATTATTGATGACATATCATTTGCTATACAACCATTGATATGAAAACAATTAGGCTTAATAGATTATTCAGATACCAATTATGAAATTAGTTTATTTCCTTTAATTATCAAGTAATATTGCAATGAATTATTTATTTTTTATTATCTTATTTTATCATATGGTATGTCAATTTAATATTCAATATTGCATTGAAGATATGTATATAAGTGATAGATCTATTACACATCAATATTATGCTGACAAATACAACAATAATAGAGATCAAGATACCAATAATAGAAAAATACAAAGAAAAAAAAATGTATAGTCCATGTTGATTTCAAATGTGGGACCTGTAATACAAGTATTAAAATTTAGACCCATATATATATATATATATATTGTATTTTTCTAAGATTGATTTTTTAATTTCTAACATTTAGGTAACAAATAAAATAGGGTAAATTACACTGAGCTTCCCCAAGGTTTAAAAAAAATGCAATTCCTATAATTTTGACATAATTACACTAATACCTATTTTAGGGATTGTTTGGAAATAGGTTATTTTAGTAATTTTTTTTGACTTTTTTACTAAAATAGTAGGAAAAAAACTAATCAATGTGTTTGGTTTCAATTTTTTGAAAATTGAGTTTTTTGTTTTTCGTATTTTTTTTTTAGTGAATATTTTTTTAATTTTAAGTAATTTTTTAACTTTTTTTTATGCACCTTACTTAGATTTATCTAAATAATAAAATATTTGTGAAAAAATATTTTAAAAAATTAATAATACACAAAAATACGAGAAATGTACTGAATTTTTATTTTTTATTTTTTGTATTTTTTGGTATTTAGTGTATTTTTAAATATTTTTTTACAAATATTATACTTTTTAAGTGTATTTATGTTAAGTGTGTCTAAAAATTTAAAAATAAATTGCTTAAAATATTAAAAAAATTAATTGAAAATATTAAAATACGAAAAATAAAAAAGTATGATTTTTTGAAAACTAGAAACAAATAAGCTGAATATGTTTGGAAATAACTTTTTATTTTTTTACGAAAAAACTTGATATTAAATAATGTGAAAGTGTTAAATTACACATTTGCCCTTTGAAGGTGTTACACCAGCTTTTAGAGGTGTCATGTCAATGGTCCAAACAAGGGACAATTTGATATTTTTGCATATAAAAGCTTCCCATGCAAGCTTGTAATTGGAAAGTAAGTTAAAAATTAATTTTTTTAATTTTTTTTGAGTTTTTTTTTTTTTGAAAAAATGTGTAAAAAGGTAGGGAGGTAATGTGACCCAAGAAAGTTTAAAAAGTTAAAAAATTAGCTTTTAACCGATATGCCAAAATAGGCACAGTAAAAAAAGTTAACTTTTTTGACTATCATAAATCATGCCAAACAAGGCCATAATAAGGTTAAAAAGACCAAAACTAATACAGAAAAATATGAGAAACAAAGATACATAGGATATAATATAAATTTTAATATAAAAGAGATAATAATATCATTTTTTTATTCATACGATTGACGAAATTTTGATTAAAATGGGGCATGAATTAAAACTTAAAGAGAAACCGATATAATTATGTTAAATTTATAACAACTATTCACTTTGTTTGGTTATCTAGATTTTAAAATCTGCAATTTTTAAGTATTTAATTTGTATTTTTTTATTTTTAGATTTTTTTTTAGATGCATCTAGTGTAAATGTACTAATAAAGTGAAATATTTGTGAATAAATTTTTAAAAATTCAATAAATAAACAAAAATATATATAAATGTATTGATTTTTTTGTTGGTACTTATTAAAAAATTTAAAAATTTCTTCGCAAATATTTCTAGATAAAATATAATTAAAAAAATTGACCAAAATATCAAAAAAAGTTCAATAAAAATAAAATAATACAAATTAAAACTCAAAATATGATTTTAAAAACCGAATAACCAAATAGAGTGATTATATTTTTCTTAAACCTTAAAGAAAATCGATATAATTTATCTGAGGGAAAATTACACTTTATCCGCTTCAACTATTACTGTTTTTCATTTTATCCCTTCAAATTAAAAATTAATACAATATATTCCCTTTATCTTTTGAAAGTTTTCAATCTAATCCTTATATCTTCATTTTATTAAGAAAACATACAAAAAATGTGCATATAATATGTGCACAGAATCGGCCCTGACTAAGGCAATTGCAACCTGTGTTTTAGGCCCCAAAAAATTGGCCCAAAATAGGACCTCCAAATTTATAAAAGTATTATAGTATATTACAAATATAAATAGACTTAAATTATTTTTGTTGTTTTAGGACCAATATAAAATATCCAAAAATATTATGCTGAACCCATATTTGTTTATAAGTATGATTTAGCCCAATTGAAATGAAAAGATATACAAAATATTGGTAACCCTTGAATAGGAAACACTACATACACATACAAAATGTTAGTGGCCCAAAATAGGGTCCCTAATTTTTTTATTTTTATTTTCTTTCTCTATTAGATTTTAGTGGAATAAATATATTTGTCCTAATTTTTTTTATTTTTCTTGTTTATCAGATTTTAGTAGAATAAACAATTAATTCAATTCCAATCACATTAACATATTCAATAAACAACAATACAACCACACTCATAAACAACATATTCAATAAATAATAATTAATTCAATACATATCTAATACATTTTAATTGAATAAAATTTTAATAATTTTGATAATTTTTTTTATATAAATATATTTTGATATCTATTTTGATATCAATTAACGTTAGTGATTCGAAATAAGGTGATTTTCTTCTTTATGAATATAAATATCTATTTTTATTTCACGTTAGGCCCGAAACTCAGGGCCTAATCCTATGCGTGCATGTCATATTTATGACAAATATGCGCATGTTGCATGCACCCTTTCCACATATATTTTTTTTAAACAGAATTGAAATATTAAATTAAAAATTTTCAAAAAAAAAAGATAATAGATTGTATCAATTTTTAATTTAAAGGGTAATAATTGAGGGGGTAAAGTAATAAAAGATCAAACATAATATAAAAATGTAATAAAATGCAATTCCTAAAAGTGAATTGTGTAATGTTGGATCTTAAAAATTTTATTAAATGTCATTTGATAAAATTTTTAAGGTATCTATCATTTTTAAAGCGATAATATTATATACACTAATTAATATATTAATATTAATTATAATATTATTATTAATTTCACTCATTATATAAATTATAAATATTAAAAAATTATTAAATTATATAATATCATTAATTAATACACTAATAAGTAAATATAAGATTATTGTTCTGGAGGTGAAATTTCTCTTCCATTTATCCTCTCTTCAAGTGCGTTTTCTCATTGTCTATAAATACCAAACCGCAAGACACCCACACAAACCAAACTAACACAATTGATCGAGAGAGACAGAGAGTACGATGCGGCACTGATGCAGCAGAAGGGAAGAGCAAACAATCGTAGATCGAGGAGCTTCTCCAGATCTCGTGTTGCGGTCGAGGGTTATTGATCCTTCCTCATTTCTCCCCTTCTCAGATCCATCCTCATTTTTCTCTCTTTCTATAATTTCACGTTCATTTCTTCTCTACATATCGATCTGTTTTCACCATCTCTGTAGAAGAGTCAACCATGGCTGCTCATGGTGAGTTTTTTATTTCTTCTTTTTGCTCTCTCTCTCTCTCTCTCTCTCTGTGTCTGTGTGTGCGCAATGTGATGTATGTATATGTGATTGTAGGACAAGAACGTGAGATTCAAAAGAGCTACTGGATCGAGCACTCTGCCGACCTCACCGTGGAGGCTATGATGCTCGACTCCAAAGCCGCTGATCTCGACAAAGAAGAGAGACCTGAGGTACATTCTCTCTCTCTCTCTCTCTCAATTTTTCATTTGATTTTGTTTTTTAAATACATTCTTATTTTTAGATTCTGATAATGATAATTTTCAGATTATTATCAAAATGCACAATGGATGCTAATTTTTTTAAAAAATATTTTCTCGTAATTTTCAATGGTATTATATACTGCTAAGTGGTGAATAAATATTCGAGTAAAATCTTGTATTAATCTAATAATGAGTTTACTTTATGTTGATGATGGTACCTATTCTGACTTATATTGGGAGAATATCTAACAACAGTTTTCATTGGACGAATTACTGATCTAGATCCTTAAAAACAATATGAGTAATTAAATGAAATAAAGCGGTTCGAGAATATCTAACAGCAGTTTCCGATGAACGGATCTGAATCCTAAAGAAATAATACTTTCGAATAATGATGAGTAATAAAATGAAACAAGGCCAGCTTGATAAGATCTCATACCACCCAATCGAGACATTGCAGAATAAGCCGAGCTTCAAGACCTAAATTTGCTCCTAAAATTAAATTCATTATGTAAGTTATGCAGCATGCCTACGGAAAGAGGAAGAAGCCGAGCTATATTAGAAAAAAAAAAAGCCACTGACTACCATTTTAACTATTAGGATCAGCCATCCACAAGTCTATCTTAAAAAAGGATGCAAAATTAAAATTTACATTTGAAATTGAAAATTCTGTATGATGTACTCTTTGGAACTATATATGAAATTGAAAGTAATTTGTGATTTTGGTTAGCCGGTTTTGCTTTCAAAAATTAATCTCCTAATTTCTCTTAAATTTTGCTAGTTTTTCTTTGTAATCTCTTGCGTTGTGTTTGGTTGAGAGATTTGGGAAAAGATTTAAAAGGAAAATAAAAAAGATGTGCAAAATTATGTGAAATATAAGTATATTTTGGTGGTGTTTGGGAAGTTTGGGATTTAGGTTTTTTTTGATTTTTTTTACAAAAAGACAAACTTTTTGCAAAAAAAAAAAAAAAAAAAAACACATCCAAACAAAATATCACATCTAACCCCATAATCATTTCACTTTTTCTCAAAACAAACACCACATCTAACCATAAAAAAACCGAACTATCTTCCCAAACATAAAAAAAAATTTCTCCAATAATATTCTACAACTAAAAAAACCTACATAAAAACCCACTTCTCAAACACTCACTTTATTCACATTTTACTTACCTTTTTCTTTTTCCTTTCTAAATCTCTTCTCAGATTTCCTAACCAAACACAGCATTAAAGTACTTTGCCTTGGATATCGCTTACTACTTGTTGCCATTTCATCATTGTATTGTAATACTTTAATACACTGCCTTGGATATTTAAATTCTTATCATTTAAATTGATGTCTCAGCCTTCTATTCCTTAATGCTGTCTTTCTTGGGTGCTTCAGTCAGATCCTCTTTTTAGAGTGGCAGCTTTTAGTATTGCACCAACTTTTTTAATCTTTCATTTATAAGATATGCATCTTTCTAGGATCACTGGTTTGATTTCCAAGCATATATTAATACAGAGAATGATTGAAATTAATATATCTAGTATTAAAACTCTGTTCTCTACTCTGTTTTTCCCAAGCTACTTTTGCTTGTCCTGATGAATATTTGGTGCTATCTCCAAGCATGTATTAATACAGAGAATGATTGACATTAATATATCTAGTATTAAAACTCTGTTCTCTACTCTGTTTTTCCCAAGCTACTTTTGCTTGTCCTGATGAATATTTGGTGCTATCGGAAATTCCGAATGGGAGTAACAAACTATGCCCATGGTCCTGTTCGGTTGTCATTTATATCACTCCTTTTTCATCATAGAAAGTAAGCTTCATTTGATGATAAAATAACTAATCATTGTAAATAGCAGAGGTTTCTTAGTAGTTGTGATAAATACACTTATGTACCACTTTGCATATGTTAATATTTACAACATTACTACCATGCAGATGCCTCATCCCAAATCTTTTATGTTGAAATTACGTTCTTTTTCTTAGTGGGTGATTTGATGTACTTTTTATCTTTATTTTTTTTCCTGATTAATGGTTCATAATAATATTTATGCATCATGATAGTATTTCTTGTGTTTTCATTTAAGCTGTATTGTCCGATGTAGTTTGTAGGCTGATGAGATGATTTCTTGATTGCTTGATTTCCTTAGGTTGTGTTTGGTTTGAGGATTTGAGGAGAGGTTTGGAAAGAGAAAGGGAAAGGGAAATTACTATTATTTACTGCTAAATAACTTTTGTATGTGTAGAAGTTTCAGTAGTTATCCATTGTGGTTACCTCATGGAAGGAGAGTGGCTTTCCTAGATCAAGTTAACTTTCCTACTTTCCCTGCCCCTCTATAAAAAAGAAAGGAAAAATTATTTTTTTAGACATGTTGGTTATTATGTAGGCTGGTGTCAAACTTGAAATTCATCCAAGTATCTACCTGGTGTCATACTCAGGTACTTGCTCTGCTTCCACCATATGAAGGAAAATCAATTCTGGAACTAGGAGCTGGCATTGGTCGTTTTACTGGAGAATTAGCTAAGAAGGCTGGTCAGGTTCTAGCTCTGGACTTTATTGAAAGTGTGATAAAGAAGGTAACGGGATCCTAACTTGACAGGAATCATTGTACCATCCTCGTAAAATTGCAAAAGAATGAAGCTATTTATTATTATTATATATATATTTTCTGCTTTTGCTTGTTCATGCCCCTTCCTTTCTTCTAGCATGGAGTGTTATGTGATCTTTAGTTTTCTACCTATGCAGAATGAAAACATCAATGGACATTTTAAAAATGTCAAGTTTATGTGTGCTGACGTGACATCCCCAGATTTAAATATTTCAGCAGAATCAATGGACTTGATATTCTCAAACTGGCTACTGATGTATCTCTCCGACAAAGAGGTGAATTTTTTTCTTTTTGTCAACCCATTTGTTTGAGGGTTTGATAGCATTACAATTCGATATAGAAATAAGTTGAGTACGTAGTTGTTGAGATGTAATCATGAATGTTTTTTGAAAGAAAAATTATACAAGTATCTAATAGAAAGTGCTTAACCAACTTATGCATCCAATTGCAGCCACACTTTGCACAGTTCTTATTACTAGTATTAGCTCTGCTTTAAATAAGAGGATGTGTCTGAGGCAGTAGACTATGTAGATAAAATAGAAGAGGGGCCCCACTGTTTTTATCTTTGACCTCAGAAAAAAGTTTACATTACCCCTTCAATGAATATGCTTATTCCTCCTTTTTTTTTTTTTTTTTTTTCTTTTTTTTTTCGTAGCTGGTTCTGCAGTTATTTATTCATGGTCAGCATCCAACATCAAAGCTTCCAATTTCTACTTGATCGTTTTGTAATATGCTATAGTCTATGGTGCTATTCTTTGGCTTTCAGTTTGAAATCGTTAAAGTGATGTGATACTGTTGGAATATAATAGCAATACTTCTTGTAATTCTATATTCCAGCATATAATTATGTATTAATGTTAAAACATGTTGTCTTAATGCATATAATTTATGTTTCGTTCCTTCTGCTTCACTTTTTACTTGCCTTTGCTTCACCTGTTGATGATTTTTTCCTTTTTCTACATAAATTTATCCTTTTCATTCATTGTAGGTTGAGAATCTTGTTGAAAGAATGGTAAAATGGTTGAAGGTTGGTGGATTTATATTCTTCAGAGAATCATGTTTCCATCAATCTGGAGATTGTAAGCGAAAGAACAACCCGACCCATTACCGGGAGCCTAGATATTATACAAAGGTTTCTACTTTATAACAAACCTTTTGTTTTGATATATGCTACTTTCAGGTTTGTCATAGTAAATTTGTTGCTGTTGGGCATGTATATTAAAGTGACTAAAAAAGCTGCCTGTCAGAAACGGGTGATGACATTGCTGTAAAATAGTGACTATTTCCCATACTTTACATGTGGTGTTTAGATGGTCATAAAACAATCAAACTTGTTTTGCTAGGTTAAACTTTAGTTGACTCCATTAAACTCAATCAGGGTAATTTTTCAGAGAGTATTCTTGACCTAACATGGCTCATTTTGAAGAAAATCTTGGTTCAAATTCCCTAATGTGTATTCCCTATTTATCTTGTTACTTTTTGCTTGCATCATTTTTCTGCATGTCTTTCCTGATTCATGTTTTGGACTGCAGGTCTTCAAGGAATGCCATATGAACAATGGTTCTGGGAATTCCTATGAACTCTCTCTTATTGGCTGTAAATGCATTGGAGCTTATGTGAGGAACAAAAAAAACCAAAATCAGGTAATGTATTGGCTCTTCATCTTAATGTAGTTCTTTTCTTGTCTTGGTTTAAATGTTTGATTGATGATGCAATTATGGAGTTTGTATGATGCAGATTTGCTGGATATGGCAGAAAGTCTGTTCCGAGGAAGATAGGGGATTCCAGCGTTTCTTGGATAATGTTCAGTATAAATGTAATGGCATACTGCGATATGAATACGTCTTTGGACCGGGTTTTGTTAGCACAGGGGGGATTGGTACGTTATGATGTCCAAGTGCTTTCTAATTTGCTCGGATGATTCATATAATCTGAAAAGAATATAAAAGCAACAGTCTTGCAACTTCAGCTTGATATCAATTTGCACCATTAAATGTATCTTTTTGTTTTTATTTTGTGGTAAATTTTCTCCTTAGTAGTATATACTCTCTCTGTTTAATTTTTTTTTTCTTTCTTGGTTTTCAAAAGACAATCACTTTATACCAATTTAAGTATGGTTGTATTTGCTCAAATTGAATTTTGTGTCTTTGGGCAGAGACGACAAAAGAATTTGTTGCGAAGCTGGATCTTAAGCCTGGTCAGAAAGTCTTGGATGTGGGCTGCGGCATTGGTGGAGGTGACTTTTACATGGCTGAGACCTTTGATGTTCATGTTCTTGGCATTGACCTCTCTATAAACATGATTTCTTTCGCTCTAGAGCGAGCAATTGGTCTCAAATATTCAGTCGAATTTGAGGTTGCTGATTGCACCAAGAAAACATATGCGGACAATATGTTCGATGTGATCTACAGCCGTGACACCATTCTCCACATTCAAGTAACCCGCCTCCCTTTTTTGTTTGAGCTTTAAAATTGGATTATTCATATTCCATTTGTTTGTTAACTCTGAGTTTAATGGCTTCGTACTTGTCATCTGGTTTCCTAAAAGAATGAATTGAAATAATGAAAGTTCTTGAGAAATGCTTTCTCAACCATTCCAAGTATATGTAAAGTTTTATTTTCCTTTCTTTATCCCCTAATTCCTTCTTTTTGTTTTGGCAAATAGTTTCTTCATTAACTAAGCTTGAACTATTTTCAGGACAAACCTGCATTGTTCAAATCTTTTCACAAATGGTTGAAGCCAGGAGGAAAAGTTCTTATTAGTGATTACTGCAAGAGCGCTGGACCACCATCACCAGAATTTGCAGCATATATTCAGCAAAGAGGATATGATCTTCACAGTGTTGAAGCATATGGCCAGGTATTTTCATACATTTAAAAAAAAAAAAAACCTTCAATTACCTCTCTCTTCCTCTTGCATTTCCTGACACAAGCTCTATGCTTTAATTTGGTTAATCTATAGATGCTTAAGGATGCTGGTTTTGATGAGGTTGTTGCAGAGGATCGAACAAATCAGGTTTGTATTAGTCTATGTTTTCCTTGTTTGTGTCACATAAGTTTGTAATTAAGTGGTCTTCTTAATCTAAACAACTGGGATGTTTGTGTTCCAGTTTGTGAAAGTTTTGCAGAGGGAACTAAATGAAGTCGAGAAGGATAAGGAAGCATTCATCCAAAACTTCTCTGAAGTACGTTCGCTTCATCATTTTAATTTTTTTGTTGTTCTATGCACTCATTTCTTTTTATTGATCCTTGTTTTTGTGATCAATCTTCAGGAGGATTATAATGACATAGTTGGCGGTTGGAAAGCGAAGATGATCAGGAGTTCATCGGGCGAGCAGAGGTGGGGCCTGTTTATCGCGAAGAAAAAGTGATTCCCAACAACATTGTGTGTTCTGTTTGGTGCTTTTTATAGCGCTTTAGGTTCAAGGAACTTGCGAGTAGAGTAAAATGGGAGCCCTTTCTACATTGGCTCTCTTGTGATAAAACACTAGTATATCTAAGTAAAACTTGAGTTTGAGGTTATTATTGTTTTATGATGTTGTATTTTAAGTCATGGTTGGATAGACAACCTTCTCTACTTATCATAAGTGTGGTTTGGTTATTCAATTAAAGCCTCACTATCATTAGGTGGCATTTTTTTTGTTGCTCTTGTTGTTAGTGTTTGTTTTATTTTATTTTTCACAATGACATAGGTACGTGATTACATGAAGAACTTTTTTAAACACTGCTAGGTACCTCGAAAATCAAGAGGCGCGAATGGCTCGAAATCTCAAAACGACGTCGTTTTAGAGTGTTTTTTTATTCTCTTAATTTTCGCACCATTTAAGCTCTACAAATTTGAGGTCTCACACATTTTCCAAAAAAAAAACAGAAGAAGACAGACTGACCTTCGGTCGTCCTTATTTGTATCAAGAACTTTGCTACAGACCCCCAGTGGGTCGAAAGTGACGTGGCGCCCTCAAAAAAAAAAAAAAAAAAAAAAAAAAAAACAGATTTTTTTTGGTCCAATCGCACACTGCCACCTCACTGGGGGTCCGAAGCATTAATCTTGTATCAATTGTCATGTGATGCAGGTTCAACCGCCCTTATTGGCTGTCCGTCCCCATTATGAGTAAGCTAGATATAAATTTTGTTTTGAATCTTAAAAAAAAAAAAAAAAAAATGAAAATGAAAAAATTACCAAAAAAATAAAAAAAAATTCAATGTTTGATTCTATTAACAAATTAAACCAAACAATAAGCTAAATTGCTCTTTCTTCCTTAGTATACAAACGGATAGTTAAAAATTAGAATAAATTACAAACACATCTCCTGAAGTTTAAAATTATCCCCTGTGCTTCTAAAAATTATATTATGCCCATGAAATTTCTAATTTCATAACAAATAGATTATTTTATTAATAAATCATCAAGTTAATTAATAATTTTTAATAATGTTGAAATTTTATTTCAATTAATAATTCAGATAATTTTATTATTGTATAGGTGAACAATTAGAAATTTTACTTTTTTAATTAATTCTATTAAATAAAAAATTTTGACGGAAAGATATTTATAATTTTTCAAATCACAGGGAACAATTCGTATTTTAAATAAACTTCAAGAGGTGTATTTGTAATTTATCCTAAAAATTATAACGTTCTAAAATTTTTAGTTTAAATTGAAACAATTAAAAAGTTAAGTGTCGATTTGTTACTAAGGTTATACATTAGGATTTTTTTTTTTTTAATTTTCTCAAAAAATATTTACATATAGGCTAGGCATCATAGGCTAGCTTTTGAAAGATTTACATTAACTAACTTTTGGGTAATAAAATACAATGTGTGTATGCATATAGTTTACTTCAACATATCAATAATATCATTTCTGGAGCTGACAACGACTGGGGAAGTAGAGAGACCATTTTGCAGCTTTTGATCATCTGCTGAGGTCATCAATACATCACTCTTTCTAATACTCTCTTCGGATTCTGCAGATGATTTGCTGACAGAAGATCCAAAAATCTGCACTGTTAAGCTTCCACCTAACCATATTAAAACAAGTCTCCATTAATATGATTCAGTACACAACTCTAGCACATGGAGGAGTAAACAAGCATCAAAAGAAAAACAATCTTGTTTGCTTCTCACAATAAATCAACCCTAGGAACGCATCAGGTTCCAAACACATAATACACAGACGTGAGATAAAAAAATATCTCTATCTACAGTTGCGATGTGAATATATATGTCACATCTGTGTGCATTGTGTGTTTAAAACTTTCTGCGTTCCTAGACTTTCCCATCAACTATTAATTATGATTTTTGTCCAAGACTATGAGCCAAACCTAAGCTGTAATTTTCATTACAAAAACTATATATGTTTCCAAACAAGTGATTAGGAAGGAGAGTTCCTTTTTCTTTCTTTTCTCTCCAAGTCCAAACAGGACTACAAAAGTTAACACACAAAAAGAATACACAAAATGTCAAGAAAAATTAAGAAATATAGATACCTAGTATGAGAGCAGCCCCAATCCATCCAGCAACACCCCACCTTTCACCAAGGAGAAACCATGCAAAACCAGCACCCCACACTGGCTCCATCCCATAAATCACTGCTGTTTCCGTCGCCGAAACATCACGCATTGCAGCAATCTGTACACAAATAAAAAAACCTAATGCTTAGGCAAGCTTTATTTGTCCAAATAGGATTTGTTGAAAGAGAATAAAACTAGTTTTTTGATTTTTTTTTTCTCTTCAGAAAATAGATTTTAGAAACAAAACCTAACAAAGTGAGTGAGAACTGAGAAACAATACCTCGGCCCATAGGCATAATCCAGTTGAGAATACACCAGTATAAAGCGCAGGTATCCATGGAAATACAACCATCCAATCCCACACCATGGCCAGAGATACTTTATTGTAATCTTGAACACCGTCGAACCATCCTCCAATTAGATACCAGATTGTGGATAACATAGCAACAACACTAACCTAAATGAAATAACAAAAATTCTCATCATGCTCTGCAATTGAATGGTTGGACAACTGCATAAAATGACTTGTAAAAAGGCTGTTCATTCATAGAAAAAATAATAAATAAAATAAACCTCATATCCAAGGAGGGCTAAGAAGTTCTCTTTCTTTGTGCTTCTTGATATATGTTCTGTTCTAAGCATGTGAATGCCGAAAAATATGGCACTTAAAAAGTTCAAAAGATCTCCAACCTGAAAAGAATACGATCAAAATGGTGAATATTCATCATAATCAGCCATTGCCATTTCTAATATATATATATATATTTTTTGTACGAGGTATTATCCACATTTTAAGCAAGAAAAATAAAATTTGAAAGAAACAATTAAAGCAGAACTTACATTTGGAGGAGAACCACTGCACTCGAGCATTGCAACCCCAAGGACAGACATGAGAATGCCAAACCAGGTGCGGGCAGGTACTATCGATCCTAACATGCTTTCAAGCAATGGAACCACAATTACCTGAGCAATTGAGTGGACTTAATAAAATTCATGTAAGGATCTGTTTTTATTTAAATTCAGAAAGTAAAACAATGAATAAAATGTCATGATGTTAAATGAGATTAATTTCATTATGACGGTTTGGTGTGTTAACTAAATGATGCTATATATGAAGCGAATGAGAAACACTTGACCACAATATATAAGTAGTCCTCTCTCTCTACCTCAGAACAACTCCTTGGGAAAATACCAAAAAGTACAAAATTTTGGAGGATTGTTAGTTTGAAAAAATAGCAAAAAGTACATAGTTCTTTGATAATATTATTATTAATCCTTTCCATTTTATACTCTTCCTTTGTACCTAAAGCATCTAATAAATGCAGAAAAGATAAGCCATGGTAGATTAATTAACTGAAGTGCTAACCGTGAATAGTGAAATGAATGATGCACGCCCAGCATCAGATGTAAGCAGTCCAAGTGCCTCAACAAGGTAGCCTAAGCTAACCCACAGTCCCAACTCCATCCCTGCATTGCGGGGTTGTACATCATTTGCGTGCCGGAAGACAAATGGCAAAAATGGGATGGCTGACATGGAAAATCGTACAGCGCAGAAGGCGGCTGGATCCAGGAAAGCTTCAACCTCTTTCACCACTGGAATGTCACTGGCTAACAATATGAAACCACAAATAATTCTTAAGAACTGGACAGTAATTAAGGGGTGGGTGGGATGTTAAATGGCAAATTTGTGCGATGCAAAAGTATGAAGGAACAAATTCACCTCAGCACATGACCACACTTTAAGTTGATCAAACCATGAATTTAGCATGAAAATATTCCCACGGTTTCACTGCCATAAGTTCTCAATGTCGGGAATAAACCACGCAGACAAACAATAGCAGGAAGGATAAATCACAAAGAAGAAACTACGACACACAACTTCACATGATTCGGCAAGATTGCCTATGTCCACAGCTCACACCAATTCTACTATATTCAAAGAAGAAAAGAGTAAAATGTGGATTCTGTGAAGACAACAATGCATTCTAGGGTTTACATCATCAAATTACATATAGTAATACCCTTAGCACAACCCCTGAACCCCACCTTAACCCAACACTAGATATACCACACACATATGCCAGTTGGGTACAGGACTGCATAGTGAAGTGTGCAATACTAATCGGCGTCCACAAGCTCAAACACTAGATACACCACACACATGCATACAAGTAGAAACAAATTGGGTATGGTGGAAATGGTGGGAAATGTGAATAGTTGATCATATGGATTGGGAATTGGGTATGTTTGAATGATAAACAAATTTACAAAGAATAGTTTGCAATAAAACCTTCTGTGTTAGATATGTTGGTTGAGTGCTCAATTCTGGAAAATCAAGTGCAATATAAGTTGTAATTCTTGGGCCAAGTGAATCTCACCCATCAAAACTAGGCATCTTCAAAAAACGAAAAAAAGTGTTGAGATTTGTGTAGCTCTGTTTTCCCTAATGATGTGGTGCGTCCAAACATTAGAGCTTGTATATAGCTAGGTAATGGTTTGTATAATTAAGAACAATAGTACATTAAGCTTCAATGGTAGCTTTAGAATATGAATTTGAGACAATCTACATAAATTTGGACCCCTTTTTCGTGTTCTTTAGTGGTGTAGACAAAATGAACAAAGCTTGTTGTAACAATTTGACTGAAATTGTAGAATTCAAGAATAAAAAGATACATATTAAATCGCATATTTTAAAGATTCATATGCATATATTTTCTATAAATAAAAACAACAAACAAAATAATAATTCCTCTCATTCAATAGAAAGCATAAGCTAAATTATTTTTTGATAATTTGCACCAAATTTGTATTGAAGTGCTTTATATATATACAAATTGAATAGCTCAACCAAAGACAACCATCATTAAAAATCTTCCCAGTATGTAATATAAGCAAAATTGAATGTAAAGTACCATAAACAATGGCGATGATGTTGAGCAAGATTATACTCCTCATCTTTCTGAACCTGATTGGAACGCCCTTTTTTATCACAGTGATATCATTCTTCAATTCTTCCTTACAATTGACTGCGTCATTATGAAGAACAACTGGTAGAGTAGAATCATATTGATGGATTTTTGCATTTTTCAAAGATTTCTTGGGTAGTGTTTTTCTGAAGGAAATCGACTGAGAAGAAGAAGAAGAAGAAGAAGAGGGATCAATGGAAGAGAAAATGGTGAGGTGGGTTATATTTGTGTGTGGACAACTACTACTACAAGGATTGAAAGAAGATGAGATTGTGGAAGAAACAGAGTGACTGTGTCTCTTCCATGTTGATGTTGCTGATGGTGGTGATGGTCTGTATGCCATGATTCTCGTAGAGAGAGATTGGAATTGGATGGACCAGCTTTCTCTCTCTTAAATCTCTTTCTCTCTGTGTTTTTCCTCTTTTTTTTGGTAAAGTAATCTCTCTCTCTCTCTCTGTTGCTCACACATGTTTCATGTGTCAAAATGTTATTTTTGTTTACCGCCATAGTTGAAAAAAAAAATTATAAATCAAATTCATTTAAATTATAAATTATTTTTTATGATTTTAAAAATTATATTTTATTTTTAAAGTTTTTAATTTTATAATAAATAGGTTCTTTTATTAATAAATCATCAAGTTAATTAGCAATTTTAATAATGTCAAAATTTAATTTCAATTAATAATTTAAATAATTTTATTATTATATAGGTGAACAGTTAGAAATTTTGCTTTTTCAATTAATTTCTATTAAATAAAAAATTCTGACTGTGAGGTATTTGTAATTTTTTAAATCACAAGAGGCAATTCGTATTTTAAGCAAATCTCAAAGGATATATTTATAATTTATCCAAAAAAAATGATTATCTAAAAATTAGAAATAGATTTTTTTTTATTTTGGAGATTTATTAGAAAATCATTTTTTAAATATTTATATTTTAATTGGTCCATAAGATATTTTTATATTCCTATAAGTTCTATTATTTAGATATTTGATCTACCAAATCCTAATTCTCATATTTAAAATATTTTATGAACATTTCTATCCTTACAAATATTTTTTAAACGGTTAGTAATTTAGTAATATAAATATTTATATTTGCAATGTGAATGTTCACATTGATGTGTAAATGTTTACATTAATAGTGTGAACATTTACAATGGCATGTTAACATTCACACTAATGGTGTGAACATTTACATTGACAGAGTGAACATTCACACCACGGAATATTCGCACTATAAATATGAATATTATTAAGGGTATTTTGGTAACTATATTACCCATTGGACTTATTAGAATATAAGAAAATAATGTGAACTAAATAAAATATAAGTAGGTGAAAAAAGATTTATAAAAAAGTGCCCTTTTTGTTTTTGGTTATCAATTTTTATTTTTAAAAAATTAGAAAAATGATTAAAGCTTACAAAAAAATTTAGGAAATATTATATATCAGTGAAAATCTATAAAAATAACTACAAATTTGTAAAAAAAAAAAAATTATTAATATTAATAATTAAAGTTATAAAATTTTCAATAATTTTGTAGTTATATTTCTAAAAATACACTGGATTGTAGTATTACTGGTATGGTTATGCAAGAGAGATGGTCGGTACATAGTTAGAGGGGGAATTGGGATTGGTAGTGAGGTGTGATTCACTAATATTGTATTTGTTTTGAGAGATGGGAATGAGATTGATAATGAGCTTCAGATTAGGATAGGCCTTCCCAAGGGGATTCGGATGGGCCTCTAGGACTTGGTATTAGAAAAATAATCCGGCATATTAGAAATTTTTTATTTTTATTTATTTTTTATTTTATTTTTTACATGTCGGGTATTTTTTTTTTGAACATTAATGTTTAATTTTTTATATTTTTTGTTAAGTAAAAATCATTATTTTATTTGTTTTATTTTTTTTTGAAAATTTTTTATTTTATTTTTATTTTTTGAAAATTTTTTACATGTTGGGTATTTTTTTAAAAACATTAATGTTTATTTTTTTTGTATTTTTTTTTATTATTTTATATAAAAATAATTTGACAATCCTTACACTAATAATTATTATCAAAACAAATATAATTTTACTTAATTCTCTCATTAACAATTTCTTCATTAACAATTTGTTTCCTTCTATCTCGGAAAACAAACAAACGGGAATAAGCACGGAAATGTTGATATATATGTGGGGTGGAATGGAGAAAAAAAAGAGAGAAATATTCAACGTGGACTTCACGCATGGGACTCTTGAGAGTTTCTGTAGAATGACGGGTCCGTTGCCCACATGTTTACAATGCGCAACATGCTGAAGAGGAAAGGGACAATTTTTTTAACTTTTTTTTATTTTTAAAGTTTTGATTTAAAATGATATAGTTTAATGCAAAGAAACTACTTTAGTATGTAATTTATGGATGTTAGGTGGTGTTTGGCAAGTTGATTTATAGTTAAAATAGTCACAAAAAATAAAATAAGTTATTTTAGTCACAACAAATAAAACATCACATCCAACCCATAATCATTACACTCTTCTCTCACAAAAAAAATTAAAAAAGTCAAAAAGTCAAAAAATCCTTCCAAACTAAACTTTTTAAAATAACTAAAAAAGCCAAAAAGTCAGCCCACTTCCCAAACGGAGGCTATCTTTATTCACATAATTTGGATTTGGATTTATTGATTTAACTATTAGTTTGGTCAGTCGCTGTTAATTTATTTGACTAATATTTTTTGTTGACTTGAAAAGTCCTTATAACTAAATTATAAAACAAATTCTACGATCACACACTACATTTGATTAAATGGAATAATTTGTTTTGAAATAACAATTTTGAGATAAGTTATCCCAAACAAAGGCGTTTTTAGAATTTTATGACAAATATTTTGCTCCGAAACAACTATTTCACCCCTCTTAAAATAAAATAATCATGCGTATTCAAATACTCTTGAAAATAATTATCCTGAATCAAAAAAATTTAAACCAAATGCAAAATTATTTAATCCATCTCTCCTCTTATCTGCAAATCAAACATAACCCAGTCTAGTTCTTCATTCTTGGTAATAAGTTCTTGGTAATAAGCAGGACAAGAGAAAAGAAGCACATGTCAAAATATACTAAACCTTTCTTGGATTAGATATGTTATGCATTTCCAAGTATACCAGTTTTGCTCAACATAGATGAAAAAAAATTAAAATAAAACAACCATTTGATAGAAGGTCAATTCTTCATCAGAGAAGAACAAAGATTAAAAAAAAAAAAAAAAAAACTAATGCATTAAATTTAGAGGATCATTAGTGGTTCAACCAAAAAAAAAAAAACAGAGAAAAATTTGCATCCTTCATCACCAAGATCATCATAACATTTAGGAGACATAAATCTATTTATTTATCGCTGCGCGAAGCATACGAACAAGCAAAATAGGCGAACACCTTCAGTTCCCGGTGCTAATACCACCATCATCATCATTGTCATCGTCCTCAAAATCACCATCATCGTCGGCCGTTGCATCCTGATATTGTTGATACTCCGCGACAAGATCATTCATATTACTTTCTGCCTCGGTAAACTCCATCTCATCCATTCCTTCCCCTGTATACCAATGCAAAAAAGCCTTCCTCCTAAACATAGCAGTAAATTGCTCACTCACCCTCCTAAACATCTCTTGAATCGATGTTGAATTCCCAACGAATGTCGAGGCCATTGAAAGCCCTTTTGGTGGGATGTCACAAACGCTTGACTTCACATTGTTCGGTATCCACTCCACGAAATACGAAGAGTTTTTGTTTTGGACATTCGTGATCTGTTCGTCAACCTCTTTCGTGCTCATTTTGCCACGAAATAGCGCGGAGGCTGTGAGGTAGCGACCGTGGCGTGGATCAGCTGCACACATCATGTTTTTGGAGTCCCACATTTGTTGGGTTAGTTCTGGGACCGAGAGGGCTCGGTATTGCTGTGAGCCTCTTGAGGTCAGTGGTGCGAATCCCACCATAAAAAAGTGGAGTCGAGGGAATGGGATTAGATTTACGGCTAGTTTTCGGAGGTCAGAGTTGAGTTGGCCTGGGAATCGGAGGCAGCAAGTCACCCCACTCATTGTTGCTGAAATCAGGTGGTTCAAGTCCCCAACTGCATCCACATAACAGAAGGAATGAATACATAAGTTAGATTTTTCGAGTCTTTAGGAATAGCACTACTACATACATAGAAAGAACTAGATACAAAATATACAGATGTCAGATAAAAAATATACAGATGTTTCACATCTATACATTTTGTGTAAGTTCACAATTATAGATGCAAATATATTTTGTCTCACATATGTGCATTCTTTGTCCGGTTCCTTGTGTACATGTAGATATTTTGCTTTAGGAATGGCTTGCAAATTACATGACAATTCAATTAGTCCAATGTATCTATATCCACCAAGAAACAATTGTGAATTGGTGACCAGTCTTCAATGGCTACAATTAGAGGTGGCAAACAGGTGTGATTGAGCGGATCACAAGAAGTTATGCATTAAGACAATTTATTCCAATTCACTTATTTAATAAACAGGTTTAATCAAATTGGATTGAATTGGATATGATTGCACAAATAAAAAATGGACACATTTACTTTATTGAATAGTCTGTCCAAGGGAGTGGAATGGTGGCGATCATTCCTTAATTGCTTGTTTTTTCTTACCCAAACTTAAATGGGTATTCATTTTCAACACATTTAAACCCAATTTTAATAGGGTTCTCGTTGTTGAAAATGCATACAAATGAAAATCTGTGAGCAAGAATCCCCATTTGAATGATTCAGACCTTACAAAGTTTTTATCTTTAAAAATTCAAGAAATCACATGGCCTTGATAAGATTTTGTAATGTCATCTAAGTAACATAAAGATAATGCATCCATATTTACCACATTTTATAGACAAATTTGAAACCATATGTATTTGTAAGTGAAATGTTGTTAATATACTTACAGCTAGGGGTGCTGAGCTTGAGAGTCCGAAAGCAGATATCGTAGAGTGCTTCATTGTCAAGTACCATACACTCATCAGCATTCTCCACCAGCTGATGAACAGAGAGTGTTGCATTGTAAGGCTCCACCACAGTGTCTGACACCTTCGGAGATGGGAAGACTGAGAAAGTAAGCATCATTCGATCCGGGTATTCTTCCCTAATCTTGGAAATCAGCAGAGTTCCCATTCCAGATCCAGTTCCACCTCCAAGTGAATGACACACTTGAAACCCTGCCAATCTCAAACATAACAAAATGTTGTCTATGGAAACAAATTTAATGCAAAAAAAAAAAAAAAAGAAGACTTCTAATGACTTCTAGCTGTATCAATTTTATTGTTGAATTTTTCATACTATGTCAATCGAAGCCAATTGATAATGCTCCGTTAGAAATTACATTGAAATTAAGGGGTAAAATAGTTCATTCATTCTTCTTAAAGTGATTGAGGGATTGACGTTTAATTTGAAAGAATGTATTCACTTCTAAATAGACCATTTTGCCGTTGATTTCTAATTTGTTAACATATGTAATCAATTAGAGTAAATTGACACATTTAGACAGAAGTAAAGAGCTAAATTATTACAAATGAAACTACAGTGGCCAAATTCAGACAAGAGGTAAATTACAATGATCGTGAGAAAATGTTAATTTCAATTTATGTTTCAAATCCCAAATTGTTTTAGGATATTTCAAATGCTGAGAAAATCAAATCCAACATTATCATAAAATTAAGCACTGTGCACAGTTGGATAGACAGAAATCAAACAAGATTACCTGACTTGATAAAACATTTTCTTATTTGTTTTACTTGATTAGCAACAATAAATTCTTTTTCTCTCTATGTAATCTAAAACTAGTTAGAATGCTAATGAAAATACTGATTAGAAACTTTCATTAATCCTATATAGTACTTAAAGAATACAAAAAAGTTAAAGGTTGAATATGCAAAAAACACAAACCTTGCAAGCAGTCACAGTTTTCAGCTTCTTTCCTAACAACATCAAGGACTGAATCAATAAGCTCAGCACCTTCAGTGTAATGTCCCTTGGCCCAATTGTTCCCAGCCCCAGACTGCCCAAAAACAAAGTTATCGGGCCTAAAAATCTGCCCATATGGGCCAGTCCTAATGCTGTCCATAGTCCCGGGCTCAAGGTCCATAAGCACGGCCCGTGGCACGTACCGCCGACCACCATCGGCCTCATTGTAATACACATTAACCCTCTCTAGCTGTAGATCGGAGGTTCCGGCATACCGACCAGTTGGATCGATGCCGTGCTCATCACAAACAACTTCCCAAAACTTTGATCCGATTTGATTCCCACATTGCCCTCCTTGGATGTGAAGAATTTCTCGCATTTTGGCTTGGAAAACGGTCCGGGCTTGGGGGCAAAATTGGAAAAGTGAAGTATCTTGTACCCTTTCTTTTCCTTGGAAGTGTCTGAATTTAGGGGAAAGGAGTGTGACGGTTATTTATACTACCATGTAGTGTGGCCTGCAATTGATCCAACGGTTGTGATTGAATTGATGGGTGTTGTGAAGTTACATAAATGCCCTTGGAGTAGTTATGGATAGAGGGTGGAGGATTGGGTTGGGTTGAGATCCAACGGTGGCGAAGCGTCCGTCTAGTGTTGTCTATATATGAGGTGGTGGTATGCGTGGACTGTTTGCCACTTGTGCTGTTTGATTCGGACTCAGCCGGCACACATTATGGGACTGTTTTGATTTCACAAAAATGCACCTCGGTTTTTGGCATAATTTTTGAAGGAAAATGAAAAATCCCCCTAAAAAAACTCTCCCTAATCCCCCTAATTTCTATTTTTGGCAAACTGTTTTTTTTTTTATTTTCTGTTTTCTTTTTTTTTTTTTTTTTTTTTTTTAATTTTATTTTATAACTTAAAGTGGAAATTCGGGAGATTCGGGGCTCCCCCATTCGAGCCCCCAATCAATTCCGATTTTTGAAATGCCATTATGCCAATTTCTTAGGCTATTCTATACTTTTGTCATAATTATATTGACCTCTATTTTGTAAAGATAAAGCGAATGAAATGTATATGTTAGGTATATATTGAAATAAATATACATATATCATTTTTTTGTAATTTATACAGCTAACGAATTACTGATGAAAATATTTACATGTAATGTCAATTAAAATCTTGAAAGATACTAGTGTAATTATATCAAAAGTGTGAGAGTAATTGCATTTTTTTCAAACTTCAAGTGAGGTGAGCTGAGTATAATTTACACTTCATTTTATGTGTATGCTTCACTATATAATAGTTGAATTTGAATCATATCACTTTTTAAAATATTTTGTATGTATGAGTTTTGAGTCTTTAGTATTACTGAATTAGTTTTGAGGATCAGATTTAAGATTTTGAGTTTGAGTCATCTTAAGAGGTTGCTCGAAATTTGACTAGTGGTCAATTTCAAAGTCCCGAACACTAGTTATAAAATTTAACAAAATATAAAAATTCCTGAGGTCTTGGAAATTATAAAATTTTTGTACACCTGATTATAATTTTTTTTCTTGTTTGTTAATTTTTGGTACACTCAGTTATAGCAAAATGTAAAAATTCCAAGACACCTGGTTGTACACAATGTAAATTTTTATTTTTATTTTTTATGTACAATAGGTCTAAACTTATTCGAACACTCAATTATAAAAATTTAAAACAAAAATGTTAAAGGCGTTGATAAGTAGGCCATTCCAAGATTTTGTACGTAGTGTACAAAAACTCAGTGTCAAGAAATTATGTACTTTTGTTGTTTTGTAAAATAATTTTCAACAAACCCACAACTTTAATACACACCAAATAATAGTTAACACTATTGTGGTATGCTCTGGCTAGTCCCATTTCAAAGGCTTTCGTTTTCTAATTTACCTAAAAAGGTAATGATGAAATTAAAGAAGACCAGACATGAAATAAAGGAAAGCATTTAGAGAGAGTGAGGAATGTTGATGGGAAATTGGATTCATTTATGTTTACTAATTGAAACCTCCAAGTTTGAAATCTTGGGCTTTGTTTGAGTATAGATTTCTATCCCTTAAATTCAAGAAATCAAATCATAACATACAATCGATTTTACTCAATTTTGACCCAATCAAACCGATTAACCCTATTTGATCAATTAAATCAACATTCTAAAATTGCTGGGCCAATGAAAATGACAAGTGAGAGATGCAAGCTATGATGGACAACGAGGGTGTTTGGTGCATTTTAATAAGTTGCTGGTAGCTCAATTTAATTTAGGAGTAGTGCAACTGTTGCTTACAGTTTTTTAAATTGAAATAGTTTAAGTGAATTGAAAAAAATTAAAAGCTAAGAAATAAGTGTTTTTAGTTTCTATTTTTTATTATCAGTTTTTAATTTACAATAAATTATACCAAATATACTCAACATGTAATGATTTAGTGGAAATGGGGCCGGGACCAATAATAATGTCATTTGTGACATCTGAAATTATATTTTGGCGATTGTAGGATTAAATTGAAAAAGAAAAGTAGTTATTTTATTTGTACATAAAATAAATTAATTAATGTTTTCAAAGGAAAACATGACTCCTCCATCGTCTACTTTGTAGCATGGACTTCATTTAGTACCATCATTATTTACATTACAATCTGTAGTGAGCAACACTACAAACCTAGGGGGAGAAATCATAATTTATCCAAATTTAAATTGCGTAGATGAGATTAATTTTAAGTTTGGCTCACAACACAACTACTCTTCATCACACCACATATATTTTTGGACCATTTTCATGGTCCATAAATCTAGGATAGTAGTATTTTTCAACCGTAAATGTCGGATTGAGACTTCAAAAGATGAACCATCTATGCCCACGATACGAAATACATCAAAACAATAATCTTATAGTGTAGTTAGCATTAAGTAAATTCTAATCTTATCGGAAAGTTATATAAAAAATTTATCACAATAATGTAATCTTGTTGTTTGAAACATTTTTACAGTTTTTGACATTTTGAAAAGTGACAGTCAACACAATACATTTCTTCATCACCAACAAAAAAACATATATTATTTAAGTGAAAAAGATTTTCAACATTTGAAATATGAAAAATATTTTTTGAAATAAATTCTTACCATCATCTTACAACCACCACTGACACTATCACTATCACTATCACTATCACTATCACATAGTTTCAAGGTCACAATCAAAGATAAAAAATGATTTTTACATAAAATATTTTTTGTCAAAATAAATTGAGCGTAAATTCATCTTGACGGTGTTTCATTTTTAAAGTAAATATCCTCTACTTCGTTTTTAAAAAAGGAAGTTCTTGATCAATCACTGAGATTAGCCTAGTAGCTAGAACTCAAGTGTATCAATAGGAAGTTACAGATACGTCAGCCATCCCCTTTCAATGTACCCAAAAAATAAATGAATGCCTTAATTATTACTTTGACAATAATTTTGTATTTTTATGTCTGTTTATATAACATTAAAAACATAGCTTAAAATGCAAATATAGAGGTCCAAATCATTCCATAATGATGGCCAGGGTGGGGGACTAGGTTACTGAACAAAGATAGCATGGACATATAGAAATGGACACAAGAAAAAATCAATGTGAAATTAAGGACTCTTCAAAGGGCAGCAGAGCAGAGGAAGATTCCAAGGGAGACACAGTAATTGTGATAGCACATAAAAGTGTGTATGTAAATGCAAAATAAAGGACAATAATATGTTTATGTATGAAAACAGACCATATAATATTCCCATGTACCCAAATATAAATCCAAAATCCACGTACATGCATACATATGTATGTGCAATAGATTGTTTGGGCAGGAATGGTAGGTGTGATCAAAGCATCTATTCTATACACATTTTTATAAATGAAAAAGTTAGGGCTAATTTTTTTTTTTTTTGATCGGCAAAGAAAAATTTCATTTAACAGCATGAAATTAAAGGTACAGGTAGATGACATGCATCGAAAGAGATTCGGAAAAAGTTAGGGCTAATTATACAGACCATCTTTAAAATATGCACTTTGTTATACTTTAATTTTAATAATTTGGTCTCTTAATTACAAAATTTGAGTTTAAATGATGGCAGCACTAACACTGTCAAAATTAATTAACGGAGCTTTTGAAATTTTACATTAACAAAATTAAAAGGACCAAATACATATATTTGTTCACAAACTAATATATGCACCTTGTTAAGTTTTTATTCTCAAATATGCAGCATTTTGAACCACAATCATTTAGTTTATTACTTTTTTTATTATAAATGTTTGAAAATACATCAACTTCTACTCACATTTTATAATATAATAAAATTGACTAAATTAAAAAACTAATAACAAAAATATTAAAAAAAAAAAAACATATTTTTAGAGATTATAAGTACAATTTTTCTAAAAATTATAAATAATTCTAATATATTACACCAAACATTTACAATATATAAACCAAAAAAAAACGAGTACATCAAACAATCTCATTTCTTGGACCAATGATCACTTGTCTTCAAATATTGTTGTTTCTCATCACAGAACACTAATAACCATTACATCATTAAAAATCTCAAACAAATAAAATACAAAAAAAAGTAATGTATAATTTAGATTCAACACCAGAAAGCCTAAACATCCAAAATAATTTGTCAAAAATTTGCTTAGAAACTTGATGTGTGATTTAGATTTGATTCACATTTGAAATAAATCTCAATCATTCAAAATCTTTTTTGGATATTTTTTTGAACAAAGTTTCTGAATTCTTAGGGTTCGTTTGGGATGTGAGTTAGCTTTTTGACTTTTTAACAATTTTAGCTTGGGGCTAAAAAGTCTCTTTCGGGATGAGTTTTTTTGGCTTATTTGACTTTTGTGAGAGAAAAAAATAAAATGATTATAATTTGAATGTGACATTTTATCTTATTAATTTTTTAGTTTATTTTTTTTTTTTATGCCTATTTTAACCCAAATGTGATATGTCAAACGAGCACTTAGCATTACAAAACTTGTGTTGGGAGACTAATAACACTTCCAATATCTAAACAATATACTATTTTTCATGTTTTTTTTTTTGTTTTATTTGAGTTCTTGATGTCTAAGGCTTCATTTGGCATGATCTATTTTGATTAAATTAATCAATAAAGACAAATAGACTGATTTAATCAATAAGACAAAATATCACATATAAATTATAATCATTTTATTATTTTTTCTTTTTCAATTATCAAATCAACTAAAAAAAAGGTCAAAATTTATTCAAAACATTACTTTTTAATTAAGTTAAAATAATATTAAAAAAAATTAAATTAAATTAGCTTTTCTCAAACGAAGACCAACATTGCTTATCACTTTAATTTGTACCCAAGCACTCCTGTCTCAAATGCTTCATATCATAACATTTTTGGCTTGGGTTAGGTTGGGTTGGGGGAGGGAGGAATTAAACAAAATAAATAAAAAATGTTATGAATTTTAAATTTTCTATCAAATAGATAACTAAAAATCTTAGATGGATGTGAAATGTAAACTCTACAGTCATATAAGATATTTGATTATTTATATAATAAAAATTTGATATCTTTTACATTATCTAAAAATAAAATTAAAGAGACAAAATCTCATGGGATTTGATGATGTGTAGTAATAAGGATAAAAAGGGGATTTCAAAGAGAGCCGTACAAATGCAGAGAGAGAGAGGGGGGAGTAGACAAAGAAAAGGGTAGGAAGCAGAGGGAAGAGAGGGGCAGTTCGGATTGAGAATTAGTGTGAAAGGCACGAGACGGAGTGAGACCAACACCAATAAATGAATGAATATAAGAGAGAGAAAGAGACAGAGAGAGTCTGTATCTATCTGTCTGGACACATACATACATACATACATACATACACAAGTGTGATGAGGCTTATGATAACCCTCTCATGATCGTCACGTCGTTTTTGATGCGCTCCTCCCAATAACCCCCTCTTCTCCCTCCCAGAATTCCACGCCTCTCTTTCTCTCTCCAATTGCTTTCTCTCTTTTGTATGTCTTCCAATTTGAGAGATTGAGGAGGAGAGATTGATTGTAATAGGAAGAAGCCCCAGTCAACCTCATGTCTTCCTCACTTTGTTCCATTTTAAACCAACACCATTCCCTCTTTCTCTCCCTATTCTTCTTTCTCTTTCTAGTGTTCTATCTCTTTCCCTGAATTACTCACATACCCACAAATCCCCACTCTTCACTCTTTCACCCTCCCTCCTCATACTTACTCACCCTATATATAAAAATATAAACCTTTTTCAACCAAAACTGTCTTCTATTACCATCATCACACTAAACCCTTTAGTGACTAGCAAATAGCTCAGACACAGAGACACAGAGAGAGAGAGAGAGAGAATGTGGATGATGGGTTACAGTGATGGTGGAGAGCTCAACTTCTCTGATTCATTTAATGGCAGGAGGCTCCGCCCTCTGATTCCACGACCAGCTTCTTCTATCTCCACCACCACCACCACCACCACCACTTCCACCACCACAAATCCTCCATGTTTAAGCCGTCTTCATGGCTCTGATCTTCTTGCATTCAATCACCACCTTTGTAATCTCTCTCTCTCTCTCTCTCTCTCTCTCTTTCTTATAATATGACTCAACCATTATGCCACTTATTCTGTCGCTTAAAACCCACCAAGAAAATTTAAAGAAAGGCCACAAATTTTCAAAGACTAGTTATGAAATTGAGTCTCATTTTCGGTGTTTATTGTGTGTAGCATATGGGTTTTGCTTATAGATGCTTTATGTTCATGGTTTTATTGAGAATTTGTTGTTTGTTTCAGCGACTATGACTGATCAAAACAAGAGAGAGTTCAATCCACACCAGGTTGTAGTGAGTTCGCGCTGGAATCCTACGCCGGAGCAGTTGCAGACACTCGAAGAATTGTATCGGCGTGGCACTCGAACGCCTTCTGCAGACCAAATTCAGCATATCACTGCACAGCTTCGCCGATATGGAAAGATTGAAGGGAAAAATGTGTTCTACTGGTTTCAAAATCACAAAGCTAGAGAACGTCAGAAGCGCCGCCGTCAACTTGAATCTGTCTCCTCCGATGAACTTTGCCATGATGTCGAAATTACCGAAAGGAAAGAATCAGGTAAAAAAAAAAACACATAATAATCACCAATATTTCCCTACAAAATGCCATAGTTTTTAATAACAGTATAGAAATATGTGTTGGTGGTAATACGGTGACATATCAGTCCATAACAGTATCAAAACTGTAAAATCCTATTACGTAATTGCCAATTTTTAAAACTTTGCATAATGCTATCACTTGTGTAAAATATAGAATCAAAATTTAAATATATCAGTATTGGCATTCGTGGGTTTGGACCGACTTGTATTTATCGGTAGTCATCAATATTCACTGATAAAAAAATCAATACTGTTTGATATTGGCTCATATATGACATTATTACAAATAATGTTACTTAAAACCATGTATATGGGATACAAACGAGAGAGAGAGAGAGAGAGAGAGAGAGAGAGAGAGAGGGGGTTGGGGGAGAATGTTTTGATACGTGTGGTTTCTTTTTTCCATCTTTTTGTTTGTCGTTGAGATGTGTAAAGTTGTATGTATTGATGTTTGATTTGTAATGTGTGGGTGTTTTAAATTTAAATCTTGTATTGGCCATACTGTTTGTAGTCTGAGATGTAAAGTTGAATTCTTTTTGTTTTTGTATTTGTCGAGTGATAACAGGGGTAAATAGGACAGGTTATGAAGTTGAACAGACCAAGAGCTGGGCACTTCCTACAAACTGCAGTACACTATCAGAGGTCTCTCTATATTTACCTTCCTTTGTCTTTCTCTCCACACAGCTCTCCATACATACATACATACATACGTACGTACATATAATAATAATACAGTCTAGTCTAGTCTAGTTCTTTTTAAACATAGAGAGAGCATGCCAAGCCAAGCCACTGACTTTTTTGTGAGGACAATTAGAATCAACTAATCATGTAATAATTACACATATGATTATCATCAGTTTATGAAAGTATATACATTTAAATATATATTAGAAAGATAGATAGTAGATTGATTAAAAGGAAAGGAAGATTTCCAGAAGAAGCAAGAAAAGCTTTGTATGTTTGTTGGGAAATGAAAAGTGTGTTCAAAAGCTGCATTCCTTCCTTTCTGTCGGGGCTGGCTGCTGCTGCTACTTGCTGCTTGCTGCTGCATGTTGTTGTTATGAATCAAAGCTATGGTTTTTGGGGATTGTGCTTGCTTATAAGTTATATTCATCTCATTTTGTTTGGACATTAATTGGGCACCCAAAAGTTCATCCCCATTAAAATTTGGAAAATGGTTTCCAAAAAATTTCATCTAATAAATGGTGTGGTAATGGTATTTTTAAAATATGGATATAAAATTTTCATACTATTGTGTATTTTTTTTGTTTATATAGTATTACTCTTAGTTTCTTCAGAGCCGTTGTTTATTACTAGGAAAAGTATGTTCTTACAAAAATATGTATACAAAATTCATGACTAGAATGATGTGTAAGTATCATTTGTGAAAATATAAATCACCTTTTTAGGCCTTTTTGCTTTAAATAATATAATCAACACTTCACATATCATTCTGTATCATTTTTTCATGTTTGTATAAAATTACTATTTTGATTAATTGATTTAGGGTAGTCATTTAGGCTCATGCGAAAATAAGGTTTGCCCAAAGCAGTACTCATATATAGAGGTATTTGCTATTAAGTGATAGATTAGACACACAAATTTATGTAGTTATTTATTTGTTTATTTTGTTGGCTCTAAATTGTATCAGAAAACTGCTTCAACAACACAAAGGGCAGCACCAAAAGCAGCGGCAGCTGTACCAGAATGTGGAGCAGAAGATGGATGGGTACAGTTCGATGAGGAGGAGGGAGAATTACAGCAGAGAAACTTGGTAGAAAGGAATGCCACGTGGCAGATGATGCAGTTGTCTTGTTCACCACCTCCCACCCACCTCATAAACCCTAGTACTACTACTACTTCAATTGTCACCACTACCACTACCACTAATACTATTCCTAATTCAGAAACAATAACTATGGACCCAAACCTCATAAAGACTTCCCGAGAAGACCTGAACATCTTTATAGCACCCTACAGAGATCAAACAGGCCGTGGGGCTTCTCAAACACTCCAACTTTTCCCTCTCCGGAGCAGCCGTGACGGTGACGAAAACACCGAGAACGAGGCCAAGATGTCGGCAGCAGCCGCAGCGGCCATGAACCCTAACTTAACTCCTTACCAGTATTTTGAGTTTCTCCCACTAAAGAATTAAATTATGAATGAAAAAAAGAAAAAGAAAGAAAAAGATGAGCCATGTGGGAAGCTGAAAAGAGTGAGCTTTCAGTTTGCTATTTATGTAAAATGATGGATTGTGTTTAGATTTTGTATTGTTGTTGGAAAACAAGTGATGCTTTAAATGTTGTGGATGTAAACATTTCATGAAGGGGGGTGAAATGGTAAGTATGTGGGTATGAAAGAAGGTTGCCTTAAAATGCATTTGGACCATGTTGGGTTGAATCAATGAAGAGCTTAATTATAGTAAATATCACAGGACCTATATAGTGAGAGGCATAGGCCTCGTTTGAGTAACAAGATGTGTCATGCTTGCTTAGAGAGAGATTGAGAGAGAGAGAGATTGATTTTTCAAATGAAATAGGTCTGAAATGGAAATTAGATACGAGGGTTTGACGTTGAAATATGGGATCTGAAGTTGGATGGTGAAGTGACTTGGTATGTGGGTTGAAGAGTTCTATGTTATCCTACCTCATTATTCCTTTATTTATTTGTTTTCTAGTTAAGTTTTGCCCTACTGTTAATCATAGGGGAAAGCTTATGTATAGAATATAGTCTCGACTAGCATTCTCTCTTTTCAAATTTATTTATTTCAAAACACTGATAATAATTGGATTATTCAAAATTTAGAGTGCACTAATCTTAAAATATGATTTGAGAGTATCATTATCAAACTCATTAGAATTTTCTTTTGGCTATTTTATAGTACAAAATCATAAAAATACATTTTATCAAACTCAATTATTGACTAGCTAATTTAGTTAAATATCAAACCACTAGCTAAATGTAGTAATGGAAAGAGAACTTAACAAATGAAATAAAAAATAGAAAATTTGTTGAAAAATGTATTTGAAAAGATAGATTAGCTTAAAAAAAACTTTTAGTTAAAATTTAACTAAAAATTTGACTATTTTGATGAAGAGTTCTAATAGTTGCAAATGTTTTGAAACAAACAAGAAAAATTTGAAGATATACAATCCCGTATTAGAATACTGTATGATAATGAAAACTCTACCTACAATGAAATGTGAAGTGTAGTTAAAATTTAATTAGTGTATTATGAAATTGATATATAGAATGAATTTGAATCATCCATTCATGTTTTTGGATAAAAATCTGGGTATATAAATATTACTGGTATTATACATACATACATTTGGTATCATGTATAGAGTAGGAAGGCTAACTCCCATAAATATTAATCTAACAATTGATTTTCTCCAATCAATATATATATATACATTTCAACAAGTGCTAGGAAAACAAAATTGGCAATATAGCAACAACGTATAAAAACATAGCTTAGCTTGTGAGTGAATAACCAAAGAATAATATATAAAACTTGTAGTTATATATTTATTTTCTTAGCAAAAAAGGGGAAGATATTGATAGTAGGTCAGAGCAAAGTGTACAACTGAAAAAAATGTAAAATTAATTAATTAATTAATTTAAAAAAGAAAAAGAAAAAAAGAGATGAGATGGTGAGTGTGTGTGTTAATTTCCGACCACACTGCTAATCTGGTACATAGCTGGAGAACACTGGCAGAATAGATTGTCTGGTACTCAGCTGGAGAACACTAGCAGAATAGCTTGCCCGAACAACCTGTTACAGAACTAAGAGATTCCGACGGTGGTTCATCTACCTGGGACACTCTGACGATCAAGTCAGTTTATCTCTCAAAGATAGCAAAAGTGCTTAACTCACTATTCAAAGCATAAAAAATATACCTTAGACCTATGAGGGGTGCCTCTCTTTTATAGTCAACACAAACTTAGTCCCAATAGAAGTCTAGCTTCAATGGACTTAAGATCTTGGACTCCCAGTAGGATATGTATAAACTCTTTAAGAGTCTTATTTTTACCAAAACTAAAGTCTTCTCCCATTCTAGAACTCTTGTCCCTTATCCGCTTATTCCGGATTCCAGTATTCTCGCAGATAACCTCGGCCTAGCCGAGATGATCTCGGCGTCATGACCAGGACACGTAGCACTTCAACTGACACTTCGGTGACACCTTAGCTACATGTTATTCAAAAATTATGTCCTAACAGTGAGCAAAGGTGAAACATAAAAGAAGAAATTTATATGGCTTTCATTTTCTTTTTTTAGCATTAAAGACATTTGTGTGATACTAGAAAGACTTTGGAAATTTTAAAACCAGTCTCAAAGAAAGATGATATCTGCTCAAATCAATAGAAGCTTGGGATGTGTTGCTTTCGCTATGATGTGTTTTTTCCGAGTGCTCTTCTCGTTGCCATATTCTTGCTGTTTTGAATTTTTAAAGTTCAAGTAATTATTGAGAGACAATTTTATTATTTATATTATATTTTTAACATATTTTTTTTATGAATGGTTGAACTTTTCTTCGTGAATTTTTAAAACTCAAGCTATTAGAGAGAGAGAGACAACTTTATTATTTATATTATATTCTTAACACCTCTCTTTACGCATGATCAAACTTTTCTTCGTATTTTGAACTTTTAAAGTTCAAACTATTAGAGAGAGACAACTTTATTATTTATATTATATTCTTAACACACCCTTTTATGTATGGCTGAACTTTTCTTCGTAGCAAGCCAAATTAAATTTTTAAAGCTCAAGTTATTAGAGAGAGAGAGACAACTTTATTATTTATATTATATTCTTAACATATTCCTTTATGTATGGCTGAACTTTTCTTTGTAGTGGACCAAATAGTGCAAACATTTTTTAATTATCATGTTCATGTAATTGGTGAGATTCGAACACAAGATCTTTTGCCTGCTCTAATACTATATTAAACTATTGACTACCAATCATCATATAATAATCCAGAAATTGCAATAGAAAAGAAAAAGGGAGGTTTGTGATGATTTTTAAATCTTTTTTATTAGGTAATCTAGTATCCTTATGCATGAAGATAATCAATTCAGTCTGCTACGCTTTGTTCTGCTCAGTTGTGGATGCAATTCTGTTACTCTTGTCTTGTTTGTTGGTTTCTCACCAACTGGAGCTTGGAACTTCAGTTAGCTCCAAACTCTTCTTTATTGATATTCTGTATCTTATTTTACATACTTTCATCAATAAAGATTTTCTTTGTCGATAAAAAAAAAAAACTCATATACAAAATTAAACTGTTAAAATGAGAGACAATGTTATTATTTCTATTATGCACTCAACCTAAATCCAATAATAAATAACAATAAATCATTGCTGCAATTTACACTGAAAAAGATCCATGTAAGGTCAGATTTGATTTTGATGGCAAGCAGCTTCGCTTTTTTCTTTTTCTTTTTTTTTTTTTTTTTGAAACAGCGAAAGAAAAATTTTAGTGATAAAGATCAAGTAAAAACATCGACAAATATCAATAAAAAGACATAGAGCAATCAGCTTCGCTGTTGTGGTAGATTAGTGATAAGACCAATGTGAAAAACAATATCATAGACAAGATTTAAGAATGTGAGTTAATGAAAAGGCATCGGAGATTCCCACTAGTATAATCATTGATGGGATGAAAATATTAAAAATAATTTAAAAATATTAACCCTGTGTTTGATTGAGAGGTTTAAAAAATAATTTTAAAAAGAAAAGAAAAAATATATTAAATGACATATAAATAAAATATACTTATATTTCATATAATTTCATATATTTTTTTTTTTTCTCTTTCCAAATTCTTTCACAAATTTTTCGACCAAACACAGCGTAAAGAAAGATTTTACATATCATTGAACTACAAGATTTTCTTAATTTAGTGACATTTGAAAGTGCCATAAAACTATTGATTTAATAACATTTTTTAGTCTTGTGGCATTTTGAACAAGTACAATTTGTAATCATGCCACGGTAAATACTAGTGTCACGGTAGATACTTGCAAGTGCCACTACACCATCATGATTAAAAACTTTCAATGATATTTTGATGTCATGGTAGATATTATTTGTAGCACTATTAAGCGTCATTAAAAAAGAGTTAGTGACACTTATAAGTGTCATTACACCATCAAGACTAAAACCATTCAGTGATACTTTATCTTAACGCTATCAAGTGTCATTCGTGACGATAATTCGTTGTTAAACAATTTGATCCGCTCTTGCAGAGACTCAAACTGCCAACATCCCGCATCATAAACCTTATACACCACACTCTTTCCACTATACCTCTATAGCACCACATGATTATATATGCAACATATATTATTTGTATAGTACATACATCCATATTAATATAAAAGTATATATATAAGCATAATTATTTTATTGAACATAATTTATTTAAAATAAACTATTTACTAGTAAAATAAAAAAAGATTACTTTTGGCGACTAAAAATATTTTTTAGTCGCTAATTCTATACTTTTGGTTATTAATTATTTTTTAGTTGCTAAAAGACTTAACTTTTGCCGACTAAAATCGGATTTGGTCGCCGAAGATGCTCTTTCAGCTATCAAAATTTTGGCCACCAAAAAATTTAATTTCCGCCTTAAGATTTTAGTTCTCCCGCGCTAAAAATGATCACTTTTGGCGACTAAACTTATTTTTTAGTTGCTAATTGTAGACTTTTGACTACTAAATTTTTTTTAGTCACCAAAAAGCTTTACTTTTGGCTACTAAAATTTTTTTAGTCAGTAAAATCTATATAATCAGCAACCAAACTTATTTTAGTTACCAATTGTAGACTTTTGGCTACTAAATTTTTTTAGTCGCCAAAAAGCTTTACTTTATTGAGTTTAATTTTTTCTTGTAGTGTATATTGAGTTTTATTTATTTATTTTTAATCATTCACTGCATTTTAAAAATTTAGAAAATATATTGGCATTTTTTATTTTTTCAAAAATGCCATTATAAGTTTAGAAAGTTTTTGGCTTAGTGGCATTTCTCAAAATGCTATAAAATATTTATTTATGACACTTTTCACCTAAGCACCATAAAAAGTAATTTGCACCTACCTAGTGTCCTGACATTTTTTAAAAAATGGTATTGCTATTAAAGTTTAGTGACATCTGTTGGTAAATATCACGAACATAATTTTTGTGCCATTATTTTATAAAATGCCATAAAATTAATGTGACATTTCTTTATTGAAATGTCATTAGAGCCTCATATGTTTGTGGTTCTGTGATATTTTTCTAAAATATTTAATGTCAATTTTTATTTTTGGGGTATTTTCTAAAAACATGTCACTAGTGTAGTGTCACTAAAGTATAAATTTGTTGTAGTGACATTTTTGTTATAGTGAAGTGACGCTTTTTTTAATTGAAATGCCACTAGAGCCTTGTATGTTTGTGGCTCTATGACATTTTTTCTAAAAAATGTCACCAAATATTCTTTTTGTAACATTTTTTAAGAACATGCCACTAGTATGGTGTCACTAAAATATGTTTTTGTTGTAGTGTCGGTAAGAAGAAAAAAAAATAAAATGACAAATATTAATAATTAAAATCATATATATTTTTTTGTAATTTTTTTTTTCTGCATCCTACTGGATTGTAATTCCAGTATACATAATTCTTATATATAAAAAAAATCATACGAAAAATGATATAACAATGACATTTATACAATTATGGCCCCATTTGAAAATAGGTTATTTAGTTAATTTTTTTGGTTTTTTAACCATTTTAGTTTGGCTAAAAGGAGTTGTGTTTAGAATAATAGTTGATTTTTTTTTTTTGTTGATTTGATAGTTGCAAGAAAAAAAATAAAATACTTATAATTTAAATGTAACATTTTATCTTATTAACCATTTTAATTTATTTAATTATTTTAGCCCAAATCATACTTACCAAACAGAGCCATGACTTATAGTGGTGGACTTTATTATTTGCAATGAATAGAGTTTTCCTCCAATGAGTATATCATTCTCTATTAGAAAATAATTGTATAAAAATTTTATTTATATAACATTACCCTTGATTCAAATAGAAAAGAAGTTCGACTCTCCCCCGGAATGTGCTGTAGGATATTTCTTTGAAATTAAGAATTCAGAAATTTTACACCAAAAACATCAAAAAGAATTTATAAATAAAGATATAATGGCTAGGATTGGAAATAATTAGACCTACAAAGGAACTGAGCTATTTTTGGATTGTTTGAGTCCAACTAATTTGAAGTATATTTGAGTTTAACGCATTTGTTAAATCAATGAATTTTAACTTGTTTAATAATCGAATTAAGCTTAGGTAGATCAAAACTCAACTCAAGTAGGTTTGAGAACACAAACATATATCAGTTAAATATTTATTTTAAATAATATATAAAAATATTTTGATTAATATATTTTACTTTTGTTGGAGTTTAGTGTTTGTGCAAATTTATATACTCGATTGATGAAACTTATTCATAATATGATTTTTATATTTTGTTCCTTTTTTTTTAATGTGCAGGTTGATTTAAGTAATTAAATTGACTTAAGCCGAATTTAAGTTTCTCAAGTATTGGTCTAACACAATAACAATTCAATTCTGTAAGCTCAACTTGAGCTCAGCGCTCAAATTTGACTAATTTTTAGTGAGCTAAGATCAAACAACTTATATCTTGACTAGATTCAAATTGACTCATTTGCGATCCTAAATAGTACGGCATTGTGAAAGATGTGGGAACTAATGGGGGTTGGTTCAAGTGGAAAGGGACTTGGGTCGTTTAAGCAAAGGTCTTGAGTTCGAGCCTTTGTAGATGCAGTAAATTCACTTGGGAGAGGACCCCGCATTTGCGCCTGATAGCTTCCTCGACAGATTAGTTCTGAGTCTAAAAAACTTGAGGATACCGTGGGAAACCAAAAAAGAAAGATGTGGGAATAGTAAAAGAAATTGTTAGCAATCCATCATAGAAACATTGTCAAGCAGACAAAGCATGTATCTCACTGACAGTTCACTAGGATGGAACCTTTGTAGGCCATTATGCCTTTTTTCTTTTGCCACAGACAAATGTGCATTTATATATGCCATTATGTTCATTGCTTACAACCCTTTTTTTTTTTTGGCACTCCCATGCATAAAAATCACCTAACTCAAATGTTGTCCTAAAAATCTGTGTAAAACTGATTATGTCCATTAATTCTTGAATTTTTTTTAATAATTTCTATGATTAACGCATGACATTGTTTGTATAGTATTCTTTATAAATAAATAATTACAAAATATATTATGAATTTGTTCTTATAAATAAGGCTACAAGAACATTTCCAAGAGCTCACCTATTTTATATTTTTAGATACTTTAGAAAGTGAAATTTCAAAATTAATCTCCAACGGCCTCTTGAAAAGACTCCAAAATTTGTCAAGTGCTACCATCATTATTCATCCATTAAAAATATAAAATTAATTTTTCTCTCATCTGTCTCACTTTCTAATGCAATTATCACATTTTTTTTTTAAGAAAAAAATATTTTCATTGAAAAAGAATAATAATAAAATATTTAAATAGAAAGAGAAAAGAATATGAAGCATTATGGATAAACTATAAGTTGAAAAAGTAACTCCCTAAACAACGGAATGCACTTTTTAATGAAATTTAAGCAAAATATAAGGAATAGTTGAAGATGCTCTAAGCATGATTATTAGTGAATTTTGGGGAGAGTTTCATTTGTTTGTGTGTTCCATATTTGCCGCATTCTTAGACTCATCATACAACTTCGTGTTCGCAAAATTCTACCTTTATTCACATACCTACACACATCAAGTTAACAATTCTGCATCAAACACAAATAATAATAATAAATGCAACATAGAATACATATGAATGGTTAAGATTTTAGATTCTATATCTAATTCTGTAAATAATTTTTGTACACAGCGCGGTTCGGACGGTTTGATAGTAAAATTACAAATTAAATGACGGGTTAGCAGATTAAAGGATTGACAAATTGTGGTTTGGACAGTTTTTAACGGATTAGCAGATTGAAGAATATTTTAATTAATTATCATATATTTGCATAATATATAACATTAATTTGTATAATATTTTTTAGATATATAATACAAAGTAATTTTACATAATATGTTTCATATATATAAGTGCTAATTTGTAATAAATTTTATATCTTAAATATCTCTTACACTCATTTTTATATTGATATTTTATTGGAAGTTAAAAAATATATATGTATTAACTATAGCGGAGCGGAGCGGTTCGGTTGGCGTTGTTTAAATTTTAAAATGTAAACAACGGTTAGCGGTGTGAATTGATACGTATCGATACGATTTTAACAAATTGAACGATATTTTACACAAGCTCGATTAGCAGGAAAATAGATTGAAACATCAAGAGTCAGCAATCTCTTTATGCAGAATGTGTATAATATCTATAATGGAATGGAGAGAGAGAGAGAGAGAGAGAGAGAGATCACTATTGAGAAGGACAGTGATTGGATGATGATCCTAAATGAATAAAATGTAAGATTTTTTTTCCCCCTCTAAAACCCCAAAACCATGAAGGTTGAAATGGGTGAATGAATCAATGAAAGAAAGACAATGTAGAGAGGTTGAAAGCGACCCATAACTTGGTCAATAGACAATGTGCTGTCGCACACTGTCTTAAGGTACAATCAGGAAATGCCTCTTGGCCAAGGGGCAATCCGCAAAAAAAAGTTAAAGGGCCAATACGAAAAGATGAGGCAGCTTCTGTCTCTCTACCTCTCTTTCTCTCTTGTCAATTGTATATAATTGTGTGTACCTTTCAATGTTTCAAATTTCATTACACAATTTTTTGTTGTTGAAAGTAAATACGGATAGTTTAAAATTTCTCACTTTTTTCTCACACAGTGATAATTAGGTTGGAGTTGAATTGTCAAAAAATATTTTAAAGTTTTTTCTACACATCCATATATCTTATTTGATTTTTTTTATCATTAGACATACAGATGAATCATCTCTCGTCTTCTAACTACTTAAAAGAGATGGACCAATTTTGTCTCACTCGTAAAATTTTTCGCTACGTCATTGATTGAGAATAACACATGGACGATTCTGTTTGGTTGTATGAGGTTGCTAATTTTAGTTAATGATTGGAATAATTTGACACAAAATGTAAAATTTAAGAAAAAAAATCAATCCAATTAATATTTTAAAGATCAAATTGACATAAAGATTAAAGTACAAAAACCACCACCGATATAATTTGCCCTAAAAGATACCAAATAAATACAAACACATAGATTTATAAAAAAATGTGAGGGAAATAGGTGGTTGGATAATATTTATCTACATGCATATGGTATTCAATTTGAATTATATGAGCATTGTTGAAAGGAGTTATGACATTTTGATTTGTCATGGAGTGGTTACATGGCTCACTAGTGTAATTGCATTAGGCCAAAATTTAAATAAATTAAGAAATAGAAAAAGGAATAAATTCAAAAACACAATGAACAAATGATCAAATACGTCACAGAGTGAAGACTCAGGTATAAATATCTATCAGAACCAGACAATAAAAAACCAAAGTGAAGAAAAGAATAAACCATCGTGATCTTGGGCTTGGCCCAATTATGTTGGAACTCGGAAAGGGACAATTGGGCCAATCATGTTATGGGTTTTAATTATTGTGGTGGTAGGGTGGTTGTGGGTGGAGATGGAGAAAAATAAAAATAACTAGAAAGGATTGGAAGGAAAGAGAAATGATGTGAGTGTAATTTTGTCATCTTACCTCTTTCGTAAACTCGGCTAGGTTAATTATGTCAATTGTCGAAGAAGTCTATATAATTTATCAAATAAGAAAAAAAGAAAAAGTTTCAATTTCTTCACACCTCCCATAAAAGTATCATGAAAATTATTAATTATTTTGTTTTGTTTACTTTTATTTATATTTGTCTATTATTATTATTTTTATAGTACATCAAGGCTTCAACAGCTTTTTTAGGAATAAATGTTGTTAACATATCACATTTTATAAAGAAAAATGTTTGTTCTGCAATTAAATAATCTTATGTTGAATGATAACCCCTGAATTTTGGACATAATTGCCAAAACCAAATCCTTCCTCCCACCCCATTTAGCCACTACCCACCACAACTAGCCAACAAATTCAACCCTCTTCTAGTCACTGCCTCACTTTTCACTTACGACAATCACTTTCAACCATTTTTGATTACTATCACTGATTATATCACCTCTAATAGTCGGTCATTACATCTGACAGTCGGCAAACACTTTTACCTTTCTTCTTCAACTATTGTCAACTACTAATTTTTTTTTAAAAAAAATAAAACAATATTAACCCACTTTTATTAGGTGAGAGGAGACATAAAAGGATCGATTTAGTCTGTTTGGCACTTCATCATTAAAATATAAATAATGGCCGCAACAAATTAGAAGAATATCAAATTTCAATCCAAATTTCATGTCTTGTAAATGAACAAATTCCCCCAACATAGAATCTCTGGTGGGGGGTGGAGGTGAGTAGATGAATATGGAGAAGGTGTAACATTTTGGTGTAGAGTATTTTGTTTTGTACTAACATATAAATAGGAATTAGGAAATGTTACTGTCTCAGAAGGAGAAGTGTCATAGCAGGGCAGAGCAGAGCAAGCAGAGGATAGAGTGATTACTGTCCGGTCGACTTTCTTCTTCCCATGCAACGAATGCTCTCTTACATTTGATCTTCTGACATCACCCTGTTTCCCTACTCTCTCCCTCGCTCGCTCTCTCTCTCTAACACACACAAACAAAATCTGATATCAAATAATGTATATATTGGGATTTGAGAGAGAGAGAGAGAGAGAGAGAGGTGCAAGAGGTACTTCTGTATTTTATGGTGCAGGCTTTTTGAAGACACTTTTGTTGAACTTTCTAGCTTAAAATAAAGGGAAATGATTCTCTTATAAAGTTAGTCAAAATGTAACTGTGATGCACAATATTGCAAGTACTACTATGGCCTTGAAACTCATACTTCTCAAGTTTTTTTTTTTTTTTTTTTTTTTACACTAAATAGAAGTTTCAAACTCAAATTCAGGTCGAAGGGTAGGCCAAGTTTGATATACACAAAATAATTTATCTTTTTATCTTTTTTTCTTTTTTTATCATATCACTCTCTATTTTTTTGCACATCTTTTCATAAAAAGACAAAAAATATACTTATTTAGGTCATCCCAAACAACCAGTTGAAGTCATATTTTTTAAACAGGATAAAGTTTTGTTTTTTAAAATATGACTTTATGAAACAACTTCAGTTTGGAAATAAATTTAAAAGTGCCGTGCTTCCGACCCCCACTGACGTGGCAGCATGGGGTTGACAGAAAACATAAAAAAAAAATTAAAAAAAAAAAAAATTTTTTTTTTTGGACCAATCACACACAACCCCCAGTACCCCACTGGGGGTCCGAAGCTTTTTCCAATTTAAAATTGCTTAAGTTTGGAGTTTTCTAATTTAAAACAACTTGAATGCTTCTTTTTTTATATAATTATCTTGTAATTGAGAGATGATGGTAGTGTAATTACACTCAATCTATTTCTAAGGGTGTCAGTTGATTTCTTTCGCACTTAATATATTTTTTTCAGTGTGTTAATATTATTTGAAATATCAATTTATAAATAATATTTAATAGTATTGAATAAATTTATATTATTAGAACAATTTTAGTCCAATTTAAAAGCTAATTTAGGCCAAGTTTGACTAAACTAAAAAAGTGCATTTATTTCATCTTTTTTTTTTTTTTTTGGTCACATCAATTAACATCTTCACTCTACTTTTTCTATACATAATACAAGAAAAATAAAAAAATACATTTATTTAGTCTTCCAAAACTTGGTCTTAGAATAAATATACCCTTCCCTATACTAACACATTGAACTCTGAAACACATTCGCTTTTTTTTAGTTTTCAGTCAGAAAACCCCAACTTCATCTTTGATCAACCACAAATATGGTGGGCGGAGAGAGATAGAGGAAAAATTCAATCCCAATTGAAAAGAGTACATAATGCTTACAAAGTGTTCGATGAAATGGGTGTAAAAGATATTGTGGGTTTAGATGCGTAGATTGCTAAGACCGTCTCTAACGATAAATTTTTTTTTCACTAAATTTGAGTAAAAAATGAATCATTTTCTCAATTTGATATCAGTTGTTCCAACGGTGTATCAAAATCTCGTGAGTCAACCGGTTGGTCGACAGGTAAAGCCAATTTTTTTTATTTTTTTACCTTTTTGAACTATTTGAACCTACTTTTTTGAACTGTTTCTCAAGCTTTTCTACTTTAACGGTCACACACAGTAATTTGGTAAAACCTGTATTCTGTTCTCAGTTTGATGATTTTTTTGTTCAATTCTCAATTTGATACCAGTTTGGTGAAATTATTAAAATTTCAAAAAGTGTCTTTTTCACCAAATTTTAAATATAATGCCAAATTTACTGAGTCGTTAGAGATGATCTAAGTTGGCTCTGAATCTTTTGCTATCTTTTTTTTGGGGAGGGCATTACGGAGATGGGTTCTCACAGTTGGGTAGGGCACGAGCATCTCAATGATAATGTTAAATTTGTATATTAAAGTATGTGTTATATAATAAAAGGGTGTAAAAAGTAAAAATCATTTGTGTGTTAAATGTTTATTAATTTAGAGGAGAGATGCGCATGACATAGTAAAAGTTTTTGTTAAGGTGTATGTTAGGAAAATGACTTGGACCCCGATGGAATCTTGGGTCACTCTTATTGGCCAAAAAATTGTTTTTTTTTTTTTTCGGTTTAACGCCAGAGTGCCAAGTGGCTGAGAATCTGGGGTCACTGGGTGCCCGAATCACAGCCGGTGTATGTTAGGTAGATGTCAGACCCACTTAAACATATAATAAAATAATTATAATTTATTTTTTAAAACTATGGAAGCCGTTAAAAAAAAAAAAGGAAAAAAAAAAAAAGAAGGGTTATAACAGCCCCTAACAGCAGCTCACCTTCCTCTTATGTCTCTCTCACTTTTCTCTCTCTTGCTCTGCTGAATGAATGATCGTAGTTAGCAACTATTGTATGAAACTTCAACTTCTACAGTAGCTAACAACAACTTTAGCAAATCCATTGGAAACGAAAACAATTTTGTTAGTTAGCTAATTTAGAAAATATATATATATATATATTACTGACTCTGAGGATATAATTTTTGAATGACCATACGTGGCCGAGGTGGCACGGAAGTGTCAGTCGAGGTGTCACGTGTTCTGATCATGACACCGAGATAATCTCGGATAGGCCGAGATTATCTGCGAGGATACCAGAATCCAAGATAAGCGGATAAGGGACAAGAGTCCTAAAATGAGAGAAGACGTCAGTTTCGATAAAGATGAGACTCTTAGAGAGTTTATCTCAATCTAACTGGGAGTCCAGAATTAACATTGAGCCAGATTCCATTGAAGTTAGGCTTCTATTGGGATTAGGTCAGTGTTGGCTATAAAAGAGAGGCACCCTCGTAGGTCTAAGGTACGCTTTTTGTATTCTGAATAAGTGAATTAACCACTTTTGCTATCTTTGAGAGATAACTAACTTGATCGTCGGAGTGCCCCCGGGTGGACAAACCACCGCCGGAATCTTATTTTTCTGTGACAGGTCGTTTGGGCTTCATCTATTCTGTCGGTGTTCTCCAGCTGAGTACTTGTTTGGCAGTGTGGTCAGAAATTGACACACACAATTTGGCGCCGTCTGTGGAAAAGAAAGGAGAATAAATGACTAACAACAGACAAAAAGAAAAAGTTGGGAACGACATCCCTGTTGGGAGTGGTAAGCACATTGACCCTAACGTGGAAGAGGATGACTACAACGAAGAGTCTCGGGATCAGAATCCCGGAGAGAATGACGTCGGCCGTGAGGGCAACATGCTAAAGAAGGCAAACTGAGGCGGGTATTACAACGAGAACGACAGATACCTGCGGAGGGATGGAGAGATGAAAGGAATGGCAGACAAATTGGCGAACCTGCAAACGGTTATCAATTTCATGATGCAGAACAACGTCATGCAGCCATCGTTCCTGTTACAAGACAAGCCAATTCCAGCGACCAAGAACAATGCTCAGAAGGGAGGCGAAAAACAGCCCTGAGCCCAAAGACACCAAAGACCAAAGAACACTCTCACCGGCTTTCAAGGGAGGTCGGGTGAGCAGAGTCAATGAAGGGAGATTCACGGAGGACATATCGTACCAAAGAAGCTGACCCCAAAGAACATCGGCATGTTCAAAGGAAAGAACTCTGTTTCGACATGACCAATGGAAGGAGGTCCAAAAAGACTCATAATGATACTGGAAGTAGCGCACCGAATAGGCTGAAATTCGGTGATAGCCGAGCTCTTGGACGGACCAAGGAGGATCTGAAATATTACCTCCAGAGGAAACGATAGGATGCTAATGTAACCTCCCCGATCAAGCCGAGAACGCCGTTCTCGGTAGAATTAGACAAATTTGAGGCCTTGAAAAGGTTCAATATGCCGAGATTCTAGATATACGACGGTAAGTCAGACCTCTACTTTTACGTAAACATGCACGAACTCGATTGCACTATACACGAGAACGAGCCGTTACTTTGCAAGGTGTTCCCCATCCTTCGGAAAATTGCATCGATTTGGTTTCATAAGTTGCTGAAAGAACTGTGAAGACCTGGGAAGGCCTGGCCGAGATGTTCGTGGCTAGGTTTGTGAAAAACAAACTACAGCCATTAAATGTGGACTCCTTGATGGCTCTGAGAATCAGTGAGGATGAAAGCCTTAGGACCTATGCCAAGAAGTACTATGAGGTGTTCAACCGAATACCAGGGTGCAACCAAGAGGTGGCGGTCGTGTCTTTCAAGAACGGCCTGAACGATGATTGCCTGCTTCGAAAATCATTGGCAAAGACACTGCCAAAAAGTATGGAGGAACTTATGGCAAGGATAGAAAACTATGCCAGGGCCGAGGAGGACACGCCAGGGACAAAAGCGTCAAAACAAGAGAAAACAAACGGCTCGCCGAAGCAAGGCCGAGGTAACACTGGGTACAACAAGCAAGAGACAGGATTAAGGGCTGTGCAGGTAGTCACAACCGTATTCCGAATCCCAGTTTACAAACTCTTGGAGAAAATCCGAAATCAACCCTATTACAGAGCACCAGTAAGGGTCCCGGGCGAATTTATGGGAAGAAGTCTGGGAAAGCACTGTACTTACCACAATGAAGATGGACATCTGACTCGAGTCTGAGCCACGAAGGCATATCTGGAAGACCTGGTAAGACAAGGTCATTTAAAGGACCTTGTAGACAAGGCCAGGACAAGGGAAGAGCAAGCGAGACTGTCTTAGGCACCGGTAGCACCGTCTTCTCCAGCACCACAACCGCAAGCAGGCGAACCTCGAGTGATCAATGTGATTCACTCGAAGGTCAATGAGAATGAAATACGTGGGGAGACTCAGAGGGTAAAACACTTGCAGCATGTGTACCAGGTCCGGTAGAAAAGACCTAGGGCAAACGAGTGCCGAGAACCAGTGGTGTCCTTTACTGAAGACGACCTAGAGATAGTGCAGCATCCATACAACGATGCCTTGGTAATATCCCTCCAGATTAGAGAATGCCAAGTGAAGCGCATCTTAATTGACCAGGGCAGCTCTTGTGACATCATGTATGTCAGGTGTTACAAAGAGCTTGGCCTTCACCAAGATGACCTGGAACAATCCAACGGTTCAATGGTCGAGTTCAATAGAACGCCGATGTCACGACCCAAACCCGCCCCTATGGGTTTAGCACCATAACCGGCCAGTAATCCTAGATTACTGAAGGCCTACTTAGCAGTAATACAATAATACAGAGTACAGGGGCTTGGCGGAAGCCAATACGAGAAATAAAACAAGACAGAGGAACACTAAACACCCTAAGCCTTAGCTTAGCGAGGCTCGAACCTCGATGAGGCACATTGGTTGGCTTGACAAAAGCTGGAGGTTACCACAGACGCCTCTAGCTTTGATCTGGTGCTGACACCTACATATATATATGAGCAAAGGAGCTAAAGCCCGGTGAATAACATAATGCGTAGAGGAGTTAAGAAAGAATGTCCTTTCAAGATTTTTAAGCGATGCTTGCCTCAGAAATCGGTTACGATCGGTGGCTTATACTTCATGTCATATCAGTCATTTAGAAATCATAGTAATCGTACGTGGCACATCCGATAACAAAACAAGATGCAGTGGTAGTAGCGATAGTAATAACAAGAATAATGTAATGGTAATGCTTGATGATAACGATGTGATAATAATACTTGATAAGAATAGCGATGTGATACTTGATACTTGATATGAATAAAGAATAACAAGACTTGATATGACAGTTCTTATGGACTCAAGAGGTGTCTCGCACAAATTCTAGAGGTGGCTTACACTGTAGCACTTAGGTCCGTGCAGCACTTTGCTCCAGATTTCACAGATTGACTTAAAGCCTAGTATGGATTCAAGAGGTATCTCGCACAGATTCTAGCAATTCTAAATCAGTAATCAGTGGTGAGGGTTATTACAGCCGACATGGCCTCTGAGAGCAGCTAGATTGGAGGTGCAGGCTAGCACCAAGAAGATAAAAACTGAGTTCACAGTGATTGACACCTCCTCTGTCACAACCCAAACCCGCCCCTATGGGTTTAGCACCATAACCAGCCAGTAATCCAAGATTACCAAAGGCACCTTACGATGTCTGAGATAACAGTCTGAGGGCATGGCGGAAGCCAATACAATAAATAAACAATGTCCAATGAGCTGTGACAGTCTGTATGCAAAAAGATTTTTCATATATACATAGATATATACACAGTACAGAACAGTATGCACAATATTTACGGTCATACAAAACAGGGGCCTAATCCCCATTAGACAAGACGAATAACGATACCTATACAAATACTACAAAATAGAAACGAAGGAAAAACTAAAACACCCCATAGCCTTGGCTAGACAGGCTTGGAACCTCGTAGTGAGGCACAATGGTTGGCTTGACAAAATTGGGAGTCTACCCCAACGCTCCTAGCTCCAGTCTGGTGCCTGTTCACCTACATATATATATGAGCAGTGAGCTAAAGCCCAGTGAATGACATAAAGCGTAAAGGGGTTTAGAATGAATGTCCTTACAGTAATGAAAATAGTTCATTTCAATCAGTATATCAGTTGTTCAGTATAGTAAACAGTCATATGTGGTACATCCATTAGCATAACAGTGAACAGTAGGTCTTAAAAGACCGAACAGTAAATGATGGCCATCAATCAGTAAACAGTAGTGGTTCCAACGAGGGAACCGACAGAGATCTCTATGTGATAACGATCGATAACGATGGTTGCTAAGGATGCCACAATACAGTTCAGAATATAGGACATACATTCATTCAGTTAACAATATCAGTTCAGAAAGCAGTACAGTTCAGTTGTTTAGAAGATAATCATTTTGAACATATCTTTACACAGTTGTTACTCACAGAGTTCTAGGCTACAGTAGGCTAGAGCGTCTCCTCGAAAAGCCAACCCTACACAGTTACAGATTGAACACATACTAAGCTACATAGTTGGGAAAGATGATAACTTAATCCCTAATTTGCCTCGGTGTGTTCTACATCTATATCCTCATTAGAATGTCTTAAACTAGGCCTAAGAATGCCTAGGATGGGATGAGGATGCAAAGATGCATTCAGAAAACATTTTCAAAATTTTCAGTGAAACAGGGTCCCGCTCGAGCGTAGGTTACTCCGCTCGAGCGGACATGCAACAAAGGTCTACGCTCGAGCATCAACTCCCCCGCTCGAGCGGACCAAAAAATACTGGTTGCTCGAAAATCACGCTTGTCATGACCTAAACCCGCCCCTATAGGTTAAGCGTCGTAACCGGCCAGTAATCCTTGGATTACCTATGGCCTCTGATGACATTAATACAAAATAAAGGGCTAGCGGAAGCAGATACATAAATATAAATGTCCAACGAGCTGTGTTGACCTACATGAAACAGTATATTTTAAAACTTTAATTACATAACCAGTAGTCAACCATATATTATACCACATACGTTACCAGATTCTTTAGTAAAGCCAACAAATTCCATAATATATATATACATGTACAGAAACAACATGGCCTCAACACAAGTTACACCGGGAACCTCCACGGGAGGCACAAAGGCTGGCTGACAACAGAAACATAGTCCCCCACAAAACCTTCACAAAACCTTCGGGCTCGAACTCCGGAATGCTCACCTATATACATATATATATACAAACAGTGAGCTAAAGCCCAGTGAATAACATTAAGGTAAAGGGATTAGTGAACGAAATCCGAACATTTTATACGTACAAAACAGATCATAGCGTAATCATAGTCATCTCATATCAGAACATAATAATGGCATACTCCATAGAACATATCACATAACACATAACGTCTTCCGACTAGAGTAACCGGTCCCGGACACCGATTAAACACATATCACCACAATGAAGTGGCTAACGAGATCTCGTAACTGTCATGGACCCGCATTTTCATGCCGTCTCCCATGACTTGGGACTATCTATGGATGCCATAATAGATTTCAAACATGGATCTTCGTTCACAAAAACATATCTCATTTCAGAAATCATAGCTTGATATATCACATTTGGAACATAATTTTATATGAACGTATCTTTACGATAACGTTACTCACAGTGGTTCCGTAGATGGTCAATCACTTCCTCGGACGTTGACCTACAATCACAAAATACATAGCACCAACGAATCTTATCATTACTTATTCATGTGGCCAATAAGCTTAGTTTACATCACGTTGGCTCATGTTTATTCTTATCTCATGGCTTAGAACACACACACCCTTGCAATCTCTTAGTGTGATTCATACTTATTTCAATGCTCAACTCACACACACACTTGTCATTCAATATCTTGTTACATTCTTTTCTTAGTGTGTGTTTCTAGCCCATAACCTCATTACTATAGCTTAATTAAGGCTTAGGAATGCCTAAGATGCAATGAGGATGTCAAAACATGCCTTGGAACACTTAGGCAAAATTTCAGAATTTTGAGTCCTCGCTTGAGCGAAGCTTTACTCGCTCGAGCGAGCATGCAAAAATGTGACTGGTCGCTCGAGCGCACATTCCTTCACTCGAGCGATCTGTAAATGATGCAAACTTCTGGGAGCTCGAAATTTACGCTCGAGCGGACTTTTGGTCGCTCGAGCGAAGTGCACAATCTCAGAGTGGTCGCTCGAGCGAGAAGCCCTTCGCTCGAGCGAAGATGCAAAATCTGGAATTTCCAGATTGCACCTCCAACTTCAAATTCGACATCCAACCTTTCAAAACTCATTTTTCTGGGCCCAAAATGAAGGAAACACATGAAGACTTATAAAACAACATGGTTTAAGAATTAAAACAAGAAATCATGGCCCAAAAACTTGTCATTTCTTCAAAATCCAACTTAAATCCCAATTTGACCCATGGAATCAACATGCAAGAAATTCTTCCAATTCAAACCTTCCAAAACATGATCAAACTTGGTAATTTGATGAAAAATAAGTTGAATGACCAAAATGTAAGAGAAATTAACACATGCATGGAAGAAACCTTTGAAATCAAACCTAAAACTTGGAAATTTATGCATGCATGCATGGATTGACTCCCACTTCAACATTTTAAGCTCAATGTACACATCTAAGCTTATATCCTCCATGAATCATGCAAGATAACACTGAAATACATGAATGAAATGATGAAAATTATACCTTAAGTCTTGTTCTTGCTAAAACCTTGCTTAATCTAGAAGAGTGCATGCAAAACCTTGAATTTCTTCTCCAATTTCTCCCTCTCTCTCTCTAGAATTGCTCTCCCTCTCTCTCTAAAATGTTTTCATCAGATTTTTGCACTTAAGGGAATGAAAAGATCAGCTCCAATAAACTAAAGGGACTCAAGTGTGTGTTGCATAGATTTGGCCACTAGGTGGCAAAACGGTAAATAAGTCCAACTCTTTAATTAGCTTATTTAATCTAATCTAATCATATCAAATCACATTTTAGTTAAATATGCCATAAGGTTCTAAAAATTTCAATTAAAATATTGGTGTAAACAATTCCGGGTTTGGATGCCGATAAGGCTTTCAATTTTCATTTTAAAGCAGTACTTTCGGACAGATATTTTCATAAGTAACAGATAGAAGGCCAATTATGATGCAAATTACGTATTAATCCCGTCATCCATCTTAATTACTTAATTAACACCCTTAATTACCGATTAATAGCTAATCACGGGTCGGGGTTATTACAACGCTCGATTGGGCGCTCGATAGCCGCTCGAACGCAAGACACAAGGCCTCGCTCGAGCGCCAATTACCCCGCTCGAGTGAATTGTAAAACAAGACAAAATCTTGGATGCTCAATTTCGCTGAGCGCCGTTCGGCGGAGTGCAAAATCTAGAAAACCCAGATTACACATCCAAGCCAAAAATCAAGTTTAAATGCACTAAATTCGATCCTCTTGGGCCCAATTTCTGGAAAACACTTGTAAATACATAGAATAACATGATTTACAGCTCAATTTGTAAAATCAAGGCCCAAGGGTAGCTCAATTAAATCCAAATTTCAAACCAATTTTCATGAACAAGATGAACATGTAACATGCATGAACTCAAATCATTTCAAAGCTCTAAAACATGCTCTAGTGAGCCAATTCTTTGCAAAACAAGATGAAATCACGGTCTACTCTCAAAATATGGACATGCATGTAAGGATTCATGAACCATAACCTCAAAACTTCAATATTGTGGACGCCGCCGAGGACTTATGCTACCACAGTTCGGACTCATTTAGTTACGGTTCTAAATCTAAACCAAAGAGCCCAAATCCAAAGAAATCGTTTTGAAAGCAGATTTTTTGAAAGAAGTGCCAAACATAGACGCTTTTGCGGATCTGAGTCGCCAGCTAAATATTTTTAATGGGGGAATTTAGGAAACCCTGACTCGGTGTCAAAGGCCACGTGTCCGTGTAGACGTCCCCGAACGCATCCCGGGGGAAAGGAGTGCGAGTCCCCCGCTCGTTCGATATTGGGTCACTCTGATTCGAAGGACTCAAATGTCACGGTTCTCAATCTTGAACCGAAGAGTCCAAATCCGCAAATCGTTTGAAAACAGATTTTTGAAAGAAGTGCCAAACATGGATGCCGCCCAGATCTGAGTCGCCACCTAAATATTTTTAAATGGGAAATTTAGGAAACCCTGACTCGGTGCCAAAGGCCACGTGTCCGTCATCACCAAAGTTGCCTCGGCTCGGGAACTTGGGTACGATTAGGAAAGGTCGCCGTGAGCACCCGCCGCCCGATCAAGACCGGCCTCTACTAACCATGATATCTGATTTTGAAAACATTGTGAGTTCTTATTTCGGTTATTAGCCTAGGTTACTATGTGATGCGCACAGCATACAAGTATAGACTGAATCGCCTGAATTGGAACAAAGCATTTCATGTTTGTTTGTTTGAAAATGGTTTGATGGTGCTACTCACGAGTAGGCTAAGACGTGGATTTGCCACCCTCGGGTGGGCTTAGAAAACATGATTTTGCCACTATCTAGTGGGCTTAAAACAAACATTTGATGAATTGTCCCAATCCAAGTAACTCAACCTCCACTCACAGGCATTTAAGGCAGTTATATCACATAATCCTAGATATACAGAAAATGCCTAATACAACTCACCGAGGTAAGCATGCTATTCATGGCAACACTCACACGCATGCAAGGATGCTAAAGCATAAAACTCACCGAGTACTCCATGCCAAAATAGAAACTCATTAGAAATCATGCATAATCCTAGATATACAGAAAATGCCTAATACAACACATGCAAAAATGCAAACTATAGCAGGCTCGGCTATTATAAACATGGCATATAGAATGCTACAGCTATCAAGTATTTAACTTGGAATTGAAATACAAATGCAGTTAGTATGATGTGCCGAGCCCGGTGCGTGCAAAACAGATGAATGATGCAAATATGCTGTCATACTATATACTAATTGAAATATGCCCTATATCTAACCATCGTAAGTGGGTAAATAAAAGGGAGAAAGAAGTGGGGGTTGGAAGACATACATCGCACTCACCCACACTTATTACAATTATGCCCTCGCGCAGAGGGTCCGAATAAATAATAATACAGTCCCGAAATGAAAGAATAATACAGTCCGAAATATTACAATCCAAATAATATACAAATTCCTAATTAATTAACAAATTAAAGAAGAAAAACTGTAAATTGGCATAAGCGAGTACGCCTTGACTCTGCTCCGGATAATGAGATGATGCATGTTTGGGCTGCTTTGCGCAGAAATCCATGGCGATGCCTCGATTAGCCTCTGTTTGCAATGTTTCTCGAAATGCGTGCCGAATCCTGAAAAGTTACTGATTCTTCATTTTGCTGCAACAGAGAGCAGGAAAGGGACATAGCAATGTATTTCACAAATATATGCATGCCTCGATCCTCGTGCCATCAATCACGCATATCGATGCATGATGGCCGAGGAGCCGAATTGCACAACTCAATATGAGATGAATGCGGATGAATGCTATAACAAAACCTAACTCCATCATGGGTGATCCGGAGTGTCGGTGACTTGGGAATTGAGACCCGTTCCGTCGCTCGGAGTACGAAACATGCCTCGTTTCCCGTGCCCGGGGCTAACTCCTATCCCGAACATGATGCAATATGCATGATATGCATGAATGCAACTAAAATACAATCCTAACATGCACAATGCTATGAAAATGAGTTGCTTTGAAATGCGCGCACGCGGGCACGCAAACCAAGGCGATGATCCTAAGGCATGACATGGCATACACAATGCAATTGGACTTACACTAACATGAGTGGACCTCAGCCACACTCACATAAGAGGCCGAGAGATAAAAGTGAAGTGCCTCGAAATGCGTACACACGGGCACGCAAACCGAGGCAATGGCATACGGAATGCAATGAGACTAAAATGAGATGTCTCGAAATGTGTGCCCACGGGCACACAAACCGAGAGAATGGCGTACGGAATGCAACAGGACTAAAATGAGATGCCTTGAAATGCGTGCCAACGGGCACGCAAACTGAGAAAATGGCATACGGAATGCAACAGGACTAAAATGAGATATGCGATGCAATATGGGCTTACACCAACATGAGAAAGCCTCAGCCACACTCACATAAGAGGCCGAGAGATAAAAGTGAAGTGCCTCGAAATGCGTGCCTGCACGCATAAGCGTGGCCCTAAGGCATGAAATGGCATGGAAATGATATGCAAACATGCAAATGAATTTTCAGCAATGAAATGTGGGGAAAACAGCCCGAAATGAGGCAAAAAGTACACGACCATGAAATGCCGAAAATGGCATGAATTTAAGCACCCAAAATGGCCTATAGCTATGCAATGCATGCACAATATGGATATGGAATGAAAATACAGTAGCAAGGCAGCCCCAAGAAAAGAATTTTTCAGTCATAAAAAGGGCTAAACAGCAAGCACACATAGGATTAGGCGAGTATGCAAAAATGGCTCCGCAAGAGGGGTATTGAAGCAAGTGATACATGCGATGCCCAAATGGAAAAATACCCTTCTACAACACTGAAGAGGGACTAAAAATATGCATATTTACAGTATATGAAATCCCCCAAATCAGTATGAAAATATGCTAAAAATGCCATGCAAGAACTAGGATACATAAGGCTATAACATGAGGTACCCCAAACATTCATCAAACCAGAAAAGACCCTTAATGAAATATGTCAAGAAGATCAAAATATGACTCTTTCTAACTCTGATGATGGCCGAAAACAGAAGCTAGATAAGCTTAAAAAAGCATGCAAAAATGGGGGTCAAAGAGGGGTAGAATGACAAGTATAACATGGAGACCCCAAACAAGATTGATCCCTTCAACAATATTGTATAGGGACACAAAATAAGCTTACTCACAGTTCATAAAAAACTCCAAAAAAATTTACATATCGGCCAAACAAATCATGCAAATTTACGGTAAATATGAGAGATTATGAAGCAAGTGAATGATACAGAGGCAAAACAGGGTTTAGCCCTTCTTCAATGTTGAAGAGGGGCTCAAAATAGGCCCACTCAAATTTACATTATGCTCGGAAACAGATCACACATAGGCCAAGTATTCAATGCAAAATAATGGCATATAAGAGGATATTGAAACAAGTGAAAGATGGAGGGCTCAAAAAGGGTTGAGCCCTTGAACAAACATGAAGAATAGCTCAAAATAGACCTAGTTTCAGTTAAGGTCGGAGCCCAAAACAATAGGCAAATAGGCTTAAGAAATGAGGCAAGAAAGTGCTACAAAAGAGGGAGATTGAGACTTACCCCTGTAGACAAGTCTTGGTTCCTTTTTGCTTGAAGAATGGATGTCTCCTAGCTGCTAGAAAGCTCTCCTAGCTGCTGGAATGGAGTTGTGATGGTAGAACTTGGAGATGATGAAGAAATGGAAACAAAACTTGAAGGAAATGAAATTGTATGTATGTATATGCTCCAACCAATGCTTGTAATCTCTTCTCTTGAGTTAGGAGGACACCAATGTAGACAAGAGAGGGAGAGAGGAATCCTTGGCCAAATGGTGGGAAATGAGCTCTTATTTCCCTCCAAAAGGTTCCCCCGGATCAGATATTTTTTGGGGGAAAACCAAGATACAGCTAGAACAAACTCACACTGAGGAAGCAGGTCGGCTAGGCACCTTTGCTGCAGGTGGCCGGCCGGCCACCCCCCATGGCCGCAGCTAGAGGGCAAATGGTCATTTAGAATTCGGCTGGCCACCAAAGATTGGTGTCCTCCCATGTGTGTACAACAAGACCCTATGGTTGGAAATTGGCAACTCTGAAACAAGAGAAACAACAAGCCACTTTTAGAAGGGGTTCAAAAGGGTCAATGAGAGTTACTGGCCGGCCATGTGTTTTTAGGGTCCTCCCATGTGTGTACAACACAAATATGTGGTTTTGGCTCAAAGAAAATGGCCCTAGGGTGTTCAACATTAGCCCGGAAGTGAGAAAAACGGGCCCCGGGGGGCGCCGGAGGAGCATAACTGGTTGCTGAGACAATTGCTGGCCTCCCACCCTCCAGTGATCTTCCTGGTGATAAAATAGAGGTACTTGCCAAAAATGAACAAAAACCGATGCAAAACGAATGCTCGGTGGCCAAAACACGCAGTTCGGGGTCCCGAAAACCGGCCTTTAAGCACCGAAAGTGGTGTTTGGCCACGAAGTGGGTATATAAGACCCCAGTGTCCCTCAAAAGGGAGTAAATGAGATGCATGCCAAAAACCGGAGGAATTGGAGATGGTTGGGTGGTCCCGAACCGAGGCACACGGCCTGACGGCCCAAAATGGAATCGGGCTCGAAAATGGGCAAAATGGCCTCTGACCACGAAATGTAGCCCACGGCCCTCGAGAGATGGTCTCTGGGACCTCTCCTCCCTCAGAAAGAAAAGCAGAAAATCGAGTCTGGTTCGCAAACCGAGGCAAGGCACAGAAGAGGGTTCGAAAGTCCGGAGGCAGGGCGCACGGCCGCGACTCTGAGACTTCTGAACAAGCACAATATGCAACATCACCGAGCGCTCAATCGGTGACGTCTAAGTCTTAAGGTTGGTCAAAAATGGGGTGTCTCTGATTGCCCTCTTTGTGAACTTCGGAATTTAAGTGGCGGAGTGAATGTCAAAGCGTAGAGGCGACCCATTTTTGACAAGGCGAAGACTTAGACAATCATACAAGATGAACGAGATACGTGCATGAGCGTGCGCATGACGAGGGCAAAATGCAAAGCAACATGCACAGAGCCAAATGATCATGCAAATGCAGCAAGCTGTAATGAGGCAAGTATTCGCAAATAGATGCAACAGTTTTAAGCAAGAATGCAAAGCAGCAACTACATTTCATGCAGTTAGAAATGCGGAGAATCATTCAATTCTCGTCGCGTCTCACACGGAGAAGATACGATACCTGCGGCGATTCGATGCAGTCGCACGACCTTAAATGAACCGTACATACAATATCGTGCCTGCAAAAGAGAGAAATTCAACAAGAACAATATGCTAACAACATATATTCAATGTGATTCCTGTGGTTCCGGAAGTTTGACACACGCAGTGTCGGCGAGTGAATGCATCGCAATGCGAGAAAGGAACGTGCGTGACAGCGCACGCTCAAGCACAGAGGTATGGTACACCAAGAAATCATGCATGACAATGCAAAATGTTGATGAGAATGCAAGTTATGTGCAAAACAATGCAAAATGAGCACGAATCAGGGTGCTCGTTTGTTGCGAAACAACGAGTAAAAAAACGCGCATTTCGGCGAAGGCGACTTGATTGCGGCCTCTAATTCACCTCCCAGAGAGGTTACAACATGTTCGAAAAGGATACACCTTGATTTTGATGAGTAATGATGAGACACATCTCAGAAATTGCGGCTGAAGTTCCGACGGAGCAATTTCGCGCCAGAAAGTGCACTTTCCTTGAACTTTTCAGGTCCCGGGAACTCCGATCTTCCTCAAAATTTGCAGGGAGCTAGGTGGGGGTGTGGGGAACACCACCGGCCAGGTGGTTGCCCTAGGGGAGGCCACTAGCTAGGGACAAAAAAGCAGATGGCCGGCCAGCTAGAAAAGGTGGCCTAGGCCACCCGTCCAAAAAGTAGGGGCAATTTTGTCTTTTGCCTCACTCCTATATATTCCCTTGCCCAATGCCTCGAAATCACTTCCACATTGCAAAAACTCCTTCCTTGCTCCCCAAACCATTTTCTCTTGATCTGCACTTTATATGGCGCTTTTCGGCCTTCCGTAAGTTGTTTTTGAAATCTTCGGTTTAAGCACTTTGAATCGATTAAATTTTGATTTCGGGGCTTCTTTTCTCATTTTCACCACTTGAGGTAAGTTTGTCTCAATATTTGGAAGATTTTCTCGGGAGTTGACTTTTGTTGACTTTTCCATTTCCTGGGAGTTGACTTTTGTTGACTTTTTCCAATTTTGGCTCATTTTTGCTCCTTTTTGCAAATTTCTTGAAATAGCGGGTGATTTTCCTCACAGTGGAGGTCCTCCAGATGCCGGGGATGATTTTGATATCATGACAATGCCCCCGAGAGTCCGCCCTTTTATTCCCGGGAGATACGCCCCACCGGTACATATGCTTCCGCGGGCCGTTTTTTGTCGTTTCACTGGGTTCAATGACCGGGCACCCGAGGATTTACTGTTGCGAGAGCCGGAGCAGCACCTCTCTCATGATGCACGAGAGGTATTTTACTTTATTTTCTGCATTTTTCGTGCATTTTGTAGCCTTGCCATGCTTGAATACACAGTTTTTAGCTTATGACATAGTACTTTGCCTCTATCCTGAACATGTAGTTTAAACACTTGAATTGCTGAACACACGGCTCATTGACTAATTGATTGTGAACGCACGGTACGCATTAGTTAAGAATTGAACATACGGCTCAAACACTGATTTGTCGAACACACTGCCCGAATTTGAAGGTGAGCACACCGCGCACACTGATTAAGAGTAGAACACGCAGTCCCAAACTCCGATTTTCTGAACACACAGTCCAAGTTGATGGTGAACACACAGCCCACACTGATTGAGAGTAGAGAGTAGAATGCACAGTCCCAAACTCCGATTTTCTGAACACGTAGTCCAAGTTGATGGTGAACACACAGCCCACTGATTGAGAGTATAACACACAGTCCCAAACTCCGATTTTCTGAACACACAGTCCAAGTTGATGGTGAACACACAGCCCACACTGATTGAGAGTAGAACACACAGTCCCAAAACTCCGATTTTCTGAACACACAGTCCAAGTTGATGGTGAACACATAGCCCACACTGATTGAGAGTAGAACACACAGTCCCAAACTCCGATTTTCTGAACACACAGTCTAAGTTGATGGTGAACACACAGCCCACACTGATTGAGAGTAGAACACATACCCCAAAACATGATTTCTTGAACACGCTGACCCAAATTTTGAAGTGAACATCTGACCCACTAAGTAGGATTTGAACATGACCCAAAACCAGTTCTTGAACCATGACCCAGTTGAAATGAACACGACCCACTAAGTAGGATTTGAACACTCACCAAAACATTATTGAACCATGACCCAGATTTGAAGTGAACACATGACCCACTAAGTAGGATTTGAACACGCCCAAAACACGTTCTTGAACACGCGGCCCAGTTTGAAGTGAACACATTGATTTGATTGAGAATTTGAACACGACCCAAAACACAGTTCTTGAACACGACCCATTTGAAGTGAACACACGTTCCGATTGAGGATTTGAACACGCCTACTTCATTTCATTTGCACACAGCTACTTCGTTTCATTTGCACACAGCTTGTTACTTGCATACGGCTGGCATTTTATTGTGTACTGAACATATGTATTCATTACGAATCGAGTTGGCTCTCGATCAGTCTGAGGATACGGCTCTCATGGCGAGAGAGTGCTGCCGAGCTTCCAGAGGCTGTCCGAGATCTGGTTGATCTAGTAGGGTTCAGAGCATTCTGCGTGGGATTATCACGTTGTCCTGCCAGCAGGACTTTGTTAGCCGCCTTGGTGGAGAGATGGTGGGACACCACCAGTTCTTTCCATTTTTCTGCCACCGGGGACATGACCATGACTCCGCTGGACTTTGCCGTACTCACCGGCCTAGACATAGGCGGTTGGCCCATACCTTATGACGAGGATATGGGAGAGTGGGAGGCCGCATAGATACATCTGCTGGGGGCCCGTCCACCTGTAGACAGAGCTTCTGGCAGGGTCCGGTACACCTGGTTCTCTTCCCGTTTTCGGAGGCCGGAGATGGAGCCTGAGTCTCCCGACGAGGTTGAGCAGTACGCCCGTGGCTTCCTTATGTTCCTCTTTGGCACCACTCTGTTTGCCGATAGGGGGAACACTGTTGGGTTGTATCTTCTGAGTGCCCTAGTGGACCTATCACAGGTCAGTCGATATGACTGGGGTGGCGCTGGCCTGGCTACCCTCTATTGTTACATGAGGCGACCTCGCGTGAGGAGACTTACTCGGCGGCTATTGGAGAGCTTGGGAGGTGCGTTCTGTCCGCTTGATTTACATTTCTGCTCCTCATTACTTGTTCATTGCACACACGGTGCACTTTGCACTCTGTATTCTGCCTTTAGCACTTTGTATTCACATTCCGCACTACTTTTCTCAGCTATGGGTGTACGTATACTTTCCCACATTAGCTCCGGAGATGGAGGTGACAAGACTCCTTATGACTCCGTTTTCATTAGTGTTCGAGGGCGAGCACCGGTCGAGACCTCGAGAGACTCTCTTCTACCTACGACAGTATTTTGATACTGTGCGGACGACAGAGGTATTTCAGAACTCTCGGTTCCTTTCATTTTCATCTTTGATCTGCCCTGTATATTCCTGATTTCTGATCGATTTATGCACTGGTTATCCGCAGATTACTTGGCAGCCCTGGGCGGTCTTTGGTGATGGTCTCCGACATCAGTATCCGAGAGGATCGGGTAATTCCCAGTATAGGTTCTTGCTCGAAGGACCAGTCAGTAGGGCATGGTTCCTGGGGGAACGCTTTCTGCGTTAGGTGTGGGGGTACGATTCTCAGGACCCTCCTGCTGTACCTCCAGCCACTATGCCGACTGCCGATAGACTATCTTCCCAGGAGGTCATTAGTGCTATGCAGGGCACCGATGCTTTGTTACATCTCATGGAGGGGGACTACGCCACCTATCGTCGTATATATCTGATGCCTCCCTTGACGGGAGTGCGTGCTCCGTCACGGAGGCCTACTGATGTACCATCTTCGAGTCGTGCCGGTGCTACGGATATCCCTTCCTCTAGCAGGGCTGGTGCATCTAGGGGTAGAGGTAGTTCGATTCCTCCGATCCCTCCGTCTCTCCACCATCTTGGGTGGCCAGACATGCCGACCGAGTTGACGAGTTGGCGGTTCGGGACTCCTTACCAGGTCTCGCTAGAGCCTCCTCTTCCTGACCACAGATATGTCAGAGACCCTAATTCACCCCCGGTATGTTTTACAGCTTTGCTTTATCAGTCAGATACTTGGACATTCATTCCCTCACTGATAGTTTTTGCATTTGTATCTGTAGCCTCCAGTTGAGTACACGGACGAGATACTTGGGATGTTGGCCACATTCGAGGGCATGATCTTACGGAGGAAGGCACAGCTGGCCATTATGGGCGTGCAGGTATCGTCCATCTTTCCTGTATTTAGCGTATTTCTGATGATACGCTAGTTTTGAACATCCTGCTGTATTGATAGACTGTGTAGAGCACATCTGATACACACCCCACTCGCATATTGTACTTGCATCTGCTTTTCATATTTGAACTGATGTATTGAACTTTTCACTTTCAGATGCCTCCCTCTATGCACCAGTGGTAGGACCACTGGGCCTTCTCGAGAGATCGAGTACTAGACTGTTAGTCTTGGGCCATCTGGGCCTTTTTCGAGGAGCCGGGCCATCGGGCCTTCTCAAGGAGTGGGCCATCTAGGCCTTTTCAAGGAGCTCGAGGAGGGGTCGTCTCATGAGACCTTGAGGCACCCATTATTGAGGAGGAGGAGGAGGAGAAGGTCGCAGCCGTGAGTCGAGACATCTCTGGGAGGAAGGCTCAGGTCTTGGTTAGGAGGCGGAGGCGAGGTGAGGGATCCGGAGGATGATAGCTCGACCGGATGGTGATGATGGTGCAGAGGTCATCCTGAAGAGGGTGAGAGGGCCTCCTCATTCAGTTCGAGGATATTGATGCTATTTCCTGCTTTATTTTACTTTTTGCTAGTAGTTTGTAGCACTTTGCATATTGTTAGGCAGTTTTATTTCCTGTAAAACTTGTACCTTTATTTTGTTGTAAAACATGATGGAATGAAACAGCCTTTGAAAAGATGTTTGTATTTGAAATTCTTAGCATCACAACGCATCATTTTGCACAAAATAGAATTGAATGAAAATGTGCCTTGTGTATTTACCGGGTCAGGTAATGAACCGACGCAACAAATCAAAAACACGACTCACTAAGAAATAACAGAATCTTAGCAAGTTTACAACTCGATAAGCAAAGTACAACAATGTTAACGACTCAATAAACAAGACTCAACAAAATTGCGTAAACAAAAAGTAAACAAAAAAGTAATAACTCAAAACACAAAATGCGACAGCTCGACAAAACTTACAACTCGATAAACAAAACAACAACTCGATAAGCAAAAATACAACAAAGCGTACTTCGGACGAGCGATCTGGATGGTGGAACGTATCAGAAACTGAGAGAAATGGAGGCCTTCGACGTTCCCGATGCGTGAAAGTGCCTCACACTTCGTTCCGGAGGGCAAAACAAGACCAATGAGCATGGTGGGCCACATTTGCTTTTGGGGATTGGAGGGTGGCCGGCCTGCTAGGTTTTTGAATCAAGGGTGGCCGGCCTGCTAGAATAGGTGGCCGGCCGGCCACCTCTCCCTGCAGCTTCCAGAATTGTGACACGTGTCCTCGAATAGTGTTTTACCCCCCTATAAAGCTCCGACTTTGGAATTCATTCATTTCATCACTGCCTTGCACAAAATGGAAGCATTTCTCACAGAAAATCTCACATCTTGGATCTCTTCTCTGGATGGCTCGGAAAAGTTGAACTTCCGGGGTTTTGGCTTGAATGCACTATTCACGCTGGGCCGGACTCCGCTACATCTTCCTTTCCTCCATGCCGCGATGAGATTTTGGAACCCAGTGACGCACGTCTTTAGCTTCGGAGG